>JAHLSL010000117.1:2577239-3033309 GCA_025920805.1 Petroica traversi | reverse complement strand
GAATAGAATAGAATAGAATAGAATAGAATAGAATAGAATAGAATAGAATAGAATAGAATAGAATAGAATAGAATAGAATAGAATAGAATAGAAAGTTATTTGAGGATGGAAAATATTTCTTTTTAATTAACCATAACATTGTTTTTACACTTAAAGATTACTCATTTCCTTTTTTTGCCTTCTACATTTAATGTTCAGAGGAGGCCTTATGAACCTGCAGTTTTTATTCCTTAGTTTATATTCCAGAGAGATGCACCTCACAGAAACTTTCTAAGAAAACACAAGAGAAATCAGAGTTTTTGAAGGTCTTATAGCCACTTCAATGAAGTATGTTTAATATCTTCATTGCTGCATGGATGCAAGCCTGCAAAAATTCCCAATGGCCCAAGTTTGTTCTGGGTAATATAAGTGGCTACTTTTGATAGATGGGACCTGTCTTTGCAGAGACCAAGAGGCCAAGTATTTTAGATCTCAACGTGATTATGGCTTTGTCTTTTATTCCTCCTTATATAAGTAGAATCCAAAGTCCAGTGAATGAGATGAGTCTTCTTTCATGCAACACTGGAAGAAACATATAGATAGAACTACCTGAAAGATATTGGTACTTTGATTTTGTCAAAACCGAAACAGCTTTTTGGTTCCTTTGGGAGCAGAGAGAGGCTCTGTTCCCTCTGTCTGTGAGGAATAAGCCTAGAGAGAGGTTGAGCAACCAGCCCCAGCTCCTGAGCATGCAGAACAGCCCATAATCTCTTGCCACAAGTGACAGGAGTATACAGGTATTCTGTATACTTTTTAGAAATGTCAACGAGTACTTGAAAGATTGTTTTCTTCATTAATATACAGAGAGATATTAAGTCACTGTTTTCCTAACAGTTCTACTGATGTATGTGGGATGCCTGCTGGATGTATCTGGCCAATCTCCTTTAAACTGCTCCTACAGCATCATGTGACTCTGCAATGTATGATGGCCATCCTGAGATGTGAAATTGCCCCCTGTGCAGGGGGTCAGCTTCAAGCTCAGAGGAAAACAGTTTTTTGCAAAAATCCTGGTCCAAAAGTGAACAAGGAATTTAATTGACCTTTAGGGGTGAATGTAAGTGATGGTTTGTATCAAAGGGCAGCCTTTGTACTTCTCCCTTTCCTGGTATTATGCATATCATTTTTGCTTTGGTGAAAAATCCCTGCTTGATTATTTTCATGGCTGCATACCTTGGGTTGTTTTCTGGTGTGTTTTTGAACCTACTCCTTTCCTCCTTCTATATTCCAAATAATAATTTCTTGACTAATTATCTTGTGAGTTAATATTCAGAGAAGTATTATGTTCAAGCTGTTTGGTAGCAATACAGAATTTGTATTATCAACAAGCACCTAGCTTTGGAGACAAAATATGGAATGGATATGCATGTGCAATGTGTAAATATGTGTTTCTGTGCACATGTACATAAACTCTGTGTAAACAATATATGAATATGTGTAAGTATGTGTACATGTGCACACATATATATGTGTGTATGTATGAGTAGGAAGGATTGTCTGCTGCAAGTGTGATATGTCAGCTGCAATCTGCAGATCAATCTGAAATGATCCACATATTGCCTGTTGAAAACAGAAGAGTTGTGAAACAGTGACTGTGCATAATGAGAATACAGCAGAATTTCTTGAAAGATCAGGTTGTTTTACAGTCAAATGTCTCAAAGTTTTAAGAGAATGCAAGAAAAAACCTCATTACAGCAGCCTCCTTTTGCAGTTGCTGTCCTGTGCAAACAGACTGCAGGGCATTTTGGAAAAGAGGCATCATTAGCAATGGCATGTTTTCAAGAGACTGCTTTAAAACCAAAATGCATTAAAACGTAATACAATGCATTGAAATGTAGCATAATGCCATTCTAATGGTATTAAAAAAGGGCACACTCCAGTTAGGGTTAGACACTGAACCAAACACTGTCTCTGTTTTTCAAGGCACAGAAACAGCAACATAAACCAGCAATAGGGTGGCCAAGGTAAGAGTTGTTCATCTGCTCCTGGCAGTAGGACATCCAAATGGCAGATGATATTGAGAAATTACTACTCTTCCATCAGCCTTCACTGAATTTGTGTCAAACACACTCAGCATATGGGACAAAGAGCTCTGCCTTTAACAGGGAAAAACTGAATGCAGATTTCTTGAGAAACATCCAAGGCTAAAGCACTGCTGAAATGTCACAGCAAGTTACCCATAGTCAAAATACTGAGCCTGTCTCAGACCCAGTACTGAATATTTTCATCAGTCACCTAGAAGACAGGGTGGAGAGCATACTTGTTAAATGCACAGATAACAGTAATTCACAAGGGACCTCAAGAGTATTTCAAGGGAAAACATGAATTCTAAGTGACAGATTGAAGCTACTGTCTGAAAAAAAAAAGAGGCTATGTGATAGCAACAAGGCAAGATACTACAGGTATATAGGATAAATCAACCTTGCAAATCCAGAATGGTGAGGTTCTGTGGAAAATGGGTGAAGTGGAACATGATATAGGCACAAAAACAAAAGAAAAAGAAAAGATCATACTGTGATGCATAAACATGAAATAATTTATTGCTCAGATACTGCTAAACTACTTGTCTAGAGTGGTTTGCCCAGTTTGGGTGCCACAGTTCAAGGAAGATGTGAAAAACTGTAGGAAGTTCGTGGAAGAGTAAACAGAAAGATCAGGTATTCCAAGACATGAATGTATGGATAGGCAGCTTCTTAGCCTAGAGAAAAGGTGACAGGATCTGTTAACAGTTTTCAAATATTCAACATAATACATGTAATGTTGTGGAAAAGGTTCAGAAAAAGAGTTGGAAGGAGCTTGTCAAGTAATCAGGGACTTGTCAAGTAATCAGGCAATGCATTTTTGTAGCCAGTATGTGAGCAGTTGAGGCACGTACATTTAAAGTCACAAGTGTGAATGGAGAGCAGTTAGTTTCAGGCTTTAAAATTATTTCTTTAAATTTGGCTCACTTAAATATAGATCTACGAAATTGACTTGGCTTCCTGGGTATACTTCAGTCATCCTGATGAACATGTGCAATGATGTTTGTATAACAAAAGAGAGAGCATTACCACAGTGATGCTTAATTGAGCTAAATCCACATATAATCATACCTATTATAGTGAAGTACTGTAGCATTCAGATGAAGTAAACCACTTACAGGATCCTACAAGTGTTTCATTGTGTGTGGCTGTTTCTTCTTTGGCTTACACTGATGGGGATGAGGAAATGCTCTATTGAGATCCATGGTGCTAGGCAACTATTAAACATACTTGTGCATATCAATATTAAGGCAGACTACTGTTTCATATTATTGTATTTTTAGCAAATTTTTCATTACTTATATAAGTGAATAGGCAGAACTCCAAAAATGCCCCCCAAAACAGCTAAGAAGAGCATATGGACCTGATGTCAAACTGCTGATGATCACAGGGCAGAACTTTCTTATACAAATCAAGAAAAGACATGTGTAGCCTTAGTTCTCAACCACCTTTTGCTACTCAAGTTTCTTATCAAATCAGTCTTGTTTTGATTTTGGCTACATTTAATGTGAGTTTTGAAGAGCCTAATTCATCTGTATCTTTAGGAAAAGCTGTTGCCACTTAGGTGCCGGGTAAGCTTATGGGTAATATCCTACATTGGTAGCAGTCAATTTACCCGGGAAGAGAGGGCATGCTCATCCATTCTGGCCTGTTTTTTGTTTTTTTTTTCCCCCTAATAGGAATTTGTTAAACAGTTAAAAGAAAGAGAACAAACAGTGAAGTCCAAGGTTATTTCACATTTGTCGTTAGCAGTTCTGTTCTGGGCATGACCTGAATTCTTTGGTCTTCTCTAACCCTGTCTGTGGTGGATGGAGATGGAAGGCATAACCCTAGTTTAAAAAAAAAATCTATTATTTAATTTTATTTCTATTATTTTATTGTTTGTGGGCTTCTCAGCTGAAGTTAAATGCTCTGGAATTTACTTGAATAGTTCGTGATTCTTTTCCAGAGAAGAAAGTGAAATATTCCTTAACTTCATGAGCAATAGTTTTCTTTAAACCTCTTCTATGTGCTTTCTGTGCACTTGCATGAAACTTTCCCTGTACTCTAAAAAAAAAATAAATATGCAATCTCATCCAAGTGTAAATTCAGAAAAGCAGAGAGCCATGTTTGGCTCTTTTCCTGAAAAGGGCAGATGGGGTTCTTGGCATCTGTTCTATTCTTTATTTCTGAATATTGAGTTGGGCACAGTTTTAAACAGTCTTTGCCTGGGTTTTTTTTTCTCCAAGATTTGTCCAGCCTGAATTCTAGAACAGCTGGATCTTTTGTGAAAAATAAATGTCAAGAAATCCCTTGGGTCCTAGATCAGCAACTTCTTTCTTCCAGTCTTTCATATTGGATAGTGACTGATTGTGCCTGACAGTGCTGCGCTTGATAAACCTTTCTTTCCAGTTTTTTCTGACAAATGTAAGGAAATATCTTCAGATATTGCTTTAGACTGACAACTTGTCCTTGGTTTACTTGCTGAAAGCTCACTAAGATCTTATTATTCAGAACTCAGAAATTCCTGAGAGGAATAACTTTTTAAGCTGCACTGGAAATTTAGGTAATATAGCAATATTTTCTTGAAGCCAATATTTACAGTGGCGAAGAAGAGGAAAAATGTGGACAAAGCAATGAAAAATATGTCAGGTATTAGTTAATGAGAATGAAGCATTCTGTAAGTTTGGGCAGATTTTTCATTAAAACAGAACAGCACATCTGGTTAGAATTTAGTCATTAGAGTAGTGCAAAGAGTTACCTCAGATCTCTCTGTACTTTAGGACAACTAGAAGAAGTGAGTTTACAAAATATGAAATAATAGTGGAATTTCTTTTTTGGGATATGAATACCTTCAGCTTTCCAAAGGACTTGTGCATCACCTATAGGTGTTAAAAATGGAAAAGCCTTATTCAATTGTGAGCAAGGCTGTTACAGGTTTTATTCTCCCGAGCACAGTTTCTAGTATTGTGCTCTCCTAGTTTTGTATTCTCTCAACAATAAGGCAAAATTCTCTCTTTCTCAGGAGGCTACTTCCCTGCATGATAGGGATCACTGTCAGGAAAGATGTATGTGTATCAGCAGCACAAATAACAGAGCAGATAAAACACTATAAGCCTAAAAGAAGGCTTTGACCATAAAAGATAATGAGGCTTCACCCCAGTCTCAGTGGTGGTGAGAAATTGGAACAGAGTTTGTTGACCAGAGAACCTGTGGATGTCCCATTCCTGGCAGTGCTCAAGGCTAGGTTGGACAGGGCTTGGCTGGTCTAGTGGAAGATGTTCCCACACCACGTCTGGGAGGTTAGAAGTGGCTGATCTTAAAAGGTTCCTCACAAACCAAACCATTCAATGAGTCTATGAAATATGTGATATATTAAGTGTACTGATTCCAGGAGCTCTGCTGCAGCAGTGTACGGACAGTCATTTTGTAGTGAGGTGAATCTGACCCTTCAATACAGGGAAACTCAGTCTGGGCTTTGGGCTGCTTATGTTCACAGCAAGATCCTTGTCAGAGGATAAAACTTTGCTACATCACTGCTGGATTTATGTCACCCAAAATTAATTCTGCACAACACTTCTGAAAATTTATCATTACTTGTGAAAAATTCTAATTAACCAGAGGACAGTGACTGATAGCTAATCAATGCTGCTGAAACTGGGCTTCTCCTAAAACTTGTCACAGGAGTCACAACTTCATACAGTGCATTCCAGCCATTCCCCTGGAGCACATTAAACATATCTTCTCTGTGTTTGTTATTGCCATATTTTGGGCATTTCCAAGTAATTGATTTCTGCCTTTTCATGTGGCTTGAATATGTTGCAGGCCCTTGGATGTTTTAATTCTTCTTTATAGCTGTGTCCCTTCATTTAATTTGTTTGCTTGCTTTTGTACCCTGACTGTTTTACTGTCAAAGTGCAAATGGTGCCATCTACTAGCCAGGACTGAAGGCAGTTCAGCACATGGAGTCACTCTGGAGCTGCAGAAGTAGGAATTTTTCCCTCCCTGACTGCTAAGCAGCAGCTGTAATAAGGCTGAAATGTGTGTATTAATTTTTCTGTAAGTGTGCTCAGTTATGTGAATCTTTCAGCTCATCAATAAAGTCAATTAGAGTAATTCTTGCAAAATACCAAGAAAGAAGGTTACCTTGTTAGAGATGTTTTAATACTTCTTCAACCCAATCACTAAACCAGTAATGAAGTTTCTCCTCTCCAGTACCTTCCCAGTATATTTTTGATATGCTTGTAATCTTCGTAGACGTTTGCAGAATTCTTAAAATGTCTGGTGGCTGAGCAGTGTCTGAGGTGCCCTATTACCGACTTAATGAGGAAAGCAGCCAAGAGAAGGAACTTTCTGATAGACAAAGCTAATCAACCAACAAAGCTCATTTAGAAATCTCCTGCAGCACTTCTTGGCCTAAGGCACCCGAGTTCTGGGAAGAAACACTGGAAATAGTTCTGTCTGTCTGCTGGAAATAGGGATGTGTTGTGGCTTATGTTTTCAGCCAAGCTCTTCACCAGCCCAGTGCCGAGGCATTACCAGCATTCAATTGTTACATCACCTCCTTAGGAGTATGCAGAGTGTGACAGGGAAAGCAGGGGGCATGTTGTGTGCATCTGTGTGTTACTGTGAGGGGCATATTAACTGAAGGAATCTCCATTTTGCTTTGGTGGGAAGTTGTCTATGTTGTCTTTTGACCTAAGAACCAGAAAAATAACTGGAACAAGTTTTTTCCAATTTTCCTCAACACAAACCTGAATTCAGAACATCAAATCCAACAGATGCTATGGGAATTTATATGGGAATTTTTATGGGAAAACCTCTGCCTGCACCACCTTACACATGGTACTGACTTGGATTTTTTCTTTGTTCCAAACTGTTCTCTTTGCCATATTGCCATACACACTGAATCTTTTGGAGTGTTTGATAGAAGAGATCCCTGGTGAGGAGATGGATCAATGAGTCTGGCAATGTGCCAGATGTTCATTGACATCTACTAATCCAAACAAGTGTGTTAAATTAATAGGTAGCTCTGATCACAGTGTCTGGTTAACATTTGAGTTCCTGTTACCTCCTCTACCACATCATTTTGTTGGTGAGGAAACAAGAAACCCTTCAGTCCTCTATGTGCCTTGTTCACAGTCTTAGCCTGCTCCAGTTGTCTTATCTCAGTTCCTTTCAAGCAAGAGGGCAGATTCGTGCTTTGTCTCTCCTCTTCTTGCATTTTTTTGTTAATCTGTGTCCTATTCCTTCATAAAATACCTCTTATCTGAAATTGCTGTTGGTTAGAATTGAGGGCAACCTGTTGGGACAGTATTGCTGTGCACAACCTGTCTCTCTTCACGGAGAGAAGCTATTTCCAGCAAGTAGGGCAGTTCCCAGGGCTTTGGATTGTGTTGTTTTATTTTAGTTTTTCTTTGTTAGTTGCTTTATACATGTGCAAATATGTAATGTGTTCGATATCATGTTTTAACAGGGCAAGTAAGTATTTTGGGTTTCAATCCTCTGATGAACAGAAACCTGTATTGGTCAGAGGGTGAAGCTTCATATTTCAACTGTATTGTTCCTTAATTAAACAGTGCTAAATATGGATAGAAATCTGATTCAAGAGTCTTCCAAATAAGCAATTTATTTATTTTTATTTTCCAATATCTCTTTGCATTAAGGATAATTGAGATTATGGTCTGCTTCTCATCAGGCAGTCTTTAGATTCATGCCCTTTGAATTCTAGAGAGTGTCAAACAAATCTCTGTCCAGGTAAAATACACAATAAAAATGGATTTCATAAAAACAATTGTTAATTTGGTTGCACTTGCACTATGTCAATGAAGTGCAAGTAGCAGTCTAAAGGAAGTATATTTTTCTATGTGGGAAGAACTAGGCTTGAAAATGTGCTTTTCTATCCATGTTCTATTTTGTACATTACTTTCTGTGTGAGCTAAGCTTTCCCAATGGTTATTAAAATGGACATCCTTGTGTCATTAGAGACATTTTTTGTACATCCAGACTGTTGCACATGAAATCCAAGTTTTCTGTCACTGAAGGCAAAGTCTGTTGAATATATATATATATATATGCAGTTACTAAAGCCATTTACTCCTTTGGTTTCTTATGTGTATTTTCACCAGGGCAGAAATTTTTTGGCCATTTGGACACTTGGTTTGGGCACAAGACATTCCCCTGCTTCATATCCTTGGGGACTCTCCATGTCCTGCCTTCTGCTGGGTTGTATGTAATGGTGACAACTCCAGCAGTGCTGTGCCCCTCCAGCACCAGGGGATATCTTAAGCATCCCATGGCAGTTTTCTTTGCCTCTAAAGGGAGACAACTAGACAGCCCCCAAAATAAAGTAATATGATCAGCTCACTGCTGTCTTGACACCTTTTTTTTGGTGTCTGTGAGGCAGAATATGACTCACAGCGTCCACCAAGGTGTGTGGGGTCAAGAGGTCAGTCACACTGTCCAAACTGCATGCTCTGCATGGCATCAAGTATCTCTGGTAATTTAATTTTTATATTTAAGCATCTGTCCTGTTTTAACCTTTTCTGCTGAACTAGAGGAAAAAGTGCTAATGCTTTGAACAGCTGATACAATGAAGCACTAACATGTTTTTGTAGCTCAAAGAAGTGCCAAGGTTTAGTCGTGAAACAGAGGTTGTATTTGCATTTGATTCTGAAAATCTAATCTCATCAAAGTTAAGACAGCCAAGATAAACCCAAGGCAACTCCACACATAACTTCTTATGCAGTCATGCTTAGCAGTGCAGCTATATATTTCCAGGACAACTATGGCCTGTTTTTTAGTGTGTATTGGAGTGTTTCTGTTTTTAATATATTAAGTCTGACTTTGAGGAGGAGAAAAACATGCCTTTTGTAAGTTTTTCATGCTGAGAAGCACAATTAAAAGTAATTGCTTCTGTTTCCAGAGTAAAACATGTCTTTTAAAAAGTATAATATTCACTAGTAACCCAGGGAGATGCTTCTGCCATATAGAAACGGTTTCCATATTTCACTTTGTAGGTGCTCCCATCTGCCCCTCTTAAAGCATTTCTTTGTGAGAAATGAATGATGCAGTTTCCTGAAACAAAGCCAGTATAAAAGGAAACTCAACATACCAGAAGTAGAAAAGTGAAATAAAAGTGATCATTGCATCAGTTTAAAGGAATTTGTGCAAATTGCCTTATAAATATAAACAGTGTAGACTGCTGTGATAAGCAGAGGCATTTTAAGGCTGAGATGTTTCATATACCACTCTGATGCTAATTGTAAATGAAAAAGATTATATTGATAAATTAATTTTGTCTTGCTTTTTTTTTTTTTTGGGTCATAACATAAAGATAGAAAACTCATGAGCTAGAGTTGTTTTACGTATAAGCCCTTACTAATAGAGGAAAGAAAGGAAAAGAAAATTGCTACTTGAATCTTCAGACAAGAAAGAACAATGTCTGGATGGATTTGGAAACGAGTCCTGACCTAATGACTAATTTTTATTAAACAATCTCAAACAGAGTCCGAGGACAGAATATTCCACATCTGGAATTTGCAATTTTATGTCCAGAAATAAAGATACATGTAACACACATAAATGCACAGGTATGGGGCACACTTTTGCTCTTTCCAGGTTATGAACTTTATCTTTTTATGTAACTATTTCACAGGGAAGAACAACTGGACAGGTATTAGTTTTGCCAACTACCTAATGTTTATGCTCCCTAGAGTACAGGGTAGAAGTTGGATTCTTGCCAAACAATACGGGAAAAAAGCTCAAAGTGATTCCCTTTGCAGGCTTTCAAATATTTACAAACTCATGTGACTCAAACTTGTGTTTTCTGACTTACTGAACTGGCCAAATTTAATTTTTTTTTTCAATTCACTTTGGACTTCCTCTGTAGTTCAACCTCCTGGGCAGATAACATTCCAATAAAGAAATGAATCAATCAAAACCATCTCAATCTATGAAGTGATAGTGGACTTAATGGAGGCCTGACACTCTCTGGGAGCAACCTTGGCTTTCAGAGTCTGTGTTGAGGCAGCCACAGGCATAGAAGGTACTTTTGGAAGGAAGGACGGAGTAGGAGGCTGGGCACTGGTAGGCTGCTTGGGAGACCTGGTGCCCTGACATCCTGCACTCCATGAATTTCTTGCAGGATTTGGGGCCAATCACTTTGCCTCTCTGCATCACAGTTACTCAGTAGTAAAATGGGGACAGCTGTCCTCCTCTATTTCTCAGAGGACTTGTGAAAATAAAGGCATTAAAGATTGTGAAGCCATCAGTTGCTATGGTTATGAGGCTTATTTAGGCACTGAAGAACCAAGATTAGAAACTAATATGTTTCCATGTACAACTTATTTAGAATATGGATGGGCGGTGCTGACGTAGAAGGTCTGGCTCTGCCTCCATAATGTGGTTACTGATTCTCAGTGGGGACAGGAGCAGTCCTCAGTAGATTGCAACAGACACGTTTTGTTAAACACTATTATTTTAAATGATTCAAACTGGGTCAGTTGCATAATGCCTTGAGCCTTGGTCTGCCTGGGTCTCTCTTGCACTGCACTGCTTTCCACCATCTCTATTTATACAGAGCATATTTAGAACTGGGAGCGTTAATAACCACTTGGTTCTAATAGATGAAACATTTGGGGTCAGCTGTAAGATGTCTGTTTTTAAACAGCCTATCAAAATATGAAACACATCCTCTAAATCTGATATTGAGAGAAGTTCCAGAGATCTATGTCTCATTTCCAGATGGACTGGCTTAATTTATCTGGCACATTTGGCACATTTTAAATATATTCCTCTTTCCCCTGCACCTGAGACGTAAATATCATAATATTATGTCAGAATAGTGAATTGTTCTCATTCTTATACTAGGGAAGTAGCTATTCCTTTCCATGCTTTTTGATCCATCTTAAATATTCTGTTTCTTTTTAAACTTGACACAAATTTTTTCCCTGTGTATTTGTGTCTCTGGGTTATTCTAACATCCAGTTCTCACCCAGCTGCTTTTTGCCCAGTTTTGTTCCTTTTTCATCTGATGTCTCTAAAACAGCAGGAACATAGGAGCTGGTAAAAAAATAGAGCATCTATTTTTGATTAGAGCAGCTAAATGATTGTATGTTCCTGCTTGACCAGCATGAGTTTTTTCTTGTATTTAATAAAAGCAAATATGACCACTAAAAACAAAATTCACTTAACAAAAAGAAACACAAGAAGCCTTCCTTATTTTTTGTATTTTGCCAAGGCATTTTAGTTAGAAGCAATAGGAAAACACACATTATTTTCTCACATATGGGTGAGACATTGTCTTTAATGCTAAAAACAATTTATTTTCAAAGTTATCTGTACATTACAGGGTGTTTTGTGAGCAATTTTCTTTAAAAGTAATAAAATTGTGTAAAGTGCCCAAGTAAATATTCTTCTTGACTGTTGTCTTGCGTCTAGTAAATAATTTTGGGGAGAAGGATTCTTGTTTCCTTGGGTTTATAATTAGTTTGTTTAGTCATTCTTTGCTCTTTCAGGTGATTAAGCTAAGGCTCAAATTTTACTTTCCTGTGCATTTGCACTTTCATTTGCTTCTCTTGCCTGAAGTAAAAGCCAATAATCCTATGTGAATGCACTTCAGAAATTCCACAGGTGGTACATGGAAAACCAGCAGATAAATTTAATTAAGACAGGGTTGGGTGCTGCTGAACCATTAAAGTAAAATCCACATAATTGTGCTTTAGCTACTGGGGCTATGACTAGGGAGGCATTCACCTATTCAGATGATCTCCTGAGTGGGGCATGAAAACCCATGGGAAAGCAGCCTGGGAATTGCTGGCAGGGTTCAGGCTGGTCTTGCACTGAATGCAACACCTCTGCCAGCTCCATCACCTGGGCTGGCCCCTAGGGAAACAGGGGTGACTGCTCTCAGTGCTGATGGCTGGGATAAAAATGTCAACCTCTTCCTTCTTGCCAGTGCCTCTGTCTTGTGGGGAGCAGTTCCTGTCTTTCTTTCAGCAGTCTATTAACCTGAAACTGGTTCCCCAGGGATATTTTTTTGACGGTTTGCAAAGCTCTCTTCAGCGTGTTTGTAATTAGCAGGCTGTGGCCCAGGGTTGCTGAGACGTGGCACTTCTGCAAAAGCAGTTACAGCTTAGAGTAGTTTCTTTGCTCCACTCTCTCAGAGGATGATTGAGTTCTCTGTTACCATCTGAGGCAGGGAGGGGATGAGCAGTTGGAGTGCTATCACTAAATGAGAGGAGGGCATCATTCTGGTGTGCCCTGTTTGCCCCAAGCACCTGGGTCAACCCACAGGGAGCAAAGCATGCATGTATGTGGTCCAGACTATCCTTTAAATTGTCCTGTTTGAGTATTCTCCAAACAGCTCAGAGCTTATTGAAGGGTCATGTCCACAAGATGGGTTTCTGTTGCTGTGCCCAACATTCAGTGAAAAGGTTTCCATGCCAGAAGCCTTTGGACCTTCACTACATTTCCATACTGGGAATCAATTTAAACATTGCATCTCCACTGCAAACTTACATTCTGCCTTAGACTCTGGACAAGTGTGGTTCAAAGGTCAGTGGACAACACCTGAAAGAATATTGCATGAAGAATGACCACTTCAAAGGTAACTTTGCAGCTGATAGCTGCATCCCTGGCTGTAGTAGTGTCATCCCATTTCAACCCTCAATAACTCAGTGGGTCAGATATGCTTTTGCCAGGGGGACTCCATGAGGGTGTTATTGTTTGTTTCTAACCATGTCAGAACAAGAACAGAGCTTTTGGGGGAAAATCTAGATATCTAGAATCTTTCTATGGAATTCAGATCATTCTTTGCTTTTCCTTATCCTGACTTTTAGGTTATCCCTTTATATGCTGTGTGGCATTAGAGAGGCCTGTCACTAGGAGTGGGGTCTCTAAAAGTCAACTGTGGGAATTACCAGCTGCAATTCTGAGTTTGGTGTCATCTTTGCACAAGGAGGAAAATTATTTTTATTGTATTTGTATTTTCTCTAATAGCTGAGATTTCCTTACTGTCTGAATTAAGGACAACATTTGCTTTGGTAAAATAAGTGAAAAAAAGATAAAGATGTTTTGTCCCTCAAAGTATTTTAAAGAAAATTTCAAGGATGTGGTGATGTTGAGAAATCGATGAAAACTAGATGAGATTTAAATATTAAGAGGCAGGAACTTTCCTTCAGGTGAAGGATGACATTTGCATAGAAACAAGAATGACTCATAGGTTGTTAGGTGAATGTCTAACTAGAATCGAAAATTCCTGTGCATCAGTCACCTCTTACCTTAGATGGCAATGGGAAATATGCTAAGCAGGGTACCCAATTTTTCATCATGTCCCAACACAGGAACTGTCTGGAGAGAATTCATAAATAAATTGTAGCAAAATGAGATGCTGAACCAAATTTTATCACTGCACAGGCAAAATTTGCATTGCTTTTTATAGAAAGACTGAACTTTTCTTTTTACCATAAAAACCATGGAAGAAAACAGGATCCCTTCTTGTTGCATCTACTTTAGAAGCCATTAACTTCACTGTAATTTCATTTTTGTAGTTTAAATTATATGAAAAAGGTACTGATTTATTTTCTTAACCACATCTCTTCTTTGCCTAGAATTATAGTTTTCAAAACAGAATATCAAAAGGTAGAAGGACTGTGAAATGCCTCTACCAAGTTCTATTGATCTGTGGTACCAAAATGGAGGTGGTTTAGACATTAACGTTCTTTCTGCAAATTTTTGAACCAGCTTTACTGCAGATAATTTGTTTCAAGTTCAGTTCTTTATCTCAACTTTTCATATGAGTTGACAGTTCAGACAGGTTAACACCAACTGATTTTACTAATTTTTTCCCATTAGGAGGGAACTCAGACAGAATAGGTATCTGACCCTCTCAGCTACTAATCCTGTTGTTACAACCAGTAGGTAAGGTGATCTTTTCTGTAATTCACGCTTCTTCAGAACTGTTATGTTACAGTCACTTGTGAAAATATGTATCCAAGGCCAATTCAGTTCTTTTATACCTTCCCCATATTTTTTATTTTCCATGTTTTCTTTGGTCTCTGAATTACCTGCTTACTGAACTTTGAAAATACCCCATACAACTACTGAACCTACCCTGAAAATAAAAGTACATAATGAATGTAAGGTAAAATAGATGAAAACTTTAACTTTTATTTACTTCTTCATGGAAAACATTCAAGTGACTGCAGCACCTCTACCACAGAGACTCAGGAATTATTGTGTCTCTTGGAGTCACACAGAGAGAAAATATGTGACACAGAAACTTCCCCAGGTTATATTGACAGAACCCAGCACTGCTCATCTGCAGTGATTCTCATTAGTTCTGGGTGAACTGGAAGAGGCACTTGTACAAGTCCACAAAACATGCTTTATTTAGATTTAAATATATAGTCTGATAATGAGTAGAATTTAGAAACCTGTGCAACAGCAAAATCACCCACTGGGGAGCAGGGATGATGAACTTTTGGTAGTTCGCTGAAGGGCAGAACTTTGCAGTTTCTGATCATGCAGTTTCCCACTGTGACTGAGAATACTGGATTTTTTATTTCTAATTAAAAAATGGGAGATTTTCCCTTCATTTTTATCAGAGTGAATAAGAAATGACTTACTGGAAATCTTACTGGAAAATAATGGAGTGGAAAAAAGTGTCTTAGTCAGTTTCCACGGGGAAATCTTTAAGACCCAGTTGCTGGACTGGTACAGCAATACTTTTGTTATATGTCTTTTCATGTGCCTTGGGATTATTTCTGTATAAGGAAATGTTGTCTGTTTGAACAATGTAACTATTTGCTATTTGGAGTCTTTTCAGCCTTATACTGAAAGACTTTTCTGGGAAATTTGCTGACTTACATGTATATCTGCAAGTTTTATTCCTACACAAAAACTTGCAATACTTCTTTTTTTCTCCTAACAATTTCTAAATAAGCTAAAGCAAGCTTACCTTGTCTCTGTGTCTCAAAGGAGTACGATTGTCTGTGGATGTCTTAAATCATGTTTTCAAAAGGTGGAATACATCAAAACCCTGACCAACTTACAGACAAGCATTATGTGCTGATACTGTCCTAACACAGCCCATCAGACAGGAGTTACAGAATATTTATAGTTGGAAGGCACCCACAAGGGTCATCAAGTCCAGCCTTAAATAAATGGCCCATACAGGGATCAAACCCACAGCCCTGGTGTTATTAGCACCATGCTCTAATCAACTGAGCTAACCTCAGGGATGGATTTTCAGTGTTTCTTTTGTGCCTTGTCGTGGTATTCAGTGAAGGTTTCTGCCCACATTATTTGAGTCAAATTCACCATGACCTTCTCCACTGCTGTAAATTAGGGTTGAAGATATCTTTGTGTTATTCCTTCCTCCCATAGGGAATTTTAGCTCCCCCCTCCAAAAGAAGAACCTCTACCTCATATTTTGGTATAGTTAAATCTTAATAATCACCATTTAATTTGGGTTTAATCTAGACTCTTTTATTTTCTCTGCTATAGTATCATAGGCAAAGCCCTTAACCTTTGCCTGCCTTCTGTTATCCACTTCAAAATGTTTATCTAAATAGCAGCCTACTTATATTGTTAAGGATCAATTAATTAATTATCTAATTAACTAAAAGTGCTCTAAAATATAATGTGCTGCAGATGTAAATTTTGTCATTAACAATGCTTCAACACTGCTAATGCTAAAACATTCATTGGCAAAGTCTAGTGGGTACTGAAAGAATATTGTATCAATTAAAAATGGGAAGGTGTGCTATCTGGAAATGTCCTGATTCTGGGTCTCCCCCATGCCAGCTCCAGCCAGGTAAAGTAGGGAAAGAATCTTTTGTTAATACTGATGTACTCTAGTGTAAGTCTGGTGAGAAGCATATGACCAGTTGGAGCTGGTTTTCAGCAAATATAGATCTATATTATGTAAAAATATTAACGTTTATTCCTACTTTATGGTCTCTTTGTAATCCTTCCCTGTGACCTTTTAGAGTGTTTCCCCCCGATCCTATTTTGGACTGCCTATTTGACAACATGAAAGGATTGGCAGGAAACTGAATTTGTTTTTCAGTATCAATTGCTCCAATACATGGTGCTTCTTTGCATGTCTGCCTCCTTCAAAGTTTGCTTCTGCTCAAAGTGTGCTTCCTGTTATGTTGTGTTAAAGGGCTTTTAGTAAAGGAACGACTTGCTTGGTGATGGGGAGAATGTCACTCTTTGATCAGAAGCTTTTGTGCCTACTGAACACCCTTGTTCTGATCTGAATGCTGTCTACAACCCTCTGGATTCTTGATCTGTGTGGTTTGTTTGCTGTAGTTCTTGTCACGGTATTATGTAAAGCCTATTAAAACGCTGACGCTTCCCTCCGCCTCCATATTATTTTTCCTGTGTTATTTTTGTGACCTCTGGCTGAGGCATAGCCCCTGTGTACCTCATCTACTAATTTGCTGCTGTTTATATCAGAAATAGAATGCTCTAACTTGCTAACTACAGCAATCTAGGTTATGAAAACATATATTCAGCAAATACATCCTCTTAGTTTTGTTACTTTTCTGCCTTCTCTTCAGTGCTTGAGTACAACTCAGACTGACCAAATCTAGCAAGAGCTGCCTATTCCTGGCAGATTTTAACCCTTACAACAAAGCAGGAAAGTTCTCAATCTCGATGTCTCTGCAGTCTGTGTACACACCTAGAGGGCAACACTCACTACAAAACACAACTTCACTGCATTCCATCAAAAGCAGGTGATGATGTATAGATAGCCAAGGTGTGTCACTGGGAAAGTGGGAAAAACTGGCATTTTCCATACCATATTTGAGGGGATTCTGTTGGGCAGAAGTGCTTGCCACAAAAATAATTTTATGTTGTTTGAGGACAGGACCCAGATGTCTTTTCCAAGGTGCAGAATATTGCTAGCATTAATTTTTTTAACTACACAGTATGTGTCACACTTTCATGATCATGAAGGAAACATTAGATACCTTAGTTTTACCCTAAGATAAATTTAATGAGATAAGGGACAGCTTGGACCTCATGTAATTTTTCTGCAATAAAATGTAAGTGGGAATCACCTTGAGATCTAGGCCATAGGAAAGCAGGTGTTTAAAATTTGTATCAAAAGATCCACTTGCATGTAAAATGTATTGCCAAGACTGATCAAAATACAGTATTGGCAGCAGTGATAAGGCGCTTGACCATGTGGTATGGTTTGCTGCTCTATTCACCTCTTAATCTTTGCAGACACAAGATGAAGGTAGTGAATGCACACAAGAGTAGTGCATATTTGGTCTTATTTGCCAAATACACAGAATGCAGAGTTTATAATTTTCTGAGCATCTCAGTCGAGCAATAAACCGGGAACTTTTATCCACCCTTTACATGCCATGTACTGCATTTGTTGTCCTTTGCTGGAGCTGAGCCACTCTGTGTTACAAAGAGTAGATGTTCTGCCTTTACCTTTAAATCCTGTTGGTAGAAGTAGTGACCCTGATTCTACTCGCACACCAGCATCATTCTGAGTGCAGATCATGGGAGAAAACACCCTTTCTTTAGAAAGTCTCGTTCTCTTTATTAATCTTAAATTTACTTTTATGTATTATGTCACTAAAAATCCCTCTTTCTGTGAGTTTAAATAAATCCTAACAGAGTATGAGCATAAACAGCTAGCAAATAATAAGAATGGTTTTATCTCTGCAGTATAAACTCCTGCCATTTCTTTAAGTTATGCAAACAGTGCGTGGTGCAGTAACATGGACTAAAGTGATTTCAGAAAGGAAAATTCATTGTTCTTAGGGGAAGTTGCTCTAATCACTTTGTCCTTAGATACAATACTCCTTAGATACAATAGATACAGACTTGGCTGTGGAAATACTGCAAAGTGCTCATTCCTGTGCTCTAAATCAGCAGTGTGGTGGCTGGCTGCTCTGCAGCGGCAGCTGAAGAGCCAATATTTGCTTTTCCAGCACTGTAGCTATGTAGAAAGGGACTCCAGAACTGAAAAATCACATCTCATGTAGCGAACAAAATTTAAAAAACACCCAACCACCAGAATAAATGCCATTTTTTTAAGAAATGGAAGAGAACATAGGTAACCTTCTTCTTTTTGGTTCTGTTACTGTAGTAGAACTCTGGTATTTTGTTTCATCAGGCTGTTAAGACATATAAACACTCTTTCCTTTGCAAGGTCTCAAATTATGCCACAGTTCCACTGGAAGAGATTTATTGTGAAAAGAGATCTTCCCAAACCCCCTAGTTAAGGAGCCAGGTGGATTAAAAAAAAAAATAGAGATAACCCCTCTGCCTTAAGGCGGTGGGATATTTAGCCTATTACTTTTTTTTTTTTTTTGAGGCTTATCTCACCAAAGCTCTCCTTTCCCTCTCCCTTTCCTTCCTTTTGTCATATGAAAAGCACAGTAAGACTCAAGCAGCTGGCAACCTCCAGATCCCTCGGATGCCACTGCCGTCTTAAAATTATCTCCTTGATATGAGCAAGATATATTTTTTTCCCTTGGAACAGAATCTGGTCCTTTTCAATCTCATCTGTTGATACTGAGTCTTCCTTCTATCATCTTGGCGTCTGTAAGAGCATTAACTGGGGCTGAGCACATGCTAGGTTGGGTACAGCATAGGTGACACTCAGTGGGTGCAGCGAGACGTGGAAGGCTGGTGAAGATGTAAGGTGCTCGTTATTTAAGGCTCACTAATAATCGCACTAGTTATGTCTTTGTTGCCAGTTTTTAGATTTGTGTGTTGAAACATCTTGAACAAAATGTTACTGAGAGCAATTCTGCAGCATCCTGCTGACTGAATTCAAGGTACTGCCTCGTTTGCCATCTGCCTGCAAGCTCACAGTAGTAATTATAGCGAGCCTCACAAGTGCTGGAACAAGAGGTATGTCAGATGCATTTTCCTTCCATTTGAAGGTAATTTTCATTTTCTCAACTCATTTGAAACTACGTATGATTACGAGCTGCAGGTGTGACAGACGTGTACACACCCACATAGCAAGACATCATTTCCTAGAGTGTCCAGAAGAGCTTACGTACTTATCTCGACACTTTTAAATTAAATGCAGTGTTGGAGAAATTTCCCTTCTTATTACTACTCCTATCCTTGCGCATAGAGCCTTAACATCTCTTATTAGTGTGACAATATATTTTAAAAAATCATACTTGATTGTGCTGAGCATTGCTAAAATGACATGTACTGAAATAACAACACACATATTATAAAAATAGCTGAAAGTGAAAGTTGCTTGCAGTTTGTTGAAACTTCCATAGATAGAGCCTTATGGACACAGCCATAGTGAGGATAAGCAGGGTGAAAATGTAAAACTGGCACTATGTAATGAGCAAATTCATTTGGTGCTTGAATTCTGCTGAGTGTTGGGGTCCTGGAACTGACTTTTGTTTGGAAAGTGATTAAAGATCCAGTGCATTTGAGCACTAGTCACATGGGAGGAGGAGGTTTGCATCTGGTATAGCACATGGGAGTGAGGTGGAATCAGGGACCTGCTCCAGTTCTTCAGGAGTCTGCTTGTCCTCATGTCAGGGTATACAGGGAACCATCTTTCACAGCTGTGTCTGGATTTCACTTTGAATCAGTGGAAGGGTAAGCAGGCAGAAGGAACACTTGTCATTACGTACCTTCCATACTGATCCACCAAGAAAACTGGGTTAGGAAAGGAGAATGAATAGAAATTTGCTTTTCCTGGGTTTCCTGGTGGGACCTGCTTGGTCCACCACTGGAGGAAACAGTGTTCATAATCCAAGCTGCACATTCTCCTAATGGTGACAGTTGTTATTGTCTGAACTCTTTCCCATTCCACTTACCCTCATGAGATTGGAAAGGTAAGAGCTGGGTAGGGAAAGAGCAATTGAAGCTGTTGGACTCAGGTAGGAAGACTTATCATCCAGGCTGTGAATAGATTTTAAGGAGTATAAAGAGAGGTTCTTTAGGAGATTATGAGCACCAGGTTTCCCTCAACCTACTTAAACAGGACAGTCATGCATGCCTCGAAGTAACGCCTCTGCATCTGTACTTGCAGGTTCAAGAGTCGGGCATGCTCAGCAGTTTTGTGTCTGGGGTTGGTATTTTTAGAATCATAGAACAACCTGAATTTTATGTCAGAGGCAAGAGCAGATTTAAGCTTTCCTCATTATATGCTTTAACTGAAAGCACCATATTATGGTCATCTTTCTTGTTCCAGATTTAAACTAATTCTGGGCCAGTGGAATATCCTGCACTTTTCCGACAATAATTTCTATAAGCATCTGGACCAATGTTTCTCACGAATTTGTTCCATGGTTATCCATGAGCTCTGAATAACATTTCTGTGACTGGGGTATGTACCCTCTTCTTTCCTCACGTTATTATTCTATAGCCTCAGTCAGTAGACTCTCAAGGGGCTAACGCAGGCTGAGCTGATCCAGTTCCACGAACTGAAGGAGTCCACCATTCTGACAGAGGTAGCTGAAATTACCCGATGGGGTCACAAGTTATTGAGGAACAGATACAAAGTGTGATCACATAAGTCATGTTTCCATAGGAACCGGCTAAAAATACATCTGTATGAACACTCAGCGTCTATCATGATGAACTATTATGTAAGTAGGATTTTTTCCCTCAGTAAGAACATTGCAGATACTTGTTAATAATTTGTGGCAGAATTTGCAGACAAGTTTACAAGTCATCATGTGTGCAATCGACTGTGGGCTTATTACATTGTCTGCCTTCACTCTGGTGACTAAAATGGGAAATTAACAGAGCATCCTTTCTCAAGGCTTCAAAACATCCAGAAGATTAAAAATAGCCTGAGGCTTAAAAACTGCTTCACCTGGTTAGACAAACAGGGCTCTGTACTAACATTCATCTAAATGTGAATGTTGTCACTATACGTGCTGTATGTGAAAGGTGGACAGAAAGGCTTAGAGGCCTGTACCTCATGGAAAGCATGCCATATTGCACCATAGCAACGTGTGGATATTTGCTATTTGCAAATAATGAGTCTCTGCGGAACAGGAAATTGCCACCAAATAAATTATTTAAATTATAAATACATTTGTAACTTGGGATAAATATTGTTAGGGTCCAGATTTTTCTGGAGTGGTGATTGAAGTTGCATGAGATGAGACAGAGGAGTTATTTTTACCCTGAGGTGATGTATATTATCACATCATACATCTTCCATTACTAAGTTGAATTTCTGTGCTTGTAACTGCTTGTCTTTGTTTTCAGAAGCCATGTCGAAATTGCCTATTGTGCCATCTAAAAGTTGGGACTAGATGATGGATTGTTAGGAAAAAACAACCCAACATATCTGGCTTGAAGATTTGCCTACAAGTGTCCACTACTGGACTTCTCAAAATCATTCTGTAGCCTGTTATAATAATTTTCCTCAGTTTCAGAATTTATATTCTAAATATCTGGAAGCAATTTTTGTCCTGTTCTGATTTTCTATTTAATTTTCCTTCAAAATCACATTAGGTTTAAATGTAATAGTAAAGCTTAACATCAGGGGTTTTTATAATTCAGTTTTTAACAATATGACATTTTAAGAATGTATATGTAGTAATAAAATGTAAAAAGTGTACATAATGCTGTACTATGTATATTGTTCCAAAGAGAGAGGAGGAAAGAGACCATATGTCTCTGAGCCTCAGAAAATAGTATGCCACTGGACAAATTCTGAATTGTAATTATTAGCAAATGATGAATAAGTTACAGACCTGGAGTTAATCATCAAATATATTATTTAAATTAAAAATGAATTCAAGAATTCAACATTCTGTCTGTAGGAAATTCATTGATAGAAAAGAAAAAAGGATGAAATTAATCAAATAAATAATTCATTGTAAATCATGTGGTTCTAATTATAACAAGGTGCCAAAAAATAGATCAGCTTCTCAAAGCATGCAGAGTTCTGCTACGCATACATATCACCACAAATGCATCTGTCAAAGTATAATCCCTGTTTTAATTGCTTTTGGTCCAGGACAATAGTCAGGTACAGGAGTGGTAACAAAAGCATTGACCTACCCCATTTATTAAAAGCTATTTTGTTTGCTTGCTTGCATGACAGAGCATCCTGAGCTAATATTTCTGCAACATGAGAAAGACCATCCTGGCCTACCCAAATCCTCAAAGCAAATGTCTGCATAAAAGTGAGGTTTTATGACCTTCCCTCTCACTGACTGCCAGCTCAGAGGTCTGTACCTCTCTTTTTTGAGGGACTAGTTAATGAAAAGGTGAAGAACAATCTTTTCCTGGCTATCTTTTGCCCTTCATGAAGAAGGTGTTGATGCTCCTGCAGGACACTGGCTGGCTCTGGGTGGAGCAGCCTGCAGAGAGGATCCCTTTGCCAGGCACTTCAGCTTTCTGAAGTCTTTGCTAGCTGAGAGCTGGGTTTAGCAGGCCATACTGGTCCCACTGTACTTCTGCCAGTGGGTTGGATCAGATGATCCTTGAGGTTTTTCCAACATGGTATTCCTTTCTGTCATTCACTCCCCATCCAACTGTGCCACCAGCACCATTAAAAAAGACTATACCAGTCAGTGAATAGGGAGTAGTCAGCATTTATTACTCTTTTTTTTGTTTAAACTTTCTCTTATCTTCCTCCCTATCAGTAGAAAGAGGAGTTGTTCTTCTTTGAGATTTTTGTTGTCTGCAAAGCAAGTCAGGGTTGGATGGTACCCATTTGCAGGAGCTGTTACCCAGCCAAAGAGAAATCCCGTGTTGCACCCTGCACTCACGGAGGTTCTAGTTCAATTGCCACTAAAAGAAGGGGTAGGAGCAGTTGTAGTGAAAAGATGAGAGCATTTTTCATTAATTATCTGTATAGATTTTGAACAAAACAGCTTTCATTGCCTTAACAACTTTTAGGGCAGCTCTGGAACAAAGGCAGGAGACAAATCCTGAGCGCAAAAATAGCTGACGTGAACTGGAGCATCCACTTAACTACAAATGGTGTTTTTTCTAGAAAGCTGAAAATTCCCTGTCCTGTCAAAATTGGAGTAATGGCTGGAAATTTGACATTTTTTTATGCTGGTGGGTTCAGTATTTTTTAATATTTGCACAGTGTCTTGCATTTGTTACATCACCAGTTCAGGCAACAGCTGGTTGTCTGACCCTGTGACCATGCTGCAAAATTGTCCAGTTCTTTAGCCATCATAAATTGTTGAAGATTCTAGTTTTCTCTGCAACCAACTAATAAAGCAGAATGCTCTTTGTTTATAGCACCTGTAAGATGTTTGAAAAGTGAGGTAGAAGAGCAAGATTGCTATAAAGGGGGTCAAAGTTGCCTTTATGTCACCCATGCCATATCATATTAGTAAAAATAAAATCATTAGAATGATATCATCTCACAAATGTTTTTGCATCAGCATTTTGTCCTCTGAAAATGTATTAGAAGCAGCTTTTGCTGTGTCCTAATAAAATTTGCAGTGGCAGAAAATTGCTTACCATTAGTATACAATAATTCTTCCTTTTTCCTCCTTAAATTTCAGATCCCTGAATACTGCACAATAGCCCCCAATATGCAAGTGATGCTGGGATTTTTCTAATGTTAGCAATTTTGAATGTACTCAGAACATTTTTGCCTTAGTGATATGAAAGCAATCAGCGTGGCAGAACAGGAAAGAAAAAAGAGACCAATACCGTGTATTAGTCAGACTCAAAACATGACAAAATTCAGATTACCCCATGCTGAATGCAAATGTGGTAGAAATGTTCAGAAACTGCAATCAAATAGCTTTGAATGTCAAAAGAAATTACTTTGGGAGTCTTCTAAGCCCTCTTCTTACAGCACACTGGAACATAAATCCCCTACTTTCATTTGATTAATCCAAAAGGCTATAGGACGTGTTATTAAATCTAGAAGACATGACCGGAGTCTTAGTCATTAGCATCACTGAACACACAAATTCCTTTAGGTCTGTATTTTTTCTTGCTCTCTGTCTTCTGAATGGAGCATGATCAGTGAACTTTTAAAATCAAGGTATACCTGAAAGTCACTGACAATTATAAATAATTTATTTTTTAAAGAAAATGCTATGGGAGGTTTTTCATCTGCTCAATTTGAGTGTCACAGCAAAATAAATACATATTATATTATTAGTGAATATTAGAAACTGTGGATAAAGATATTTTGTTCCTGGTAGATGGCAAGAATCTTTGGTTGACAAACTTCCCTGCAGTACAGGGGAGCTATAATCAGCTTTGGCAACAAAGCTTTCATGTAATTAAGTCACAGAAGTATGCACTTAATGAATAGTTGCAACACTGTGCACATTTTGCTTTTTTAAACCTGGGAAAATGACAACAGAGTGTGAAGACAACCGTGCAAAAACATTCATATAAATAGTAAAAACAAGATCTCCAATCCCAGAAAACATCTCAGTTTAAGAAAGGATTTATGCTTGTGCCTTAGTTCTATTAAATTTAAGAATGAGTTTACAACTAAGCATGTAGTTCAATACTCTCCTTGCAGACCCTTGAGTCTGCAAGAAATCTCTGCTTTCCTCTCATAGCTTCTTTTTGAAAGAGGTTTAACTGGTCATTAACATGACAACGTTGGACCATGTGGCACAGTATCTTGCACTGGGCAGACACACAGGATATGCCAAACCCATAAATACAGGGCCAGTGTTTAGTCCTCCTTGCTGGTAGACTCTCCCAGCCTCTAGTGGTTTGAGGTCCTAAGCTTGGTGGGCTGTCTTGATATTTAAAAGCCTTTGATGGATTTTGTCATTTATTTATTTTTCCCTCCACAATTTTTTTTCTGAGCGTTTTTTTACAGATGTGCATTTTTAGCATTCCACAGGTTTGATTACAAATTCTACAGCTGATCTTTGCCTTCTTTTGAAGGTACATTCTGAAAACTTTGATGCCTACTAAATCTTGTACTGGAAAAAATCTGAGCAATTGTTTCCTGTTCTCTTTATACCTTTTCTGACTTTTCCAATGTCTCCTTATGCCTTTTGTGACTTTTTCAATGCCTCATGATCTCTGTTTTTTTCAAATTGAGGCATTGCAATGTGTTAGTTGTTCCTTGTTTGGAAGCTGTGCCGAAATGTGCACCTTTATTATGTTTCTTTGTGACTCTTCCAGCTCAGCTGATGTTCTTTCTGAGACGAGTGGCTCCTAATTGAACACAGGAATTAAGATGTGGGCATAATGATGGGTTTTGGTTTTGTTCTTGATTTCTTTTTTTTCATAATAATTCCTAACATTCTTGTTGCTTTTTTTTGACAGCTACTGAGCACCCAGCTGGCATGGTCATGGTGCTATTGACTATAACTCCAATGTCTGTGGCCAGAGTGGTAATAGCTAGTTCAGAGCCCACCACTAGATCTTTAACCATCACAATCTTCTTTTTTTTTTCCTCTTGTCCATTATTTTTCATTTTTATTTCCCTACCTGACATAAAAAGTAGTAGTGACATATTTGCTGCTGTTTATTATTGTACACACTTGAGCCCAGAGTTTCAACAGACTTAAATGCACCTTGGCCTTGAGGACTTCAATGGAACCATGGCGCTTTGCCTTGACAGAGGAGCAGTCTACTATTTGGAATCCCTTTAGCTTGGCTAAACCAACAGCTTGAATGACATATGACATACAAGATAATCTAATACAAAATGGATAAACTGGTCTGTGTGGTGGAATATTCATATGTTGCCTCATGATTCTCACCAGGGAAGAAGTGATGTCCCTTTTGGTTATAAAGTCCATGGTGTATTGTTGCTGACTGCTAATTTTACATCCATGTGGGGTGCAGCTTTATATCAGTTTATTCTGTAGAAGGAAGTGGCTTGAACATTAACTTCAGGGTCAAGCTCAGCATTTGTTGGTCGTATAAGCAAAAAGGAATGCATCTTCTTGAGCAAGTCTTCAGGGCATGCATATTCTTGACAGGCATTCCTAAAGGTCCCTCTTAAAGATCTACCTCTGTGTGGATGTCTTACAGAAGTCTGATGCTGTTATTGTAAAGGTGTAATTTCTGTACTCTTTTGCACATGGATTCTTTATTGAGGTAGCTTATTTTTGGTTTAACATACTCCATTTATATCTGCATCTTTGTTGAGGTTGTGACTATAACAACAATAAGAAGACATGGATTCTATGGAGCCATTAAATAAATGTCAGTGATGGGCTCTTTCAAAAAATATTTTTTTGTTTTATTTTGCGTGGTTTTTTTGTTCTGTTTTTGTTTGTTTGTTTGTTTGTGGGGTTTTTTTGTTTGTTTTGTTTTGTTTTTTTGTTTGTTTTGTTTTGTTTTTTTTGTTTTTGTTTTTGTGGAAAAATAGTCCATATCTTTGGGAGTGAGAAATTATCTAGTCTCAGCAAAGGATACTATTATTATTATTCTGGGCTGCAATACAAACACAATATTCTATGCAACATATTTTTTATGTTTGCTAATAAGTATTAGGATGAAAGGGAAAAATAATAGCATCCAAACAAGAACCTGGTTCTGTCTAAAGATGTTACTGGTTCTTTTATTTTTATTTGTGCTCAGAACACAGGTTCTGTTTGAAGAAAAAGATGAAATCAGTACTTTTCCCTCCAACCAAGATTTATATGTATTTTGCAATTAGGGCAACAGATTATGTCTCTAATTTTAGAAAATTTTATGTTTAAAGGTGCAAGTGCATGTACACCTCTACAACATCTGACATCTGCTTGAACACAAAGATGGTTGTTTTGAGGCTTGACAGTAGCAGATTTTTTTTTAATGAGTCAGTGCAATAAAATGACCTTAATCCTGATTTGCCAGTTAGAGAGATTTTGAAATTAAGGATTTTCTGATTTATTTGCAAGCCATTTTCTCTAGTTCACACAAGTTGCTTCTGAAATTGGTGTTATTTCTCTGAGGTGAACATTTTATTCACTAACTTGCTGAGCCCCTCTTCCCTCACTTCCCCCACTTGTGGCCTTACAAAATCAGAACTTCATTGTCCCTGCTATTTATTTACTGATTAGTGAGGGATATATATGGTCTCAAGAAGTCTTATACTCCAAAATACATGATGACCTTTTTCTTAGCGTCTAAGCCTGTATAAACATTCTATAAAGCATGTGCCTGCTCCTTTCCAAGCATGATAGATGTGTTTCCATGCGATACAGCTTAGATCCCATTAAGTCCATCCATGGGCCAAATGATTTTCCAGTCTTTACATAATTTTTTGCCCTGAATGGCATGCACAATGCCATGTAAAGCCGCAAAATAGAAGAGGATTTTCCACTGCTAACTCATCTACATTATGACCATAAGATGCAGCCTTTCCTATATGCTTTCTATATATACTTATCTGTTTTATGTTATACTTCCTGTGCTGTTAGTGATTTGTAACCTGGCGGTGTTCTCTGTAAATTATTATGAAGCATTTACATTTTTTTGCCTTGTCTCCAAGTTTCTGGCATTGTTTATTTCTCCTGATTTTGCTTGGCGATTCCAGGAATTCTGACCAAAATGTGCTGGTTCCTCATAGTTGTGATGAAAAGGTCATTTTTTTTTTCTTTTTAACCTTTAGCATTTTGTGCTGCTCCTGTAGTTACGAACATCTCATGCATGGGTCCTCCTGCTTACAGATATTTTTTCTTTTTCAAAAAATATTCTCTCTCTCACTAGGATCTGTTTTGAACAGCAAGAAAGACTGGAATAACATCATGGCAAAAGGCAAAGGCAAGCAGAGAAATGTCAGACTCTGGAAAAGTTTTAGAAGCAAACTTAGGAGTCAAGGTCATTTGTGATGTTGGGGGAAAATGTATTTTCTTACACATGAGTTTGGCATTGCATGATTTTTAGAGGATAATTCTGCTCAGGACTTGAGTCTTGGATTCCTTTTTACTTGCCTTGTAGTATTCTGCAGCATCTTGGTGCTCCAGAGCTCTGGCCAAGTCTTAAAGGAGAGTCTCACGAGGTGTAGATTTTTTGATCTGGTCACAGGGATAGTTCACACACTTTGGAAAGTTCGAGTCTTTTTTGAACTGTTTGGATGAAAACAATTACTCTTTCCAAACTGTGTAATGCTCTTTCCCTTTGCTCTGTTTGGTTTGCAAGTTCTTTGAGGCCAGTCTGTAAGTGTGTTTGTATGCAATGGCACAGAGGCTGTAGTGTCAGTTGAGTTCCTACTTCAGCAATTCACAATTAATCTCGCTAGTTCTTCAGAACAATGATGAATACTCAAAAATGAACTATTAAATTGGTGCCCTACAACAGACATGACAATCTCTTTATTAAATTCTTCCCATTGTGTATTGGGGTTATAAGAAAAATAGGGCTTTTAATTTACATTATTTTGTGACAGACCTGGGACAAAATTTCACACTTTTGGGGATTTTTTTTGGATCATGTTTGCTGACTCCTAAAAAGGAAAGTAGGAAGGGTATGTTAAGAAGCTATTTTACATGTGGCTGCAGTTTGCTGCATCTGTTCTTCCTTCCACAGCCTCCCCTCCTGCTGGGCTGCTCCTTCCAATGCTCTGATGGTACAGCATTTTCATGGGACTTGTGTCCTGTGGATGCAGCAGCTGAAGTGCACAGCTGTGGTAGTTCCATGCACCCAGGTGCCATTAGATGATGGTGTAGAGAATGTGGAAGATTGATGTACTTGTTTAAATATGCTTTCTGAGGATTTGAGAAATGTAAACTTTTCTGCCTCTGTTCTGCACTGGTGAACCCACACCTGGAGTGGGATTCACTCCTGGGCTCCCTGGTGCAAGAGAGACATGGCCACACTAGAATAAGGTCAGTGAAAGACCACAGAGATTATTAAGGAGTTTGGGCATCCCTCATACATGAAGAAACAGGAAGAGCTGAGATTGTTCAGTCTTGGAAGAAAAGATTTAGGGGGATGTCTTCAGTGTGTGTATTAATACCTGAAGGGGAGTAAGGAGGAGAGCCAGACTATCCCAATAATACCCTATGATAGGACAAGAGATAATGGGCACAAGTAGAGTTACAAGAGATTTTATCTAAGCATAAGTTTTTCTCTGTGAACACTGGCACAGGTTACTCGGAGAGGTTGTGGAATCTCCATCCCTGGAGACTGGTATTCAAAACCAGACTAGACTTTCATTTATCATAGAATCAGAGAATATGTTGAACTGGAAGGGACCTCAAGGATCATCGAGTATAACTTCTGGTCCTGCCCACAAGTGACACCATGTACCTGAGAGCATTGTCCAAACACTTCTTGAGCTCTGTCAGGCTTGGTGCTGTGACCACTTCCCTGGGGAGCTTGTTCCAGTGCCCAGCCACTCTCTGGGAGAAGAACTTTTTCCTGATATTCAACCTAAACCTTCTCTGACTCACCTCCATCCCATTCCCTCAGGTCCTGTCACTAGTCATGACAGTGAGGAGATTGGTACCTGCCCTTCACTTCCCCTCACAAGGCAATTGTAATCTGCTACAAGATCTCCCCTCAGTCTCCTCCAGGCTGAACAGAGCCTGTGAACTCAGCTGCTCCTCATACAGCTTCCCCTCAAGGCCCTTCATGTCCTCATGGCCCTCCTTTGGGTGCCCTCTAATAGTTTAATGTCTATTTTTACAACATGGTGCCCAAAACTGCACACAGTTGCCCCTAAATGGCTTATTAAATTAAACTTGGCTTTTGTAACAGGAAAATAGAAGTCTGCGTTGCTTCTAATGGTTATAATGTGTTCCCAAGTGAAAGCCTTAGTTCTAGTGAATGTGATTTTTTTTGCTGCTGTAACTTTTATCCTTTTTCTGAGGACTTTTTTTCCTTCTTTAATTCTTTTGACAAATTAGGGAAGGCTTTCAGTAGAAGATAAAAATTCTTCACTCTGCTCTAGGGAAAGAATCCTGGGCCCAAGTGCTCATAAATTTTGTCTGATTATACCCAGTTATACGTTTAAGGCTACTAACAGAATTGTTCAGTGATAGAGCCATAGAGTGCATTTTACTCTCGTGCTCCAAGTAAACTTCTCCAAAGTGTGGAGAGAGGAAAGTGTTAAAGTCCCACCACAGGTTCATTTTATTCTTTTAGCTCAAAATTTACCAGCCCTATTTCAGTTATATCAGTGTTTACTAAAATAGTCACCTCCATAAAGCCAAGAATTCAACTTTTCAACATTTTATAGTGCTTCAGGTATATTCACTGGTTAAGCCTCTCAACATCCCTATGATGGTGATGAGTTGGTATATATTGCAAATTATTAGCTAAGGAAGTTAATAACTCAGTCACTCAGCTTTTTAATTTAAGCTTTAGTCCTTTAGTCTAATTACATGCTGTAGCAACCACACCATGCTTTCCTGGTAGAGAAAGTTCCTTTAATGAAGAGCTTTATTCCAGGAAATATCTTGCTCCACTCCTGCTGATCAGGAAAGCTCTGCTCGATGTATTTCTATATCAGTGTGGTAAAAATGATGGATTTTACTCTGAGGCAAACTTTGGAAGGCACACGTGAAGTTTGATTGGCAGAAGTAAAGGATTTGGGTACATGTGGCATTAAATGAGGGCAGCAGTTGGTTAAAGTGTATGAAGCACTGACTGTCATTTACTAAAGACCTACTCATGAAACAAGAAAATATGCCAGTAACAGCATCTGGCTAATCTTTCCTCTTGCTCTCCCTCAAATCCAGGATTGGACCTATCCAGCAGCTTTTTAGCTCTGTCTTCTGGAGAAGATAATCTGCACCCATGGCTTTCCTTCTGTGCGAGGAAAGGTTTGAGTTGGGGAAAAGTATATCCTGACAGTAGGTCTGAGAGGGACGAGTCTGCAATATTAAGCTGGCTGGTTTAGCTCTTGGAATGGCTCAAAGCAGCCTTAAGATTACTCTAATGTTTTCCAGGTCAACATTGGCTCCAAGCAGCTGCTCCAGCAGCTGGAGGTCTGCGGCTGGGAGCTGCTGCTGACATTTGCCTACATCACCTCTGCAGAGAGGAAGAACAACACGGAGTCAGTGTTTCTGACTTTGTGGTATGAATTCCCCATGCAAGGAGAATCTCCTGCTTGTCAGCCAGCGTGGCTTTATGGCTACTTTGGGTTGTTGCAGAGGTGTACGTTAGAGCCAAGATCTGTGCTGAAATGAAACAGGACATGGCTGCTACAACCTGTAAGGGCAAAGCTAAATCTTTTTACCCATTTCCATCCTTGCTTGAACTCAAGGAGTTTACAAAGTCAGTTCCACATTTTGCACCCTCTATAAAGATACATTTCTAGGTTTTCTTCCAAGAAGCTTGAAGCATCTGTAAAATTGTGTATAAGAGTGTTTAGATATGTTTTTCATCACTGTTCCTGATAAAAGGTGGTCAGGTGTGAGACCTGTGTTGACACAGATGTTTATACTGGATGGTGATGGTGGGACAGGACCTGGATCAGAAAGGCAAAGACCTGTACAGTTTCCTTGATGCCTAGGCCCAAACTTTTTCTCCAGGGCAGATGCATCAGACACTAAATCAAAGTTTGGATACTTTCATGCCTGCTTTTCTCTCAGAATGCCAACAGGACACTTTCTGATCTGAGTGTCATTGCAGCTTATGTGATGTAAATTCTCACTCTTTGCTACTGGGCAATGTCTCTCAGGGGACTTATTTCATATTAAAAGACTGGCCTCTGCTCTCAGTAACCTCACTATAAATCTAGAATAAATTTTATATTGTCAACAACAATTATGTACGCAATTCAGGGCACAAGTTACGGATGCAGGTCTTGCCTGAAAGTTGATTCAAATCTGTGGTGATTAGAATGCTTCTCTCACTGCCTGGTTACAGGTTATTTCCCATCTGCTTAACCTTTGGAATGGGCTCATTCTTTCCTTTGGATCCATGCTTTCATTCTGTTGTGCAAAACCTAACTTGTTTTTGAGTGCTAAGTATGACCTAGTTATGCTCATTTCCATCCCTTGCCTTGTATTTGAGCAGACTGTCCAACAATAACTGTGACCTTCAGCATTTTATTTCTTCACCTGACTACATTCACCTGGGTGGCATGTGCTTGGCACATGAATACTACTTTGGATGGCTCTCATTTTACCCATAGATCAGGAATAAAGTTGTCTAGCCTCTCTTCCAAACTCTACTTTTTGTCCAATTAATTTGCACACAAACAGTCCTTTCTTAGAAGAAGGATGACCACCAAAAATGAACAACAAAAAGACTTAGAGCCAAACAAGACTGCAAAATAAGGTTCATGAAAAATGCAACAAGTACAAACTAATATGAAACTCTGTTTAGGTTTGCAGATGCTGTGATAACCGTCCTGGTTTTTATGTCAGCCAAGGTTACTACCAAGCTGTAAGAGTTCACTGAATAAACCACTGAACACTGTGAATTCTTCCACTATATCACAATTACAGAAGTAGATGCACTAGGCAAGTTTATGCCGATCCTCTGGGAACATTTTGAAAAAGTTTAATAGCCCTTAAAATTTCTCACTTCTAACCTGTCATAGGTTTATCCCATAACTGCTCATTTTGATATGTTATAGAAGCAGATAGAAAATTAGATTTCTGGCTCAAGATCTCACTAAAAACATCATTTGTGTTTAAGTCAATAACAGCACATAACATTTAAGCTTGGATAGTAATTTCTTTCTACACCTTCCCCAGCAACAGAGCAACACATTGCATGGCTTGAAATGCTTCTGATCTAATTAGAAGAGCTTACAAAATTCTGTGTAAAGATTATCTGAAAAGATCACTGGAAATAATAAATAAGAGGAGTGCAATTTCCCATTCTGGGTATGTCACAAATGAGAAAGGAATCCTTAAAATACGGAATCTATTGATAAGATCATTAAATAGCTGCAATGATTACACAGGTTTTGAACCCCAATGAGGAGCTTCTGCTATGATTCACAGGAAAGGGGTTTTTTATCTGTCTGATGCACTTCCAGAGTAGTAGCACCAAGTATCTGGAACCTGTCCAAGTGCACCTGAGCACAGCACCTGTTGTGGGAAGGAGATTAACAATGAACATAACTTTAAGTACATTAATTATCCCCCTTTATAGAGAGCATTCCAGAATTGAAGGAAGTGTCCTTGAAATGAAGGACATTCAGAAGTACCCAATATATTATGGGATTGCATTTGTGAAGTAAGGACTCATTTATAATTTCTTTACATACATGACTGAAAACACAAGCTCTTATTAGTTGATTCGGTAGTCAGTGGAGAAATTTGGAAACCAGCCTATAAAATCACTCCTGTTGGGACGTTAAATAGCTATTAAAAATTGAACTGATTAAGGGTTCAGTATAGTTCCAGAGAAAGGTGGTTAAAGACTTAAGTATCTGCCTTCTCAATAGGTTGACAAATCAAAAGAAAGGCCAGCTGCTGGGAAGCTGTATTCAGAGAATGCATTTTTGCTTTTAAAATTTGAAAGCATTGTCAAATATATCAGCAAATTAAGCTGACAAATGGGGTTTATTTGTCTGTGATTATTTTCTGTGCTTTGTTCTGTACCTTTTGGGTGGCTTCTGTCCAACTGAAGCAAAATGCATGAACAGAAGAACAGGGAAAAGGCAGAAACCATTTTAGGATGAGCAGAGTATTACTCCATATGAGCCCCAGTTTGGGGCATAAACTGAATGTACCATAGGAAGCGTTGGTTTTGGTTTCATATTTTTGGTGTGGTAGAAGAAGAGTTTCAGGTCAATTGTCTCTCAGCCACTACTCCAGGAAACCAGCTGTAGATGGCCTTTATTCTTTTTCAAATATCCAGTGGGGATTTGCACTGTATCTCCTGGAGTAGATGAGCCATCCCTTAGCCATGTCAGAAACTGAGTCCCCATGACTGTAGCTGTGGAAGGTGGTATAGTAGACTGATTGGTAGGTCTAGATTTAAAAACAGTTCATTAAGTCCTACTTCTACAAGAAGACGAATTGGTACAAATCTCTGCTAACCTGGGATACTAGGGCCTACCTGAAGTTCTGGATGTACCCAGGAATCTGCCCTTCTGCATTTAAGTGGGAGACTCAGTCTGATGGGAACAAAAAGCTAATACACAGTTTGCATTGTTGGCTGAGTATTTTACACCTGCATGGGATAAAAGCTGGAGGAAAAATTTCATGAGGTCACTTAAATACTGTCCTCTCACATAACTTCATAAATTCTTACTACATTTCTCTGAGACTGCAAGTTAAGAACATAGCTTGGTCCTTACATCCTCTTCCTGTTGATGTTCTGGTTGACTAGGTGACCTCTAAAGGTTATTCCAACCAAAACTGTTCTATGATGTTCTTGAGTGATTTCTGCATACAAAATAGCCTGCAACCTTAACTGAACAGAATCATAGTTAACCAAGGGTTAAAATTCAGCCACATTAAGACCAAAGAGGAATCAAAACTGGACAAGAAGGAAGCAGTGCTGAAGAGATGTTGGAGTTCTTGACTATTTTAAGCCCCAGTTTTCTTTTCCAGGATAGTCTGTGGGGAGCCTGGGTTGGTCTTTTTGAGGTGCTGGTTGCACACAGTTTGTGGGAAGGGTGGGATAGAAAGCTCCTCCCACTCAAATTCTGTGCTGGTGCTTCTCTGCCAGCTTTAGTATGGTTTCTTCTGGTGAAAAATCTCTGCCTTGTCTCACATTTTCTCTTTCTCTGATATATTTTGAAATTTGAGATCTGTGTGTTTTAAGAGTTTGCTTAATCTGTGGTTTTTTGTGTTCCATTAGTTATTGCACCCAAAACTTAGCCAGCAATGGAAAATGCTTTCCACTTTACATATATTTCATTACTCATCTGAGAATGAGTGGGTTCATGGCCATTGCAAGTATCCTGCTTGAGAAAAAAGGCCTTAGTTTTGTTCAGTGCTGATGTTGAAAGTGCCCATCCAGGATATAACCAGCTCACACTGCCACTTTTGTAAGTGTACTTGGTGCCAAAAAACCTGTGAAATCATTTCTTGCTTCCAAAATGCAAAAGAAAATTAAAGCAATTTACTCCCAGAGTGATCCATAATACCAAAGGCCTTTCTGGCCATAAATCGGACTCAAAAAGAAGCCTTATATAGCAGTGTTGGGTAAAGAAAGTGACATGATCATTGCGAGCAATAATAATGAACCTGAACCCGCCCTCCATGGAAAGGTTTTAAAAAATACCAAACTCTTCTCACAGTATCTTCCAAGCCACTCATAAACAGCTTCTCAGCCATTATCTGCTTAGTTTAATACACAGACATTAGAAGAATCAGTACATGTAACATCACAGAAGATTATGTAAGATAAATCTTTGTAGAATTGCTATAATCAGGTGATATATTGACCTTTGTGGATTGCATAATTTGTAATAAGCTTTTTTTTTTTCCTGTTTGTTTGCTTCTTTCTTTTTTAGAGCTAAATTACATCCATTCCTGCTATAATGTTATATTTTCTTGTAAAAATCATATTTTTTAGCAGGATTAAAGTCTCAACTTCACCTGTTTGATTTATGCCAGAACTTTATCAGGTTACTTCAGGTACTCAAGCAGTATCTACAATTCAGCTGGTTCAGAAGAAAGGGCTTAAAAAGATACATACAAAGGAATATAATGTCCTTTTTGAGCTCCTCAATATCCACAGGTTTCAGAACTCTAGCTAAGTCCAACTGCTGATATGTGAGTTGGGAATGCAAAAGGGGGAATGGAAATATTATTTTTTTAAGAGCAATGCATAGAGCTGTGGTACTAGAAGTGTCCACCTGGGCTGAGGCAAATCTGTTTTGCATGTACTCAGGTCATATAATCATGCCAGGAAAAGGATTGCATTGCACGCTAAAGATAGAAAGAGTTTTTGCTCCTTTTTGAGTCTGTTTTACTACTTTCCCACAGGAATAGGGTTCTTCTGTCCATCTTCTCTTCTGATCGCTATCTTAATCTGTGATTATGGCAAATTGATGATTTCCAGTGCATGTATTGTTGTTTAGATCTTCATCTTTCCTAGAAGTTATTTATTATACATTATTTTTATGTACAGCATTCGTAGCTCCTGCAGTCTTGGTTTCACTTCTGTTTACATCCTTTTGGAAGAAGGATCCTTTTGTTCATTTCCCTAATTATCCTGATTACCTGCTTGTGATTCAAATTTTTTTTTCTTTTTAAATAAGACTGCCTGTAAGTGTACTGCAGTTGGTACCTCTGTGACACCTATGAACTCTATAATGGCACTAATACTTCCCTTTTTCTACCAGAAACATTTTTTACCTGATAACAACAAGGACTGTATTTACACTTTCCATCATGGCTCAGTCATCCTGTCTTCCATGAACAACCCTCAGGCCTTTTTCCCTGTCTGTCATCACTGACTAATGAGTTCTCAGCTCAGAGAAAAGCTTCTTGTTTCTAGTCTGTAAGTGCAAGCTGATGCCACTTTTGTACTAGGCAATTTCATTCCATTTCCACTACTCCTGTTCTTGAATGTCTCAGGTGCTTCCCACGCAATATGCTAATGTTCATCTTTACCAATGACATCCCTCAGCAAATGTTGTAGCTCAGTCCTGTTTTTGACTTAAGTCGTTATATGAAAATATGAAATGTGACTGGTTCACACTGATTTTTTAGCTATGGCCACAGTCAGCTCCATTTTGCCCAAGAACTTCAATTTAAAATCCATACCACTGTATTTCTTCCACTAATCTCTGACTTTTCCTGCTTAATAAATATTTTCCCACATGGCATTTCATCAAATGCTTTTCTCATGTCAAGTTTGATGAAGGCCCTGCATTTATTTCAACTGCAAAGTCACCTATAAAAGAAAAGTGGTAATTTTATTTTGCATTGTCATCCAAGCCGTGACCCTGATCAGTAACTCTTCTGTTGGCACTTTTTCCTTTATCTGCTGCTGCTACTGGCCATATACATAGACCTAAATATCTCCTGGCAAAAGAACTCTGTCACTCATTTAAAAAATCCATTGCTAATTTTTAAAACACTTACAGTTATGTCTTTTTATCCCCCTTAAAAATCTGATTTCTTTCCTTTTATAATCTGATGAAGGTTTGCTGTCAAATCCAGGTTGCGGGAAGAGTAGAAGTCATGATCCTTTACAACAGAAATATCTTAAGAAATAAAAGTTAAGTTCTCTCATTCTTCAAAGTTTAAGGCTTCTTTAGGCTGCCACATGAAGTATTCATTATTGTTTTCTATTACTGTGGCATGTATATTTTTGTGCCCCAGACATCTCGAAGGACATTAGCTAATTATCTAGCTAACAGACATACAGTTGCGAAATAGATGAAGTTTTTTTTTCCCTTGTTTTTGTTTTGTCTTCTAATAAGTTTTGAAGTGAAACATGGAGGCAGAAGAGTAAGTTTGAAATAGCATCTGCTGAGGCTGTGCTTGGTTTTTTCTAGGGCTCTACGCACCAGCCCTCTTGAGCTCCTAAATTCATTCTTTATTGTGAAAGAATGAATTTTAACACTACCTTTCATTTCAGTCTTGACATTTCAGCAAATTTACCTCTCTGAATCACTAACTGAACTCAACAAAAGGTTTTTATCTGCTGATAACCTTCCATCTGAGAGATTTAAAGTGCCAGATGACATTAGCTCTAGCTCAATGATGTTATTAAATTCTCACCTTAAATCTCACATACAGAAGGCTCTTGTCAGGTCACATGAATGAGATGATTGCATTAGTCAGACTACAAGAGTAATACTCATTCCACTAAGTTCACTGTATTCAGACTGAAGTCTGATCTATGAGAAACACTTCATATCTAACATGATGTGGTTTCTTTACGTCGTGGTGTTTTTACTAGTTATAATCTTGTCAATACAATTTATACCCCCTTTGCTCTGTGGTATGCAATCCTCAGTTTATTTGCTGCTTTTGTTTAGATGTGGTCTGCTACAGTAGAAAGAAACACCCCCATGATTAGTTTATTCAAGACATTTCTTCTGTTCGTAGTTCAACTTGAAACTAACTCTACATTTTCAAAGTACAGTGTCCCTGAACTGGCCTCTGAATTGCAAAAACTAAATTAGCATGAATGACATTTTGCATGTGGGAATTTATGCAAGGATCTACTTGAGAAAAGTTTAAACACACCAGCTGAAACATTGATGAATTATGAATGATTATAATTAAATGGTTTTATTTCTCCATTGTTTTTATTTCTTTTCCTCTTTTATTCTGACTTCTCTTAACCCAGTAATATCCAGATGGTTTGGGATAGCAGGATTTCTGTGTGTGTACATTGATCTTGAAGCAAACCAGTGCCATTGACTAGATTTGGGGATTAAAATGAATTTATCTACGGATTTAGAACTCCATATGCCAGTTTTAGTGGGTGTTATGAAATAGGAATCAGCTAGCTGCAGAATTCCTAATACACTTATATACTTTTATAGCCTAAATCATCTTAGTATCAGAGCTCTTCAGCAAGTTGAATGCACCTACAACACCCATGTGAGTTAAAAGGTTTACCTCCTGATTCTCCTAATGGGATAACTGAAGTGCAGGAAGATTAAACTGCTAAGTCAAAGCCAGTAAAAAATCTGCAGCAGTCTCAAAGCTAAAAAGACAGTTCTCTGGGTTCTGGGTCATTGCCTTGAACAGGAAGTTGTTTCTCCCTCCTTGCACAACAACCTTACTGAAACCAGCAGTGCATCTTCCCAAGTGCTCTGTGCAGCAGAGTTCCTTGGGCAGGGCAGAGGAGGGAGGCAGACACCTGCCCTCACTGTTTTCAGGCCGGTAAATCTCTTGATAGCTTCCTTTGTGGAAAATTACAAGATTCTCTGCAGACTTGGATTGTGCCTTCCAGCCCTTTTGGTAATTACAGGGAGTTTGTAAGTATCAATGTTTTATAGCTGGTGAAAAGGGAAATTGTTGTGTTTGGTCATTTTTTCCCTGTAAAATGAAGCTGTGTATGAGCCAGGCACAGACTTTTACCTTCCATGAGATTGTCCCATATCTCATCTGCCAGACCCAGCATCAGCTCAGGAGGAAACCCCACCTCACTGGTCATGCCAGGGAAACAGCAGCAATGCTCAGCAATGCAGCAGGAATCATGCAGTTAATTAAGATTTGCAGATGATTTAAGAGTAGTTCCTTAAGCAACACTGGGGTATTAGTGTTGGATATAATTCTCATAGAACAGTGATGCCATTGCTTTCTCTGTGTCCCTAAACTTGGTTGCCCCAGCCTCCTGTTAGCATGTGTGCCACACAGATTGTGGTACAACCTTATTTCTCGTGACTCAGAAGCATGAAAACTGTATACCTACATACACCTGCGTCGCCTTTGTGAAGTGAAAGTTGGAATTCTGTGCTGAACAAAACCAGATATGCTTTTTTGGGGGTCTTTTTTTTTATGCTAAAAGTTCCAAACAAACACCACGAGGAAATATCCAGGAGCCCCAGGGCATGTCTTTCTGGTTCTGGGGCTACATGCCTGCTTCAGCAAGAAGTATTTTATGTTTAGCCTTTCTTTTCATCTTACCTTTCCCGTTGCTGTTTAAATATTTTGCCCTTGCTCTTCCCTTTTTCCAATTTCTTTCAAAGATCAAATAATAATAATAGAAAATAATTTTCATGCACACCACTGATCAGTCAGTATATTTTCCATCAGCCCTGGGTCTGTTGTCCTTGAATGTCAGTCCTCAGCTGGAGTACTTCATGGCCCACAAGTCTCTCTTCTGATAGCCCAAGCTCTATTTTCTGCTTTAATCTGCTGCAGAACATGGCAGTGAAAGACCTAATTTTTGATACAGTTTGCCACCAGTGTTACCACAAATAGTGGAAATTAGCCTGATTTTTTTTTGGTTTCTTCCCAGGTGTGGCTGAATGGGGCTGTCCCAGTCTTTTCTATGGACCCATGTAAGGAGGTTCCCTCTCTTGAAGTGCAGTGCTGAGATCAAGGAGAGACTGGGACCAGACTACGGGCTAGTTCCTACAACACCCTCCACATTCTATGACCCCAGAACAGTGCCTTTGTACTGTGCTCCTACAAGAGCTGAGTCAATGCTGAGCGCTCCAAAATATCTCTGCAAGCAGGCTTAAATGGCTGCTGCCGCCTTCAGAGCAGTAGTGTCATGGTGCCAGGCATCACAGGATGCCATTGCTCCTTCAGCCCAGTTTGGCTATGTGGACTGCGAACCAAACGGATGAAGTTTAACCTTTGTTGCTGAGAAACCTTATCCTTGGGATAGACCCCAACCTCTGCCCTGTGATGCTGTGGGCTGTGTCACCAGTGTCCTGTGTGTAAACTTTGTGCTTTCAAGCTTTTTGGCCTTCCTGGGTTGCCAACAGTGACCCTCTCTAAAGCTTTTCAGCTTAATGTACTGACTGGCATTTATTTACAGCTCTGCCTTGACCGAGTTTTAGATTATTCTTTCATGGCAAAAGACTGTTCACAAAAGCAAGGGACTAATAGCAGACTAGAGCTAAACCTAGTAAAAGCAGGCGTTATGCAATTTGTCGCCACATGACTCTGCTAATGCATCTTTAGTCCAGGACTGCAGTACCCCTGCCATGTTTTAAAGTGCAGAAAGATAAGCGAATTCTGTACCCTGGAGTGCCTTAGTCTATAAATGTAATTCAGAAATATGGGAAACAGTGCTCTGAATCTGATGGCCTTTTTCGACACAATTACAGGAGCAGCGTGAGATGTTGAACATTTGCAGCAAGGGTGCCCACAGCACACGAGAAGTTGGTGCTGCTGTTAATTCAAGCCTAGATAAGCTTCTGACTAAGAGGGTTTTAATTTGTTTTTTCCCCTAATATGATGCTTGAATGATAGCAGTTTTACTGGGAAAAACTTATTACAACCTATGCTCATCTGTAGAGCCACATTTAATGAGCAGGATACCTCAAGCTTTTAATGGGCCTCTACAGACTTCAAAGATATGAATCTAAAAAAGCCTTGAATATAAAAATGTTTTTATTTGGCTGCAGATGAAGATACTTTAATGTGGAAAAAATTGTGTGCCGTTTGAAATGAAATGAAAAGAGCAACAGATGAAAAAGAGTATTTTTTCTCAAAATAGAAAGAGACAGACAAGGCATTTGATCCCTTAGTGCCTTGTTTTTGTCTGTCTTTGTGCTTTCAGGATCACTTTCAGCATATGCACCAGGCATATCACTCCAATGCTCAGTGCTCTCAAACTCCTGCTGAATGAATGGAGATTGAAGACTTTCAGTACTACAGAAGAGAAGCTTAATTCCAGGGGTCACAGGTAGGAAAGCATATGCCTAGGCTGCAACCTCTAGATGCATACCCTCAGTCTTAAATCACATGGGCAATACAAGCCAGACAAGGTTGTGCTAGCCACTAACAATTTTTCAAATTTTCAAATTCAAAACAGCAACAAATCACTCCTCTAGTTACCCACTGAGACCTCAATGAATAATCAGAACCTGCAATAAAGCCTGGAAATCAATAATCCATGGCTCATGAATAGTTAAGAACTAGATAGAGGATGGGCAAAGCAATCATCAGGAGGTGCACCCTTACTAGGAAGGTACAGTCTCCATCATTTCATGTGTAATAGTATCAGAGGAAGATTTTGTCTGATTTCAACCAGCAACAGGTGGTTAGCTGGTGCATGTGAGCTTATTTGGCTTTCTATTTCTTGAGGGTATAGAAGTGGATTGTGTGAACAGGTAGATGGAGAAATCTGTTTTTCATACATGGTTCCCTTTGATCTTATTGTTGGAAGTATATGATGTCTAAGCAATTTTCCTGGCAATGAGTTATGCCACCATCTCAGGAGAAGGTTTAGGGGTAAGATAAAGTCCTTTGATATATGTGTGTGTGCAAATGAGTGCTCATACAGCTGGGTAGCAGCTCTTTAAAGTAGTGTCATCAGAGAAACAGTTCTCTTGCTCAGGGTATATATATATATGAGTGATTCTCTTAGCACTAATACTTTGAGAATTTTTTGTTCCACTCCCATTTTGTATTCAGCAGGGAGTGTGAGAAATAAAATATTTCCTTTGCATTCTGATGGGGAAAAATTCTCAGGACTGGTTACCTTCCAAGTGTTTATCAGTAGCAGATGCTGGACCTCATCTTATTTGGCTTTGCTGCCTTTTTTCCCGATTGTACAGATTGTGTATCTCCCTGCACTGTGTGCGCTTGACCAGGCACTTTTTTCTACAAAGAGCAGAGATTGTGCTCCCTGGGGGAAATCTCATCATCAGCCCCAAGGACTTCTCTGCAATTTTCCCAGCTGTAAGGAATGTGGTCCTTTCAGGCACTGCTACCAAGCATGACATATTTTCTCCCTTTTCCTCTCATGCCGTTGTGTTGCTAAACCTTCATCAGAAATACTTATTCCATCAGTCTCTTGCATAAAGTGGTAACAGACATGCACTAAGGCAAGCAGAAACACAATGTGGTCCTCAGAAGGACCATGCCCAAGGTCTAGCTCCTCTTCAGAAACACTGAACTCAGATGGGCTGTGTCTGTCTGGAATTTTGCTGATATTTTGACCCAGATTTGGATGATGCTTTAAAGATATTTCTGCAAGAGAAGCTGAACCTGCCAACTTTTGCCCTTCCTCTGCCCTGTGGGCCATTCTTCAGGGCCATGCAGACATAGGTGCTCACACAGTTATTTATCCTGGCTGTGGCTCTTTCCACACATCATAAGGCTTTAGCCTATGCTAGTGATAGGGATGCAAAGGAGAAAGGACATGCCTGTTGCTGGAAAAGGGAGCTCCTGCCTCTAAAGATATCCTCTGTACATTTCTGCTTCAATCAATCCTTCAGATATTGCCCTAAAGATTACTTGCCTTCTTTTTTGCTATGCCAGGTAATCCCAGTGTTTAACAATGAAGTATGCTGTTCCTGGCTGCTACTAATTAATATATTTTAACCTGTCAATAATTAATGTGGAAATTGGGAAGAATAATGCCGTGGAGGCTACAGCCTGAGATCTGCTGCCTGGCAACTGTGGATGTGCCTATCTGTTATATCAGGAAATTAGAAACTGGAGCAAGAGCTGATCTGTCTGACATTTTGTAAGATGATATAAATGGGTCCACTCAACAAACACTAGATTTATGTGAGGGTATGAGTGATACGTGTCTGGGGAAAAGATATTATCTCTCTTATGAAGGTGGAGTTAATACCAGACATCAATTAAGTATAGTTCATTAAAGCCTCTGGGTAATCTTATTTTTGGATGAGATCAGAGGAGCAACTTACAAGGACTGACAGAGGGGTTATTTTGGTAATAATCTCTACTTTTGCATCTTGCATCTCTCATAGGATGAATTAAGTGAAGTAGCATCTAGACTGTAACAACAATAACCTTTTCAGATGGAGAGACTCTGCAGTGAAATGCAATAGTGGCTTACCATGTTTGAAGTAGTTTCATTAGATAGGTTTATTGAGATATGCCAGTAGTGCTGATGTGATAATGGTTGGTTTATGCACTCACTCCCCACCCTCAGAGGGTAGATTTGCCTCTGCCATGTTCATGGGATGTGGCTTTGTCTAAAACATTTCATCTATACAGATGGAGTGACTGGAGACAGGCAGAATTATGGTACTGTTAAGAGGGTTTTATTGCTTTTTCCTATTCTGGCTAAAATATTCCTTTTTAGATTGAATGTTTTAATGAAGTCAGTTTGAGTGTTTTTTTCTTGAATTTGACCCTTTGTCTCCACATTTTGAATCCCAAGTGTAATGCACTGGTTGCAGGAAATAAATAAAATACATTAAGTGCTCAATGAATGAGGTGCCAATGGCAATTGAGATCCCATATCTTATTTCCAATTAGTGACACAGCTGTCAGGCAAAGAGACAGAAGAAACAAATTTCTTCAACACACCTGGAAGAAGCAGGATAAAACTTGGCATGGAGCCTAAATTTGCTCTGAGATTGTCTCATCTTCCTAGGTTCTGGTGCCAAAACAGGCTCCACACTTGCATTTTGACATTAAAACTAATCACTACTGGAAATGATTACTCTTTTCTGTTTTTCTGGTCTGTGAAATCATCTGTGGCTCCTTGCTTCTGTTTAATTTGTGTCACAGCTACTCCAGTGGAATGAAGCAGGGAGGCTGGCTGCAGGGCAGGCTTGGGGCTGCAGGAGGAGAGACTGAGCATCGCTGGGGGCACAGGGAGACAAAGGCCCCAGGGAGCTGAAGGGTGTCAGGAGGGAGAGAGAAATGAGGATGGGCTGCGTGCCCCTGGCAGAGCTGGGTTCTCTGGGGTCATCCTTTCACTGGGGAGAGACAGCTAAAAAGGAAAGAATAGGGAAACACTGCTCAGGAGAGGTTGTGATTTTAAGTCTCTAGGTGCTAATACAAACAGTGTTCTGCCTTTCAGAAAATAGCTTGCTGAAACTGCAGCTCTTTAAGTGGGTTGATTTTTCCATGCCACTTTTTACTTCTTTTTTTTTAAGTAAAACCTTCACCAGTGCTTAGCCTTACCAGCACTGGCACTTTAACTTGAAGACCCTCTTTGCAGGTGAGAAAAAAAATCTTCCTTCTCCTCAGATGCCCCACGCCCTCAAGGTGAGAGGTCATTAGAGGAATTTGTACCAAAAGCTGCCATCCATGCAGCCCACAGGGCCATGCAAAGGACAAGTGCTGCCAGGAACTTCTCTTAAAATGCTATGGCATTGCCATCTGCCTCTTCCTGACTCACCAGCTCCTTCCTTTTCCCTTATTCCTGCAGCACCAAGCTTCAGCCTTGCTTGCTCTGAGTATAATAACATCTACAGCTCTCCAGAGCTTGACACAACCTAAAGCAGGCTAGGTTTGTGGCAGTGTATTTCAGCTAATCCTTGTTCATACCTGGGATTTTCTGTTTCAGAGACAAGTTGTGTCAAATACTGTATAATGAGAGAAAACTAGAAATGCTGACTTACTGAAAGGATTCTTTCCCATGGGCTGTTCATACCACCATGCATGGTGTTCGAGTTTTCTGCTTCCCACAACTCTCCCAAAGCTTTTGGAATCCTCAGAAATCTTTTTCTAGTAATTATTCTGCTTTGTGGATTTGGGTCTTTTCCACTACCTGTGTTAATTGGACAAACAATCATACACCAGATCCAGAGGAAAGACATAATCCATGGAATTTCTTAGACTCGAGAGGGATATTCAGAATAGCATAAAAGCAAATCTGCTGATACAACATGAGGCAAAGCAGAGTAATTTCCCAAAGAACCCAGCTTGAAACATCCCTATTAACAAAGTTTCTGCACTCTACTTAAAGAGCTGGCAGTAATATACCTGCTTCAAAAGCATTCAATTTTACTGTATTACCTGCCTTGCTGCACTATAACCAGCACAGCTCTTTGTCAGGCCACGCTGTACCTCGGTCCATAGCACCTGTCAGCTCCTATGGAAGAGAAGATAAGAGAGAAACATATTTCATGGTGCCAGACTCTGGCCAACGCCCAGCTTGCCCTTATTCTGAGTCACAGAATTCTGCTATGGGGCTTTGAAGTAGCAGTACTGGAAAAAAAAGTTCTCTGTGAGGCTGCTTCTCCCTTTCAGAGCACAAAGATACAGCTTCCTGAATTTGAAGGATTTAAATTAATTAATCTTCCCTCCCTACCCTCCCCCTCCCCATTCCCACCTCTGCCTTCACTCCTGGCAGCCTTTCTGCTGTGTTCCTACCCGATGTTGTTGTCCACGTTTATTTGCTTCTGTCTCCATATGAGAACCTGATGTTTTCCTTGCAAAGTGTCCCTCACACTAGAGCAAACAAAGCAGGCTTTGCTGAGCCGGGTGAGGCAGAGGACTCTGTATCTCTTCCTGACACCTCTACTTTAATCTTAGCCTTGGCCACTGCTGCTACTTGTCACCCCCTGAGGTCCCACTGAAACCTGAGCTCCACTTCCCTGCAGTGCACAATTAAATTAAGTCAGCGTTGTTCCCCAGAGTATGCACGGTGCAGAAGGAAAGACAGGAGGTGCAGAAGACGGGAAAGGGTAGATGGTGAACTAGTTATCCTTTCTATTTATGCGCTTAACGAGATGAATTAAGAAAGGCACATTTAATAGCAAATCTCACTACTGCTTTTTCTGAAACATCTTTGCTGTGAGGCTGAGAGAGACTTCTGAGGTTGATGTTCTCATTAGACAGTGTGCTACTGAAGGGCAGCTAATTAGCAAAGACAGTATTTTGGCTGTTATTGTAGGTTCAATCGCATATTGCAAAAATATGGGAGATATGAGAGTCTCCCAGTCTATTTTCAAAATGCTTCCTTTTCGTCAGGCTGGCTAAATACATAATTTCAGGGTTTATTCCAGTTCACATTAATATCCCAAATTCTCACAAAATATATATGTAATAATTTGCTGTTCCAGCACAATTTCTGTAAACATTTAATCTCCCACGGTTTTTGTGTATATGTGTTGCCTTTTCCCCCACTGCTTGCATTCAGTGGACATCTATTAATGCTCTGTAGCCAAAGGAAAGAAATAATCTTTTGAAGTCTTGTTACTGGAGGCAGAAACTTAGAATGACATAAAATTCTTGTGGTGGTTTGTTTAAATGATTAAAATTTTTCCAGATTAGTTTTTCAGTTTATGTGTTTGAATCAATTATAAAAACCAAACAACAACAACAACAAACAACCAATCAACCGACCAAATAAACAACCCCCTCGAGTCCCTTGCAACTAAACCCCCATAAAATAAATGAGTCTGAAAATATGATGCATTCATGAAAAGACCCACAGACCTTTATACCTCCATCAAAACTCTATGCAGTTATTTTGAGCATGGTGAGTCCATTTCCTTACACTGCCTTTCCAGATTTCTTCTTTATATATTATTTTTTCAACCAAGATTCAACCGAGTTCATCCAGATTATCTCCTCTGCGATGTCAGAATCCACATGATGACTGCCTGGCATGTGGACTGAAAGACCCTTTACGGTCTTACATTTCTTGTCTCTTCCCATTGCATATCTTAGGGGTCTCAACAAGCCTTTGAATAAAAAGTAGGAGCATATGACAGCAAAACCCATTTCTATGGAAGGCATACACCTGAAAAGGCTTATCAAGAAGTATGTGCATCCTTTTTATTGGGTGGGTCATTGAGACACAGCAAAATGCTTCAAGCTTGGTCACCCAGAAGGCAAATAACAGAGCCAGGATGGAGACTCATGTATTCTGAGCTCTGATTTCACCAACATACCACTGGAAAACCCTGCCTTTGAGGCCCTGAGAATGTTGTTTTTTCTCTTAGTAAGCAGCAGACCCCCCACAGAGGTCTGGGAGAGCAATCCTACTGAAGGCAATGAGGATGACTTACTTGGGTCTTATTTTCTTCCCCCAGTGGTGAAGACCAAAAAGAACAAGAATCCCCTCACTCAAAATAGAGTCAACAGATGGAAGTGTAAAAAGACACTGTCTTATGCAAAGAGTGAAAGACACAGGAGCCAAGAAGGGACAATGAATTATATGTTGGTGTTAAGTTTCTTGCTTGTAGTAGTATAATTTTGAGGACCAAGAGATTCCTGTCCTGGATCTGTGTGCTGATTCACTGAGAAAATGTGCAGTGTTAAATCACTGTGTCATATTTCTTACCCATGCTGGGGTTAGACCAGAGGTTGCAAACTGGGTTGTCAAAACAGCACACATGGGATTTTACCACTGTGAAATCTGGCTCTTTTAAACACCCATTCAAAATCTATCTTCACTTACAGAAGCTAGAAGGTGGGAAGATCTGTCAGGGAAAGGATCATCCTGCTGTGTTTGTGTTTTACAGCTCTATTTCTCCCATCATCTTCTTCTGGCAGCCAACTGGCAGGCTACAGATGAGGTGAACCTCTGAACCTAAGGAGCCTTCCATATATTTTTATGTGGTGTTTCAAGAACCCAAAGAAATAAGCAGTGAGCATCCACAGCACTAGAGCTTGTAAAAGCAACCCTGTTGTGTTTAACATTTCCTCTGCAGAGTGCTTCAGCATTTCTGTAAAAGTAATAGTGGATTATGCCCACAATGTGCAGTAGACAATTTCCTTTGATACCTTTCAGGAAAGAGTCAAGGAGAGGGATTTTCACTACTATCACAACCCATACGGCTCTTGGGATTCTCAGTGTCACTTTGTTATCAAGAGGAAATAGTATGATTGAAGAAAATGACCCTGTTATGATGTCTCCAACTTTTTTCATTTTTTTTTTTTTTAAGACTGCTTGGTCTCAAAATGTAAATGAGGGCTATTAGCGGAACCTAGAGTCAGGATGATGATTTGTTGATGAACTTGGACCTCAGATTTCAGTAGCTTTTTTGGTTTTTTGATTTTTTTTTCTTCACAAACATTACTATGAGGAACATTAGGTCACACATACATATTAGGTATATAGATGCAATTTTTCTTGAGGAATAACCTATATATAGTGAAAAATGATTGAAGGCTACTTACTTATTTTGGAAGATTTGGGTTAAGTACAACTGGTCTGCTGCAAGACATTTGCCCTCTGACATATTGATTAGTATATTGACAACCTGAGCAGCAATAGCTGTTTAAAAAGCCCTGACAGATTAATCAGTAATCTCACTGAGTTTTCAAAATCTTAATTTTCCCAAAGTCAACACTGAGAAAGATGCCTCCACTCTTCTGTCTTACTGTTAATGTGAACAAAATTGTTAAGGATTTGATGAGCACCAAGACTGCCCTCTTTCAAGTCAAGACTGGTGCATTTCACTGAAACATGATATGGTTTGCAATATAATCTCTGTCAAGGCTTGATTTGGCTGCTTGCAGTGGGGATGAATGGCTGGAGCATATCATGTAAAAGATTGACATTTCTGTGACCTCTTGCTGTCTGTTTTGTAAATACTTCACTGGAATTTTGTTGCTGGACTTGCAGACTGAAGTAGTAGTTGTCTAGGTATTTTTTAAAAAAATATATTCCAATTCATGCTTCAAGTCTTGTTCCTCATTACAGGCAAATGCATATTAATAGCAGGAATATTATATGTTTGGCAAATTATATCACAGCTGAAATTTTCATATGCAGTACAAAACAACTATTTGTGCTGAGATGGATGGATGATTATTACCTCTTTGTTTTCTTTTTCATAATCCTTTTGAATTAAAATCTCCTTGTAAAGCCATTATCCTTGCTTTAACAGCCCTCTGTATTGAATATGTCTCTGCCTCTTCTGCTTTTTTTTCTTCTTTGCTTAGATTGAGTTATAATTTTCTGTGATTTCTGAGCTCTAATTTTCTTGTTGTTTCATATTTGTACAATGTCCTGTTCAAAAATTCAGTATGCACATACTCAGTTTTGTTTCTCAAATGCATGTAGGCCAAAAAGTAGCAGGATCCTTCTCTAAAAACTATATTTACAGCTCTAGTGGCAAGTGCTCTCCTCCTACACTGGAAAGCTGTGAAAAACTGTCAAGATGTGAGTGTGCATAACAATGCTCCTGACGACTGGGGCTGGTGTATTTTTTAACCACAACTTCATTTTGTCAGTTACACCAAATAGAACAGGAAAGAAGCTCTTCCAGTAAAACCCAGCAAAACACAGACTACACAACTATTTAAAATTAGAACATCTCAAACTACTCCACCTTGATCTGTAGTGCTGCATAGACTGAACACAGATACAACCACACCAAGAAAGATCAGTTGCAACGAGGTTTTATTCACTTTTCCAGTTCCAGAATAATCAGAATTGGTCTCCCTGTGTGTGGCAGTACTTGATGACCTCCAAAATTCTTCCTGCTACCTAGAAAACTCACTTGAGGCCAAGAGTAGAAGAGGACCTCAAAATTGCCACCTTCCACAGGAAGGAAAGAAGGATGACTGTGGTTGTCATTGGTGTCATAGATCCTTGCAATGGCATTAGGTGCACTCCTTAAAAGAGGATGGTGTCTCATAATACAGAGGAAAGCAAATAACGTCTCTACCCACTGTTGGTCTCTTTCCAATGTGAACAGGAAAGACACATCCCTTCCTGTCCTTAATTTAATGGTTGTTTTCACCCTAATTATCTGATGCATTCATTTCATCGTGTACACCAGCAAGGTACCTTTGATAATGAGAGGATAGTGTGGGGGTTAGCTTTCCATATCTCCCTCATTACGAGCTAAATTCTTATACTCCTCCTCATGCTGGACACTATTTTACCAAGGGCTGATTCAAAATGTGAAGTCAATGCAATTCTTGGCTGTGATTACAGCATATTTGGAGTCAGGCTCTAATTGGATAGTCCTCTCAGTGTCAATGGGAGTTCTTATGAAATAGTGTCATTAATTGGAGTAAAAGTGTTGTAATGTGGCTTTGTGTCAACTGGATGTATAACAAAATTATTTCAATGCTGTATATGTAACATTTACCTGCAATGTAGCATTTTCTTTTTGTTCAGGATGCATATAACTGTGTCCCTGTTCTAAAGGGAAATATCAAGATACAAGGTATGACTGTTTTTTTCTTCTGCTTGTATAAGAACCTTAACTGACTTTCCAATGGAAACTTTAAAAAATCTAACATTAGAGAGAAAAAACCCATAAAGCCTTTGGCTACAAACCTGGTTTATTTTCTCCATTTCATGGTCTTAAACTACTGGTGGTAGTAAGGCTGAATTCTCTAAAAACACATCTGATCTCAAAAGTAGCTAGTATGAAATGGAGATAGGAGAAGTCTAATACTGAGCTTCTGTCAAAAAGATGCAGGTGTGGTGCCTGTTTCCTGCAGATTTCTGTGACAACTATTTATCCCTTGTGACATGTTTTCTCCTAGACAGACTTCAGGTGGATTCTTTTTTTAATTCCATGAAACTTGATGTTTTTGGAGGTTTGGGGTGTTTTAATGGCTGATTTGATTTTGCAAAGGTGTCCCTGACTAAAACAAAGCTTCTTGTGCTTATTAGATGAGACATCTTACCATGGCTAAATGAGCCGCCAGGCCGGTACCTGCTTGATACAACTGGGAAGAAAACCTACCTGACTTTTCAGCTGAGGATTAAGCAATCTGAAGCCTTCTGTTTGGTTTGGGAAATATCTCCACATTTGATATTTCAGTGACTGATTTCTTAGGTGCTTTCTGTGTGCATTGACGATAGGCCTGCATACAGCCTCTTCTGTGGAGTGTTATCCACTAGTCTTCTCCTCTTGGTTTTCTCCAGCTCTGGAGCTGACAACAGAGTGGGTGTGCAACACAGGAACTGGGAGAAAGGAAAAAAATGTGAAAAATCTCCAACAAGGAAACACAGCATCAAGAAATGGTAGCTACTTCCTCCTTTGCTAGGCAAATGATGGATGGGAAAGAAGGTTCATGGAAGGGTGAAAACATGTTATATTTAGGTATTTAGAAATTTGGGAGATGGAAAACAATGCCTGAACAGTTGGGTGGGCAGCAATCAGAGATGGGGTAAGAAAGAGCAAGACCAGTAAGAGCTTAAACAGATGAATGGACATCAAGAGGAAAGGGATAAAAATTTAAAGTGACAAGCAGACATAAATAAAAGAGATGGAGGTTATTAAGAAGCATATTTTCACTTTTTCTTATGCAGTATAAGAGAGTACTGGCTCTGAGGAAGCTCATGCTGGAGAAAGCAGAAAGAAACAGAAAAGATGGGAATAGGAGGAGGGAACAGGTTTTCCACGGTCAGCTTTTGTAGGCCTGACAAATAAAACAACTTTTGCTTATCTGGAGAGCAGGTACAATTTGTACAGAGAAGTGTCATTGTTTATTTTCAGGGAATAAATAAGCTTGCTATGGTAGGTGGGCATAGCTGCTTGCAAGTCTGTTACGGGGACATTACTCAACACCCCTTATCACCCCTGTCCTTCATGTTGTGAGCAGGTTACGTCTTCAGCAAGGGCACCTTGTTTTTCTAGACCTTAATTGAAAAACTTGGCAGAGTGTTTTAGAACTGACTTAGGAACTGCAAAGGAATGTCACACTAGACTGGCATTTTTGTGTGTCGGCACAGCTCTCCAAGCACTTCTACGTGGTCTGTTGCAGGATTAGTTGTTATGAAAAAAGATTCAGCTGTCAGAAAAAGAAATGCAGGGCACAGACAGTTGGGGAGTGACCCATCAGATCGATGGATTGGCAAGAAAGCACATAAAGAAATTCTGAAAATTTTCAGCCTATGGTCTCACTGAATCACTCAGAATAAGGAAAATAATAATTTATCAGTAGCTTACATTTGCACTGTAGTGTCCTCTCAGGGTGCACAGAGACAGATGCCTATGTGATAGGTGTAAGAAATATTTTCACAGTCAATTAAGAATAAGTTTCTCAGCAGAACTTTTCTTCTGTATTTCAGCAGCAGCTAGTTCATGTCCAGGGGCACAATCTCTTACTCTTTGTATAAGCATTGCTTTTCTTACATAGTGTAATAAGAGATTAATATCTTGGTGTCCTTTTAACTTGAAAAAGTCTGGATAAAAATTGCTTATTTCCTCCTATTTCTGGTCATTACTCTTTCATAAGTGTAAAAGTCAGTCTTGCTTTGTACACAGCAGTCAGTAGTGTGTGGCTCTGTTATTCATGTTATGTTAGTTCACTAGTCCATTAATGGAGAGCAGCATTAAGTATGGGATGCCTGTGTGATCAACAAATTGCTCTGGCTAATCCTCCATGCACTGCTTTTTAACAACAGATATCAGTCAGTCAAGGAATGAGCAAGACAGCTACAGGAATTCTGGATTTTTTCCTCATTTTACAGATTTTAGGAGGTGGGATTTTTTTTTTTTTCTTTCTGCATACTTCATTTTGCTGCACAACTTGAAATGTTGATGTTTCAATATGGGAAATACTGACTTTTGAGGTAAATATAGAATTTTCTGAAACATATTTTGGGGCACAGACATCACATCATCCATCAGGGGAATCAAGCTTAACTCAGTCCTCAAATCTGTCTTAGTTCAAAAATGAGAAAGATCAGTGGACCTAAGAAGAAATTTATTTGCCTTATTGAATGGCTGAGCAGTTGATAGACCTAAGAAATTGGTATGCCTCAGGGAGGAAAGGGCCAATTCATTTTTTGGTTGGAAATTTTGTTGTAAGTATGGGCAAGTTTTAGAAAATCTCATGCATTTTAGGGTAATATACACCCCCCATAGCAGTGATTATATGAATGAAGGATAGCGATAATAATTTCTATCTAGTCATGCATCAGTTAGCAGAATCTGGAGAGGGAAAGGACTTACTGGAGGGTCCTCTCTCCTTTATTCCCCAACTCCTACAGTTACTCCAATTTCAATGATAGTTTTCAAAGTGTTAGCTAAATGCCCTAGCTCCAACATGGAAAGTTAATATTATTTGTATCTGAAACTCATCTTACATAAAAGCTGTGTCAAAACATTGATATATATTGAATTGATGTGATATTCATTGATTTTTCAGCTCATTGCCCCTTGGTTATCAGCAGAAAGAGAAAATTATAAAGTAGCTATGCAAAGCATTTGAACCTCTAGTGTTTAATATTAGATGAACTGACTTCATGCTTGTTGATCCGTTGTACGAAAATAAAAATGTGTGGTGACCTCCAGCTAAGTAGAACATGTCTTTTTCTCTTGGACAATGACCTAATCACTCCTGCTCCTAACTGCCAGGTCTGCCTGTTTATTTTCTTCCGTGATGAAAGAAACAGTCCCCAAATTTACCAAAGAAACCTTGGCTGTCCCTTTGTGTTTTCCCATTTACTTTTTTTTAATTTTTAAACAGGTGGGCAATGTTTCCATCCAACTGGGAATATATTTTTAAGGGAAGGGAGGTGCTCAAGCATAGCTGCACAGTGCTGATGTAATGTAAAAAGGAGAGGTATCCAAACTAGCCTTGAAGAATGGTTTTGAAAAATCTTTTTAATAGATATATACTCTAGTATCAGAAGAACTGTGTGCCTGTCCCCTGCCTTCTATAGGTATAAGACCACCAGGACCCCAACAAAACCTGCATGTTCCCAGACCATGGAGTTCAAGATCACAGTGACCTCAGTTTATAAAGTCTCTCTTTGCCAGTCATTGATGTACAGCCACATAAACACATTTATTTGCTATCCTCACCACTTCACACTTGCCTGTTTAGTTTCTGATGGACTGGTAGCAGAACACTTCAGATCTGGGAAGTCACAACCAGTCACAAAAGAGTTGTGCTCACTGAAGTACTTCTCAAAAAATTTTGGGATGCATTTTTCACAGGAAAACCACAGATGGGTTTCTCATGTCAGACGGCAATAATAATCCCTCTTTGGTCTGCCTTCAAGACATATCAAGAGCTGAGTTAATGTTCTCTCCCCCCAAACCCCTTTCTGAATGCTTTAATTTTCTACTGGTGTTTCTCCTGTTTTTCAGTTCCTCAAGTGCCAAAGAGAACAGCTCACTTTTGACAGTGAAATCACATTTGCAGAGATTGACAAAAGAAAACATTTGTCCTTATCTTGTTCCCGAAGATTCCAGCTGCCCCAAAATGTACCGTCCTCTATATTAGTTTTCTCAGTTGTCCTGTGGATGTGCTGTGGATGGATTCTCTCTACATCCTCACACCCCTTTCCTCCTGTCCCTGGCATAGGACAGGGAGGAACAGTTCAGAAAGATATACCATGTGCACCATTTATTTATAGAGGAAAACAAATGGATAACTTAGCAAATCATGAAAGCAGATTTTCTGCCACACACAAAATAGACTGGAACTGTAACACAGCCAACACGCTTAAATCCAAAAGACATAGCATTTTGGTAAAGAAGTGGGATCAGATTAGGGAAGAAAAACATTCGGGTTTAAAGCTTAACTAAAATGTCTGGTAGAAATGGGAGCTGACATGGTTCTTCCTCTACAGACAGCTACACCAGAAAAGAGAAAGCAGTGTGGTGTGAGCAGGTGATTGATTCTTCTCCTGCACACAGCTAAACCAGCATTAGTGCTGCCTTGGAGGGACAGACACCATGAGGGGATATTCAGACCTGGATGTGAAACAAAATCTCTGCTTAGATATGGAGATATTTACGTAACTGGCCAAAAGGGTGCTAAGATTGAACTGAAGCTAAAGTTATTTTCTGAAATACTGCCTTCATCTGTCTCAAAAATCTCAAGGCGTTGACAGAGAAGAGCAATTTATTTTGCCCTCTTTAAAACAAAATCTGAGGATGAAGATTTGCATTGCATTTTGGAAACTGTATGGGAAAAGGAGCGTAGGTGCAGGATGACAGAAAAGAATGCAAGAAAAGCAGATGTGTAAAACTGAAGTAGATCCTGGAGAGCATAAATGACAGGTTAAAAGACTAGGAAGACAGTGAAACACAAAGGAGATACCAAAGACAGATACATGCTACATATAAAAAGTTAAACCAGATTAGAAAATACATTTTGAAACAGAACAGAAACAACTGGCATTGCCTAAATTCCTGTATTCATATTCTGTTTGGCTTGTGATTGTAATTTAAGCAACAAATTTGTATGGTGGGCAGTTAGTTACAAACAGAAACGTTAGTTTCTAAATATTTTTGTGTTTTGTGATGATTAATATTTCCTTTAGGCTACATCGTCTTTCTTTTGCTCCCTCCCACAAGTTCCTTCTTTCCTTTCTTGCTTGAAATAATCTTTCTGCATTATCTACTTTCAGTTAGATAACTGTACCAGTTATCTGATATAGTTATCAGTGAGAAACATGTATATCTACCATGAGGAATTAGCAGAATAGCCAAGCTCTCCTACAAGATCCTGTGATTTAACACCTGGTTACACGTATGCATATTCTATGTTCAGATTCCCAATGCCTGCAGAAGGAATGGATGAATCATTGGTCCACACTGCTCCTAGAACTGTCACCGAAATGAACTCTTTCTTGTAAAATTTTATTATGTTTAAAGTAGAAATAGAGAAAAATTTCACCCAGTTTTCCTGAAAATAAATTCTCCTAGCAAACTGAGAGGTTATTTATTATAAGTGGATTTCTCTTAAGCAAACAAGTACTTGCAAACTTGCTGCTGGGTTTTTCATAGGGGAACAGTCCAGCATTTAGTCCCCCGGGTGGCTAATTTTCACCCTTTGAAAAATATGAATAAGTCAATATAATTTCATTATCTTATGGGTGGCTAAGCTGAAGCAAAGCCTTCACTCCTTGAAAAGCATAGATGTAGTCAGTGCTGTAGATATCCAGTCTTCGATCATGATAAAGCATCTGTTTCAATCCTGAGGAAGACCATAGCATTTGTGGCATAAATGTAGAAGAGTAATGCAAGAAAGCCTTTACAGAATTGTTAATCTTTACTAGAACTGATTAAGAATTATACAAATAATTTACTTTTTGAAGCAGGAATCATTTTGATTAAACATTAAACTGTAAAATCAATCTTCTGTTTGTTAAGTCATTATTCCAGAGGAATGGAGATTTATTTACAGTCTCTTACATGAAGTGCCTTTCCACAAGTTACAACATTTTCCAGGAGGTTACAATAACTTTGTGCATGAACCAATATTTCATCCCAAACACATGCAGTATATTTACTTACATGATCTATGAACTGGACCATGAGACTGTGAATTAGGAGGTCCCACTTCTTATTCCTGATGTTGTCCTAGGCTAGAGAGTCTTGGGCAAATCACATTAAAGATTCTTGTATCTCTCTGGCTTTAGTGAGGAGGTAGATCTGTGGAAGGGAAAAGTTTCTGTTAGAGAATTTATTAAAAAAATAAATTGGGCTTTTATTTACATGAGTGGTCATTTTGCTGGTGAAGGGCTTGTTGTTTGATCCTCTGAAGTATAAACTTCAGGATTGTTGTGGAGATTCCTTAATCATTATGGGACTACGATAATGGCAATACTCATGACATTTTTTTCTTCTGAAAGGCTTAAAGGAAGTCATCTTTCAGGAAAGATTGTAGCTGTGAAAAAGAGGACTGTAGTCCCTACCCATGATCAGGCTGTAGAAAACACAGTTGCTAGTATCAAAAAATTGTCAGTCAGGGTTTCTGTCTCAGGTTCAACATGCAGTGAAAATCTAGACCTGGATATGTGCATCATATTTACTGAGCAGTTCAAAATGGAGTTATTTCTTCTGCCACACTGGAGATCTTTGCTTCTGCAGCTCTTGTGAGAGAAATATTCATTAGCCTCTACAGGCACGTTCATTGTCTGTTGGTTTGTACATGTGCAACTGCCTGCAAAACTGAGACGTATGTCCCAGAAACAGAACACGTTTTTTATGGGTAAGGTGGGAGACGGGGTGTTGACTGCCCACTCTGTCGATTGTACATATGCAAATCTGAGTTGGAGAATAATGTTTGGTCTGGGGAATTTTGTTTGAATATAGCACCCAAATATGGCACCAGGGAAGCATACTGAGAGGAAATTTTTTATTAGACATATGTTGTGTGTGTGTTTGTGCATATGTATTCTGTGGTGGTGTTATATATACATTTTATATATTAGCTAGATGTGGATGAAAAGAATGCTTTTTTGAAAGGTTTAATTTCTAGGGTGTTGAGAGAGAAAGAATGGATCAATTTACAAAAAGAACATACAGTAACAGCAAATCAAACTGACAGTTAAAAACCCTATAAAATTTCTAGCACATTAGGAAAGCATTATGTATCTCATTACATTCAGGCTGTAGGAACAGAGCAAAGAAAAGATGGCTAATTACACATGCTCAAACAGAGCACTTTGTGCAGATTGGATAGGATCATGAAATTAATCAAGTATACATGTTGAATTAGCCTTCAAAGGTCAGAGAAAAATAAGCAGGACATGTGTGAAACTGATCTTCCCCCAAAAGCAAGTACACTGTACAAATTAATGTCTGCATCAAGACACTTTGTTAGCAGTTGACAAGACTTTCACACATGCTCCTGTCTCCCTAGGTGTATTAAATCTCCCTTTTTCAGAAAGAAATTATGGAGTGGGGAAAGAAGCATGAGATCTCTTACAAAGGACATTTGGAAGTCAACCAAAGAGACCTTGTTATGAGTCGTTTTGATAAAATGTTCAATCCTCTCCCTCACGCCCTGCCTATTAAGAAAATGACATGATAGGGAACTTGGCAGAATATTGAGTCTGAATGTGTTTGAGACTGCAACACCCCCAACAGGTAAACAGTCAAAAGATCGCCTGTTAATGCTAAAGACCTCTATTTTATCACAAAATGAGCTTTGCAAAAGTCAAGTTACTACAACAACCAAGCACACCTTTTCAATCAGAAATTATGCTCTCATGCTGGTCTTCCTCTTTCTTTTAGGATCATAGAATCATTTAGGTTGGAAAGGACTTTTAAAGCCATTATCCTATGTCAAATCATAGGATATCCTAAGGATTTGATATCAAATCAAAGCCATATCCTAAAGTCAAATCATTATCCTAACATTGCAAAGTCCACTGTGTTTGTATAAAAGCTGCATCTACCTGTCTTTTAAATACTTCCACTCCACCATTTCCCTGGGCAGCCTGTCCCAAAAGGCTGGATAACATAGGCAGATACTCTTGAAGGTGAACAACATATTTACATAGACTTAAAATGTTTCACAGTTTGTACATTAATTTGAGATACATGCAACATTATGCCAACTTATTCCTTTCCTCATCTCTACAACTAATCTAGAGATTAAGGCAAGAATAGAAGAAATTTGCTGTAGTTGTTTCAGTACCAAAATGCCTACATTCTTTTAAATATGATCCTTCTGAAAAGCAAGTGAAGAATATTAAGTAGGATCACCATTGGATGAACTACATTATTTACCTTTGTGGCTGGGGTCCCATTGTACCTCTCCTTTCCCTTTCTGTGCCTGAAGCTGCTGGCAGCTGATGGAGGAAGAGCAGTCTTCAGACAAATTTATATATGTTAGAGGACTAACTGAAGCTATTTTCAAAACAGAAGCATGGGTGAAATTGTGCAAATTGTCTTCTCCCCACTTTCCTCACAAATTCCTCTCTAAAATCCTTAAAAGTACTAAGAATTTGACCCTCTGACTGAAATAAGAAGGCACAGTGTAGTACAATTTAAGTTCTGACCTATCTGTTTGCTAAGCACTGTTACCTTTTTAACTTTATAATTTGCTGTCTGAAAAAAATACCAATAGTCTTAGAATTACATTGTCAAAAATGGAAAAGTAACACAGATGAATGCACACAAAAAGCCACAGCATGCAACTCGGCCTTGACCCTCTCCACTTCCATCTGTTCTCCCCAAGTAAATTATTACAGTGTGGGCTCTCCACTTAAAGTGCTGCTGCTTGTGAAAGAAAACAAGCTGGGGTAAGCTATTAAGAAAATAACGCTATTTTGGCGTTAAGGCTTCAGTGGGGAAAAAAATAACTTAATTTGGGCTACTCAGAGATTTTTAAATCTGGAGTTGGTCTTCCCTGGTGTCTATTAAATGAATAAGCTCCCAACCTTTCTCCAGAAATCTGTCAGAACTTCAGATGAAAAGGTTTTGATATATGCCATAATGATTAGTCTGGAAGTTGTTGAAGGCAGCAGGAGTGAAAATACTGGGGAAAAAGGCTGTCCTCCAGGGCTGGAGTGTGTTGGAGAGAATCTGCTGCAAATAACCATTGTGGTACAGGAACTTTCCCATGTCTCCTAAAGTGCAGATTGAGACTTGAAAAGCAAAAATGCCTTTAATATGTGCATTTTGACATTTTGGGTGAGTGATTCCATGTTTCTGCGTGTATCTTTGTCAGGCTGGACTGTGACCTTCCTTTGTAGATGTGAGCAAGGGAGTTGGAGGACAAGGTGACAGGTGAAGGAATGAAGAGCTGGAAAAGGATAGCTAAAACATTATCTTTTTGCTCTGGGGCTCTGCTACAGGCCTGAAAGAGAAGCCTATTGCCAGTGGTCAATCAAGTGAGAGCACACTTGGTAGTAATGTGCTATGCAAAACAGAAGCAAAACATCTGGCAGTATTTAAGATTTTAGGTCTGTCAAGACACTGCATTTCCTTATTACTGCCCAGAAGAGAAAAAAGTAAGGACAAGTCCTCATAATGAGTTGACAAAGGAGGTGAGATTGAAAAAAAGGGAATCGGAAGTAATTTTTTTTCATATTTACTGAAGGTAAAAAAATGAAAACCCAGTTGAGATTCCTGCCTGTAATAATGCAGAAACAGAGAAAGAGAAGAGCTGATAGAAACATTCAACAGTAGTGATCCCAACAAGACCGTAATAAGCTTCATAATGGAAACAAAGAAGTAGTAGAAATCCTTGATCAAGATTCAGGATCTGCGTATGATATTCCCTACAGAATGGCAGTGACACACCAGGGACCCTATTTTGAGAAAGGTGTTGTGATTCTGGGTTTTGTTGGGAGAGAAATTTGCAATACAGAAGGGAAAAGGCTTGCTTCTCTGCAATGGATGTGGAAGTCTGTGTGCTCTTCTGATCACCCCATCTCAAGAAAGATAATTCAGATTAGAAACGATAGGAAGGCAGGCTACTAGAGTAAATAAGAGAATGGAGATCCTTACCTTGCAAACAGATATTAAAGGGATATGCTTTCTTTAGATTAGCAGTATTAAGCATGAGCAGGGATGGGTGCCATCCACACATCAGAAGAGTAAACACTATGGAGGGATAAAAAGTGCATTAAGAAAAAGAATGATGATGATAAATGAGGAAAAGACCTACGCTATTTGTTAATGAGAAAAATTTAGAAATTAGAATAAAGTTTTCAATTCTCAGGGCAATGTGGAAAACCCCTTTTTTGAAGGTTTTAAAAAAGGAATTTGGTAAGTTCATGAAAGGAATTATTTGATACCTTGTTAAAGTTTTAGAGTGCTGTCTCTGATGGACCAGAATTCCTTGCCTCATGGCATGTTCCTGGAGTGAATAGATGTGTATGTTATCAAGCTGAGATTTCTGCCCTTCTTACATTACTTGGAAGCACAATTGACTGATTAGAGCCAAGGAAAATAATATGTATGACCACTGACATCCGTTTACAGGTGAGATTCCATAAAACCTTGTTTAGCCTTAGTCAAAAGCAGGCAAATAACAGAAGATCAACTGTATAGAAAAAAAAAATTAAAAAGGATAAAAGGAGATGAGCAAGGAGTGGAAAACAAGTACAAGGTCTTAAGATAAAAGTTTGATGGTAGGAGACAGAGAATCTGAGAATTCAGAAGTCTTGCTCTTGAACATGAGTGGTGGGGAAAGTGATGGAGTAAGGCCACTCCTTAAGAGACCATAAAATGGGAAACAGGACAGCTTTATGAACTGTGACTACTTCTACTCTAGGAAGAAAAAAGCAGGAGAGCATAGAAAGGATTGATGGTGATGTGAGTGTGTCCATGTTGAGCTGTGCTCGTGTTGAAACATCCCTTGTATAGGAGCTGTTACATGACAATTTGTGCTCAGGTGAAAACTGACTTTTATAGCATAGATGGAGAAAAACTCCAGCCTGGGCAATTTTTTTCATATGGGCTGAGCTGTTGCATGGAGTTTTCTCGATTGAAGTGGACTTCAGAATCTGCTTTTGCAATGACAGCAGGTGGCCAATGTTGAGTTGGTAAGCTGGCCACAGAAGTCCCCCTAGAAGGTATTATGTTGTATTTGGCACGATAAGACTGCACTGGTGAGTAGTCATGGAATAACACTGACATTCCATGTAAGCTACAGGTGTCATGACTCCCTGGCCTGCACTCCTGAGATATCACAGAGACACCCATGCAAGATGTCTTCAAGATATTTAGAGAACTTGCATCTCTGGCAGGTCCAAAGGGTCTTAGTGGAGTTGTTGGATGAAGGAGAAGCCTACAGAAACTACAGAGAGTATTACATCAGTGACCAGATGGATTTCATCTGCCCTGAGGCCCAGCCTCAGTATAATCCCGGCAGCGCTGACAGCAGAGGGCCTGGGTCAGAGAAAGGTGAATAGATCCCATTGCTGTGGAAGAAAACCTTTTAGTAGCATATGAAAGCTGCTGGCAAGAAAAACAGAGGATTGTCTTGCCAAGATAACCCTGTACATTAAAATATCCCCAGCTGAATGTGATCAAACATCTACTGTATGTGTTGCCAAGACCTCAGTGTGTTGAAATGAAGATAAAATGATACCAGGAAAAGACATTACTGATGGAAGGTACCAGCAGCTGGAAATAACTATCTGAATACTAGAGGCAGCTGTGTGGAGGAAGAGGGAGAGCATACTGGTATTAGCTTCTTCCATTTCATCAGGAATATGCCTGTGGTCCACAAATGTACTGAGCAGGGTGTGTTACAATGGGCAGTTGAAAGACCTCAAAATGTAAGCAGCATTGTAGGATTAGCTGTGGAAGCAGAGTGGGATTTATTTTAAAGGCATGTATGTGAATTTCAGTGGGGTTAGGAGTTAAGTTCATTAGGTGGATTAGAGCTTAGTACACTACTACAGACTTCTAAAAACTTGGTGTGACTCAAGCTATCAATTTATTTTTTTCTTTTCCCAGGAGTTTGATTTGATGGCTGCATTGAAAAAAAAATCCACATCATGCCCAAATTTGAACTTGGAGAATACTTTGGTAGGGGCTGAAATCAGGCGGCTGAAAAAGTTAGATGCAGCAGAAAGGAGACAAGCTTCAGAACCTTTATCTTTTAGGCTTCTGAACTCTCATTTTGAACAGAATGAGATAGGGTTTAAATAACTCAGATGAAACTTGTTAGATGCTGCATTCATTACAGCTAGTCTCAGAAGAATTCTTTATACTGGAGCATCAGATTTGTAAAAGACTCTCACTTATAGGAATGAAATCGGAAATACAGGGATTTTTAGAATTGATTGACATCTTCATGGTACAATTCTGCAAATGTGGCTGAATATTTGGTCTTTACATGACAGTAAATCTCTTCTGAAAATCTGTCTTTAAATATATGTTTCAAAGATACAGAGTCTGTATCACTTGTAAACAAACTTATCCAGCACCTAATCTCTTGCTGCTGAAGTCTTACAGACTCAGGAGTTTGTAAACTCTAAGAGCCTCACAGACTCCAGAATAAGGTAGCTCTATGCAGCCTCTCTGGAGGGTATGACATGTGTCACAAAGTGGGCTTGGGGACTCCTGGAGAGCTGGTATATGGGCAAAAGGAAATTACTGCCCAGCGCCTGTGAACCTTTACAGACTCTCTTTAATGCACTCACAGGGATGTAGCCCTAGAGGCTAAGCTTGGAGTTGCTGATATAGTTTTGAATCAGTTCTTGCACTTTAAAACTCAAAATTATGGTCTAACCCAAAACAAAATAAAAAATTCAGGATTGCAGCCCTGTGTACAGCTGTGGGAGAAGAAAACCCAGAAAGCTTTGATAAATACATTAGATGGTTAATTGTTCAATTTAGTGCTTGGTTGGTTACAAAATCAGACACATATGGTAATAAGGCTGTTTTTTTACTATTATAAGACACTTTGGGACATTTTGAATATGCAGTGTGCAATGGTATATTAAACCAAATTGTAGCTCTGTATTTGACAATTTGGCTTTGTTAGCATAATACAATTTGTTTTTATTGCAGCAGTGAAGGGGGAAACATTTTGATAATAATTTGCTTTCATTATCCATTTATATTGTTTCTTCTTACTCAATATTTTATTTTTATTTTTTAAGCAGAACAGAGAAATTTTACAACCAAAGAAGCTGTCTGAAGAAAAAAAATAAAAAGAAGAAAAGAACTCCCAGTCTGATTAGTTCTGTTTTCAACAATATTTAGTAAGGAGATTGTTGACATAAAAACAGAACTCTAATATCCATCAACTCTTAACATATTCCAACTATGTTTACAGGAAAGACTAAATGTTATATTTTAAAATCATCATGATAGTAAAAAGTTATTGCACTTGTGATTCTCTAAGGATGTAAGAGGGAAATGGTTTGGAAGAAATTATATCTTTCATTAGGTCAACTGATATAACTGAAAAAAAAAAGGAGAAGCATGTATCTGATCTGCTTGGTTTTTTTCCCACTCTATTTTTCTTGCCTTATAAAGTTTTCTTTCTTCAAATCTTGACTCTTTTAAATATCTCCATGCAAAATCTTGCTAAGATACCTTTTGCATCTTGCTAAGGTATTATTTGCATCTCATGTCCCTTAGTCTTTTCCATTAAATTCAGCTAACCCTAGATCAAAGGCCACTCCTTCCTTATGCAGCTGTATTTCAGCCATGTGCATGGGTGGCCATGGATAGCTCTGCCACTCTCTTTCTGCTGCTGATGGCTTGTCTTACTTTGCTCACAATCAGCTTTTTCTTATTTTTCCACAGTGTCAGCCTCATTAAAAAAAATTATCCCTTTTCTGTTGGTGGTCTCTGTGTTTGGTCTCTAATCTGAAGGTGGAAGACACCTCAGGAGCAGGGTGAAATGTCCTTTTGGTTATCTAGACATACACTCCAAATGTGCATTACACTCCTGTGGGCTCACTGTTCCCCATAGGGGCCATTGTAAGGGCTTTGCATCCTGCTAAATCTGTGTCTGTGGCCTGGTCCATACTTAATGTCTTTGATGGTGGGAAGAAATAATTGCAAGTGTGACTTAAAATCTGTCCGTGCATCCTTTGCTTCCCTCAAAAGGAGAGAATATCTGCATTTTGGTATCCAACATTAACCAGCCTTTCGGATTCCCGTCTTATGGCTTTGACTTGCGCTTTTTGCAATGTAGGCATAGTCTGTTCCAGCTTTTAGCTGTGGTCAGTCATTAAATAAGATGGCATTATTCAGCTAATTAAAAAAAAGTCTAGCAGGAGAATGGATTGTAGACTTCTGCAGGATGTACAATTAACCTTAAGTGAGTGAGGAAGGGAAACATCAAATTAACAAACCAGCTGCCATTATTCTGTTACCATGCTCGGCTTTCCTCTCTGTGTTAATCCGACAGATTGTTACATGCTTTGAGAAGTTTAGCTGACTTGCCATATCAGCACAAAGCAGAATCTCACCGAGGAGATGACATAGTGTTTCCAAAAGCATCTGAAGGAATTTATCGCTTGTGAATTACAAAAGCAGCCCTAATTAGTCCCGAGAGGCAGTTGCATAAGAAAAACTGAAAAGACTTCCTCATCATATTTGCTGCCTTCTTGTGATTTTCATAGGAGATTCTGATAATGAATGTTTACTAACAACTGGGGCTCAGAGACTCTATGACTAACAACACTCCTGAGTAAACAGCATCCTGTATTTGCAGTCCCACAAAGGTAGGTCAGATGTCGGTGCTTCTGCTGTGTGTCAATATTGCCCCAGGAGCACAGAGGTTTCAGCCAGAAGATTCTGTACCCACCCGGGAAATGCCTGAAGGAAAATTAATGTCCTGGCAGTCTAACAGTAGCCAAATCACTTGGCAATGTGTCATTCTTCAGTATATTTTTATTTTCTTTCTTTTGAGCCAAAGGTTTTGTTCTAAGCACTGGAGGTATGAATTCTTCTTGGTGCTTTTCTAATGGGGCATATTCCTACATTATGGAAATCAAAGAATTTTTGCTGTGGTGTCAGTGGTTGCAGATGGCCAGGATCAGGGATATTGGTGAAGGCAAGCCATCACTTGAATACTTTTTAGGTCTTACCATTCCTTACCATTCCCTGTACCATTCTCAGATTTTGAAATGATACCAACCAGCTGCCTGCAAAAATCTAAGGTGCCTGAATTTAGAAATTTCCCTTGTGTGTGATCTGTTGTATAGTGATTACAAGGTGAAGCCCACTGAGAAATAGCAGTCTGAGAACTACCTAATCTGTGACTAGTTTCAGTCTAGTAACAATTTTCTTTTTATCTGCTTCAAAACATTAATGCAGTGGCTACCTTAGGCTTTGCAGACCTGTATGCCTTGATTTACCAGTCATTAGGAACACTTTTATTTCCTATTTGCCTGAAATCCCTCAGGTCAATATGCATAACTCAGTGGCATCATGAATCAATAGGTTTGACATTATATGAGATATAGGAAGTTATCTCTTAATCCCATAATTTACAGTTGTCATCAAAATGTTGATAATTTTCCTTTCTATGTTGGAGCAGAAGTTTCCCAGAATAGTTTTTCCGAAATAAATATTTTCAAATACGAAAACCCACAGATAAGCATTGTGTATAAGTACTCAATTTTTCACTAGCAATGAAGAAAACAAAGTGACTAGGGAAATCAATGGGGATTGCTGGAAGTTCTGTATTTTTTTTTAAATTGGGTTGTTTATTTGGTTACTTATATATGGATTTATGTGCTTGTCATTATGCACCCAAGTACAAAACTCTTGGCCTCAGGTAGTTTGTGATTTCTCTTCTATTTATCTTGATTAGTGGATGATTGCAAATCCCTTGCAGGAAACTGAAGAAAATGTTAATTCTCTTCACTAGTGAAGAAGAAATATTTGAATTAACGGCCTGATGATTAAAGGGTTTTATTAGTTTTAAAGGTAAAACAGTACCTCGGAGGTTGAGGGAAGAAAAGTAGAGAAAGTAAAAGAAAAGACATGCACAGTAGGAAGACAAATCTGAAAATCATAAAATGAGATTAATGAGAGTCTTTCTCATTTAAAGTTTATGTTTGATCATGAATTAAAGCCTTTGAAATCAAAAGAATCTGCCTTTTTAAAAATTGTTATTTAGTTTTATTATTCATTCTAAATTCAATGGCAGGATTCCTAATCAGCATTCAGGTGTAGTATTTAACAAGATGAATCAAGTTTTCTGAAAAGATGTGTGCAGAACTATAAATCTTCCTATTTCTTGGGCATGGCCTTTGTTGTGCATAAAGTGGTCTCCAATTGACTGAAGCCCAGAACAGGGACAGCTGTGAGATCACATTTCTCAGGTGTGCTGAATGCCGTTGAAGCTCATTGACTCCTTGGATCAGCACCTCACACAAACACACCTTAAAAGATCAAAAAGCTGCAGGTAAGTAACAATTAATTGAAAAACTTGCACTCTACTGCACCAAAAGATTTATTTTATAGGATGATTGTGCAGTACATTTCTTTAAATACAGATAGCAGTATTAGCCCTGTGTATCTTTGCTCTTCCTCTAATAGAGGATAAGTGGTGCTTTTGCAATGGTATTTGTTTGTTAAGTGCCCAGAAAAGGTGACCTATTTTGCCACTGCATGAAGTTGTAGCAATAATGTAGTCCTCAGACATTAATTCTGCAGTCTTATATGCTAAAAAGCATATTTTCTAGGCCATTAAATAGAATATGTAAAACGTTAAATGGCTTTGAATATCTGACTAAATGCCATTCAGCCCTATGTTCCATTGGCAGTGAAATGCCATCCTAACATCACACTATCAGATTAAAACATGACTACTCAGAGTCAGCATGTGCTGTGCTGAAAGAATTGCAGCAGTACCTGTTTGGTCACTGAAGCAAGAGGGAAAGGAGCATGATAAAGTCTGGATCTTTGTCTGATCTCTAAAACCATATTGACTAATTGATCAGCAGTATGTACAGGTCCTAGTAAGAGGAAAGGAATGACCCTTTAGAAAGACCCTGCAATTTTGGCTTACTCATTTCTGCCAACAGGCTGCCCAACTGCCACTTGTAGGGTGACGACCTTGCAGAAGATGCAGCAAAAAAAGCAATGCTGGTAGCAAAAGAAAAAAAAATTGTTGAGAGAGATGAAATTTTGAAGTGCCTTGTGTGCTTCACAGAAAGACTTAAAGGACCCTCTGGTCTCTCCAGCCTGTTAGCAAATAAGTTTAATGGCTGAGAGTCAGACAAGTGATTAATTGAGACCGTGGCTATCTACAAACTACTTATTTACTATACCTTTTATCTTTGAGGCAGTGATCTTTCTGAGTGGATCTGCAGATGGCTGCCATTTATCTAGACAGATGAACTCATTTACAGGAAAAGGAGAGGCAGAGACATGCAGACTGACATTTCTACTGTGTGGTTTGAAGCTACAGAGTAAAGCCCAGGGTCTCTACTGTCCTTGGGATGCTCATCTGTGAAGGTGAGTAAAACGCTAAATGGATGTAGAGGAAAAATGACTGCAAAGGGCAGATAAGAACTATGTTCCTGGGAATCCATTTCTATGCAGACATGAAAAGAGGATGCATGCCAGAGGACTGCTGACATGCCATGTCATCAGTCACCTTTGAAAGTGAGATTACTTGGCAGCAGACCTACTTTGAAGGGCTCTCGATGGCTGGGTATGAGTCAGGAACTTGTGGGTGGATGTCTGTGGGCATCTGTCAGCAGGTCTTATCTGCATGTGGATTCTGTGGGACACAGCTGAGTGCAAAACAGGCCTTTCCCAGGTAAAGATGGGGAAGGACATTCAGAGAGAATGATGAGGAGAGGTGAGGAACCTTAGGAAAGGGTAGGAAAAGGATGGAGGGAGAGGTGTTGGAGAAGGGTGGGAAGGTGATGGGAGCAGTGCTAACTTAATATGCAGGCAATCTGTAACCTTGAAAATGAGAGCTAGCCAAGAGATTTATAATAATTTAACTTAGAGAGTGATGGTGATCATCGAGGAGAGCTGGCATGTACCAATTAGATTGAACAGAGGGAAGGAGTGAGTGTTTATGATAAAGAACAGCACCCAAGTGCTTCCTAAATTTGAGGGAGATGCACAAGAAGAAAAATGTTTGCAATGACTTCTCTGAATCATTAGCAGTGTTTCTTCAGGTAATTTCTGCACTGTTCAGAACTCTGAGTCCTTTACTTGTTTCTCCATTCAGTCTTTTCCTTTTCATTTATTAGCAATTTTTGGCCTGATCGTGCAGGTTTTATTCAAGTAGATTTCTCTTTCAGTCTCAATTAGTAAGGGTTTCATCTAAGTAATGGCTGAAGTATTTGATTCTTCAAGCTATTATTTCAGTATTGTAAAGCCCTTATTCATCAGTAGTCAATTTGTATGTGTGCCTGATATGCCCTACCTGAATTAAAAAAAGGATACTGCAAGAAACTGTAAGACAAAGCTTTGAGAACTGTCAATGGGCAGTGCTTCCTAAGAAATAATTTCTACTGATGAACAAAATGTAATTAATTTTAAATTTATTTCTAATGTTTATAAAAGTTGTAATGTCAATCAAGGGAATCGTACTTAATTGAGAAAAATATGTTTGTTTTCGGTTTTTTAGTAGTTTCACAGCGATAGAAAATTCAAAAATAAGTACTTCAAATTCTGAACAGGCACATTCAAACTTTTTCTGTGATAAAAGGTATAAATGCTGAAGACATCTGAAGTGACTTTTGGTGGGTTTCTACAAAAATCAGAACATTTTTGAACTCTTTATCATCGTGATGTGAAGGAAGTTTTCCTTTGCTTTGCTTTGCTCTGCTCTGCTCTTGGATGTCTACATTTCTGCTGCCCTTAGCATGTGAAGTTCTCCTCATGACTGTGTCCTTTGCTGAACTTTTCAACAGTGCCACTGGCAACCAAATATGTTTTAGATTTTCCTCTGACTCTCTTCCAGCAAATATTCTTCTATGCTCACCTGATATCAAGGGGGTGAATATCTCTCCATGGGTCACATAGTTCTTTGCAGAGTCTCTCTAATTTAGAATGCATTTTTACTTTCAAGTTTTTTATTTTATGATGACTTTGGCTTTTCTTTTTCTTCACATTTTCCCAACTTTATTTGTAGCTGTGTTCATTTACCTTAAAACTGAGTTAACTTTCCTCTACCTTATCTGTACTTGTTTTAGAAATTAAAAAAAGCCCTGGATGTTACATGTGCTGTGTGATTGGCAAGAACATTCTTGCAACCTATGTTTCTTTGAAAAACAACTGAAGACTATTTTTTAACTTTAGATTCTTGTTCTTCAAGAGAAGTGAATCTGCATCTGGCTCAGAAGCTCATTTCTAGGAGCAGAGACTCTATGTTTACTCATTTATTTTCATTGTTTGGTACCATCTGGAGGTGACTTTGTGAGGAAAAAATTAATCAAACTTTGCAATGACAGGAGACCCCAGGAACTTCGATTACTATCCAAAATATTTTGAGAGCTAATAAAAACAGATAACATGCCATTTCTTGATGATATCTATTCTCTTCACACATTCTTTCAGAGCTAATCCAGTGCTCTGAGAAAGGGTTCTTGTGTGTGATAAAAGGAGTCCTTCATTGTCACGAGCCTTAGCATACTGCTCTGGTACACGAGGCCCTGAAACACATTTCATGCCTCATCTGTTACCTAAATGAGATGTGAAAGCAGTTCACACCTCGTTTACATTTGCGAAGTTTTACAGAACAGCATAGATGCAGTTCCACTGAAAGTAATGAAATGAGGTCACCAACCCCCTTCTCTCTCTGTGGATTGCATCCACACGGCCTGATCCTTTCAGTTCACTAAACTGGAAATGAATCTATTTCTCTGAAGAAAGTTGCTACAAAAAGCCAGCATCCTCCAGCATGCAGCAGGCATTGGCATTTTATAGAGATATAAGCTGTCCATGTCGAAAACAAAAATGTAAGCTATGCATTTACATGAGATATCTGAACCCAGAGTGATTTCTCCTGCACAGAGTGGAATATAATCAAGGTGAATAAACAGGAAAATTGACTAAACTGATATGGGAATAAACCACACAAAAGGCAATAAGAAATCCATGTACTTTCGCTACCCTGCTCCTTGGCTGAGTTTGCAGCAGAAAACTGCCAAGAATGTGTCTGAGGCATCGAGGCCAGCTGAAGGTCAGGGCACTTCCATGGCTCTGGAAATCCTAGGTGCTGGTCCAGATCAGCTTCTGGAGAACTGCAGGGATTTTAACTGCAGTGCCTTGGTCCTTGCTGCCTTGTATTATACACCAGAAGAGAAAAGCACAAAACCCTTCCTTTAAAAAAAAATTGTAATTTTTGAACCTATGTGTAAATAACTGTGTAACAGAGGACAGTGAAGGTCCAAGAATGTAATTATACAAATTCAGCCACTTCTGCTCTTTCATCAGCTGAGCTCCCAGTGTTGAAAACAGTGGAAATACAGAGATTACAAGGTGCCATCTTCATTTGTCATCTTGCTGTTTCAGAAGACACAGACTGAAAATACTAACTTTCTTTGCAAGCGAACCCTTGTTTTTCCTCTAGTGCTCTGTGTTTTTTATGTGATCGAGATGCATTTTATGCATCAGCATGCTGGACTTCACCTCACGTAACTCTGACAGTATGAAATAAACATTTACATCTGAGCAGTCAGCCTTTGCTGCTGTGAATGGAAAGAGACCACATTTCAATAACATGGCTATTCTCACAGGAAAAAAATGGTGTGTGGTGTAAAGCATGATAAGAGGAAAGAGCCTCTTACTTTCTGTGTCTACAGAGGAAATGTAAGTTGCATGTGTGTATACTGATGTTAGATTAGATGAATCCCTCTCCTTTACCTTCTAATGTAAGGAAGACATTAGAATAAAGGAGAAAATTCTCATATTTTCCTGAGACAAGCCCGTAGACACCTTTTCAGTGTCCTGCACCAGGGGTCCTAATGGTTCTCATTTCCCTTGATATCTACAGGAAAGGCAGATCAGGGATGCCAGTGATTGAACAAGCAAACAAACAAAAGCAGTCTTGCCTCCCACCATGTAAAAGCAGAAATATTATTGGCTGAGAGGAAAAAGGCAACTTGAGGAAGAAGTGCTATTCCCAGGCTTTATAAGAGGAATCACAAACATTAAGAATGAATGTACTGGAGAATATAAAATACTGGTTGTGTTTACGAAAATAATGAGAGGGAATGAAGTGGACCTGGAGGAAATATGTGAAAATAATGTGCTGAAATGCTTGTCCTACAAAGCCCTGGGATTAAATCACTATATGAGCATGAAAATTTAATGAATAGGTTTCTTTTAATGGCTGTCTCTTTGGCTCAGCTCTGCCTGGTGCTGTGGCCCCTTGGGCAGCACTGGAGGAAGTGCTTGGGGTGGTTCATAGGATCCCTCTCTTTGTGTTCAGGAGTAATGAAACAGGGAAGATTGGTTTGCTTAATTGTTCAAGCATGTACCTAGAAATATTATTGATGCTTTTCTCTCTCTCTGCTCAACCCTTTAGGTTTTTCTGTTATTATGTGCCTATATTTTCTGCAGCTTTCAGGGCCTGATTTTGTGAGGTGTCTGTCCTGTGCTACAAGGCACTTGCATACATGGATTAACACAGTTCAGAGAAGATTTGAAGTGCCTTTCTCTTGTGTGAGCAAGTGTTTTGGCTGCTTCACTGGGAAGTCCATGCTGACTACTTTCCTGACAAAATACTTTCCTCTGATTTTGCAGCTTGCCACACCATTGTGAGGTTCAGAAAAATCCCAGCCCAGCACTTTTTCTAGCCACTGTAATGCTGAAAGTGTCAGGTGTATATTTTGTTTCCCATTTTTGTTGTTTTGCTTTGCTTTCACTTTGTTCTGGCAGCAGCATGTTGGAGGATTTAAGCCTCGCTCCACCCTCTCTTTTGCTCTGCAAGGAAACCTTCCTGGGAACATGATGATCCTTCATTTCATATCTGGAAACACTGAAAAGAAGAAGCAGTATACTCATTGATGAGGAAAAATATCTCCAGGGCTAAATTGCTGCATGTGGATGGACTGGAAATATTTACAACACACCCTACCAGATCTGAGGAATATGACCAACTTTAGAAGTACCAAGGAGGTTTATTCACAAACTCCTGGAAGTCCTGTATTTGAAGTTGTTTCAGGTCAATGTAAATGGGGCAAGCAGTTAAATGGGGTATGTGACATTTTCCCTGGACAGCAACAAAGTCCTACTAGTGATCTAAATTGTAAAGCTCAATGTTATGTAAGAACTTCACTGAGCATATTCTTCAGCTTAGTGTAAAGGTCAGAAGTAATTATCCTTGAAGGGTTCATGTTGATCTGTGGTAAAAACTTTCCTGGCATTATCTCTGCAGTTTCCAGTGCTGATCTCAAATCTGCCAGACCTCTGCACCAGTTGCTTGTAGTGAAGGAGGTTTTGCACAGGAACTCTCCATACTCTGATCTTCTGAGCAATATAAATAATCAAACTTGACATCTAGTCATATCTACTGATGAAAATTACATGAGCACTCTTGGAGCAGTCTTGGACCACCAGGGCTTTACCACAGGCTAAGCTGAATGCTAAACTGGCAGCTTTTCTGGAGCAGAGGAGAGGGAAGAAAAGAATGGTAAGGGGAAAAGTATGGAAGAGAATATCTCCTAAAGGATAACAGGAGTATTTAAGAAGAAGTGGAGATATAAAAAAGTTTGAAAAGGATAAAGGGAAGCCCTGAGTAGGTTAACTAAGGCCAAATAATTCTGATTTTTCCTGGCACTTCTCTGGAATAATGACATTTTTTGCACAAACTTTGGCATTGGAAAGACGTCTTGTTTCTTGAATGGTTAAAACTGCAGTAAGGCTCTCTTATGTGACATAGAGGCCTCCATGAAGAACGTTACATTTGATGTGTAAGAGAAGACTATGGACCTCTGACTTACCTGGCTAGCGTTCAGTATCTCCTGCTTAGATTAGTCTTTTCAAAGAAACTGCTGAATACTTGATTTGGGAGTGTTTTCCTGTTCTACAAAATATTAAAGGCATGTGGCAGTGCTGCTAAAAAATGGCACTTATAGTCTATTCTCACACAGGTCAGAAGTTGTGCTACCTAGGAGCCACAGGGGAGAAAGGAAAAAGCTTGTAAATACATGGATATTTACAAAATTTGGATTATTTTTTCAACCTGTCTGGAACTATATGATCTCACTCTAAGGGTTATGGAGTGAAAAGCTAGTGAAAGTCAGGGACTTGAAGAAATATTTTGTTTTTTTCCATCTGTCCATTTCTCAGCAACTGTGTCTCGTGTAGGCAGATCCCCAACTAAATTGTGAAATGTTGCATCCATTATCGCGGCATTTACTCTTTAGACAAATATCTTAAGCTGCCAGAATATTCAACAGTGAAGCCCTTAGTGAAAATATAGTGTGCTCCATCAAGAACTTGGCTGTTCTTACATGTCAAGTGTTTTTCAGAAAGATAGTGCCTTATTTTTGGCTCTGTTTAGAAGAACATGGAAGTGTCAACAATTTATTCACAGTGTGAGACAAACAGATATTAATAGAATTTTAATGAAGGCCTTCCAACGGGGTTTGATTTTTTTTATTGAGTGTTTTTTGTGTTCCTGTTAATACTTGGAGAGTGAAAAATGCAGGCATCATAGGACAAGGATGGAAACAACTTGCCAGAGACAGCAAGAAAGAAGAAAATAAGGAGACAATTTCAGCTGGATGGTACCAGAGGCTCTCTCATCACCAAAACCAAGGAAATTATTACCAGATTTCTATATAAATTGCCAGGTAATGGAGTGAACAGACTTGGGAACATTTGAAATGCATCTTCACATATTACTCGAAGGCAGAAAGGGCTTTCTTGTTTTGGTTTCTTCTTATGTCTCTCTTTAAAAAGTTTCTTCTTTTATATATATATATTTCAAAATAGCTGGTACCTGCTAGTACTCCCTTAAAAGCCTAGGTTTTTAAATACACAGAGGCACAGTTTCAGGCCTCCGGCTTCCCATCTTACACCTCAGTGACCTTAATAATGCCTCTGCCTACTGAAGTGATAAAGAGGGGCTGTACTTCTGTTGCGCCCTGCTCTCTGAAGTGAAATATTGAAGCTTTCATTTTGTTGGTGAGAAAGTCCTTACTATGAACTCTCTCATCTCTGACCCTGCATTTGTTACCGTACTGTAATCTTTTTGGGCTGATGCTAGCACTAATGCCAATTTTTTGTGGGAAGGACATGATGTGTCTATGGAAGGCAGCTTCCCAAGACTGAATGTCCCCAACAAAAGACCCTTTCATTAGTGGAAAAAGAGCATAAAGGCTGACTATCATCACGTGCATGGTACCAGCCATCTGAATGCAATACAGATGCTTGTGACTTCTGCTTTGTTAGTCCATAGATCAGCTTTATAATTATCAATTTTGGTTTCAACACAACACACTGCTGAAGGGCACAGCTTCAGATGCAATTCATTCCCCAATGAACATGGATAACTCCATCCCTTCTAAATCTTTCTGCCTTTATATTGTCAGGAACATTACCTGCTCTTAATGTAGAGTATGGCTCAGTCATATTTCCTTTGCCCTCGGCAGTTAATTTAGACAGTTTGGTGGCTTTCACCCAGTCCTTTGCTTGAGAGGTGAACACTTGAAAGGCATAAAATGCTGGGGGTGATGTGGGTGGGTGCTTATTCAGGGTCCCAGAAAAAGAAACGAGATCAGCTCTACTGCTTTGGTGGGATATCTGGGTATAGGACTAATTAACGTAAATCTTAGTGTGTATCAAAACAAAGACCTGTAATTATAGACAATTCTTTCCTCGGTCCCTGGACAAATTTCTCACATGTGGCACTGCTGCCTACACTTGCCTGTTAGACTTGGGCTTTCAGAATAGAGGCTACAGGGAATCAAAGCCTAAAAACCTTGCTCTTACATAAGGCTTTCAAATGAGCTTAGTTTCAGCTAAGTAGTAATCATACTGAAAATAGTTTGCTAAGCTCTTCAGGAAGCCAACTAAACTCCTAGGTTTAATTCAGAGAAGGACTTTGCTGAAGTCAATATTAAAAAATTAGGATCCGTCCCTTTAGCATTCAAGGGCCTCAGGGTATGAAGCCATCACTGCAAAATACCATGGTGATATTCCTAAAAGGAAAAACCAATTCAGCAGCTCCAGTTTGGTTTGCTCTAACAGCTTGAGCTCTTAGGAGCAGCTTCCATTTCAGTTTTTTAAACTTTTATCTCAGAGGCCAGGGCAAGTTCACTGCTCACATCTAGCAGTGATGTGAGCAAAAGTACAGTTCAGTTTGATTCCTGACACTGCACACGAGCAAAAGAAAAGAGGAAAAAAGCATTCACTGCTTATGAGGGAGCCTGTGTTTGCAGAAAACCTTCTTACCTCTTCCTCTCCTATTTTTATTACTTTCACTCTATACAATGGCAGCTTGTTTTGCCAAGATTTCAGCCCTTAAAATAGCTGACTGGTTTTACAGTCTTTTATACATGTTCACCTGCATCAGGCCAACAGAAGCTACAATATATTTCAGCTGCATCTTGGGGGAAATGCATTACAATCGCAAGAGACACCAGACAGATCCCTTTTCCCCATTAGACTCTAAGAATCACTCCTGCACCTGCTCATGCTATGAAACACCCGTGGTCCCCCTGGCAATGTGTGAGATGCAGCTTCTTTCTCCCAGTCTTCAGTGCCCCCCATCTCCTGCCAGCTAGTTTCATTTATTATGCAAGCCTCACAGGTAATTGCCCCATCTTTCCAGCCTCATGTGTGCATGACCTTACCTTTAAGATTTAATTCTGCACTTAAAAGAAAAATCTATTTTCTCTTCCTGCTTACCTCCCTTTTATTTATTTTTCTGTGCGTGTGTCTCATGTACTGAATATTAAGCAGGAAAACAAAGATGTATATCATCTGGAGCACAGGTGCACCTACCAGGCAGTGAGTGAAAACAAAACAATTCATTTAAAGGGTTTTGATTCACTATTGTCCGCTCATACTTTATTTGACAGCCTGATATGACACCTTGAGTCCGCCCATGCCTGCATGCGGCTTGGAATGGAGATGTTTTCTTGGCTCCTGAATGTTGTAAATTTTTTGCCATGGCTCTGCTTGAAGTTGCTTGGCACGTGTGCTTTGCTTAGTATACTGAGGTGGAGGAGGGGATGAGATGAGAATGAGGGCTGAAAAAGGAAAAAAATAAAAGAAAAAAACATGAAATGAGAAGAGTATCTCAAATATTTATAAGTTTATTTCTTTCCCAAATTTTCTAGTATCACTCCTATTGCCTATAGGCAAAATTTCCATTAATTTTGCAAGTCTGTGGTTTTGATGTGTGCTGGACAGTCCTTTGTCTAGCAGGACATGAGAGCAGAGATTGACTCTGGGTGACTTTGGCTGGAGGCTTGAGTGGCAAGAACAGAAAAACAACCTCTCTATAGAAATCTTTTCTTTTTACTTACCAGTTTAAGTTTTTTGTTTTTAGAGGAACAAGTGGTTATCAAGTTCCCCTAATATTTTATCTTGTTCTGGTTAGAGTAGGCAGCAAAAATGGCTCTTACATGTCTTAGGGATGGAGCTGCTTCTCCTGGTTTTTCTCTGGCTTGCTGCAAATCCTTGTGCGGTCACTTCACTCCATGGGCTTTTCCTTTCCTTAATTTTCTTTGTCTCCTAAGACTTGTAGCTCTTCTTGAGTCAAAATGTTGTCTTTGATGTGTTTGTTTTATATCTTCCACACAGGAACTGGTGAACTCTGGGGCAGTGGTGGCATGTGGATGGAATCTGTTCACTCGTCTCACCTAATAGAGGAGATGGAATCTGAATTGTCCTGATATCCATGTCTGTGGCCTCACTCCATTTTACAATAAATCCATGGTTGGTTTCATCCATTTGTTTTACTCTGCAGCTGGAGCTAGAAAGCAGCAATCCCCACTTCTGACCCTTTTTAGGATGCTGTAATTGCACGCCGGAGAAATGGAGAGTTAGAAGTGCAGTGACTCCCATGTTATTTCTGCTGTAGCTCTGACACTGCAGGTTATGAAAAGATGTGTATATAGGGAAAAAACCACTAGCTTTAAGTTATATGTTTATATATGTTTATGGACTGTGAGCTAACTGTTGCCCCCAGAAGCAAGATCTTAGAGTTTTGACAGATTCTTCAAATCATAATCAGGTTTTTTTCTTCTTCTTTTTTTTTTTTTTTTTGTGGAAAACTAATTAAAATGTTTCAAATTGCCAAGAAAGGATTAAAGAACAAACGAGAAAACCTCGGTTCACTCCTGTCTTTAATACCATCTGCATTTCTCATTTCCTTGTCTCAGGAAAACTATAGTGGAAGTGGAAAAGATTCAAAGGCAATGGGGGTGGCTGAAGATGACTAAATAGGACTCTTCAGTCTGGAAAAGACATTGCAAAATCTTGAAAGGCACCAAGTCAAACCTGTAAGAATTATTGTGTGTTGTTTGTGCCCGTGGGAGAGCTAATGTCCATGGAGTGAGGCTCAGAAGAGCAAGGCTCAAACCAAACAAAAAGCAGTGGGGGATTGCTCATGCAGTGGGCACATCTGTGCAGCTCTGCCCCAGAGTTCCAAGGGAAACTGCATAAATTTATCCAGTCCGTCAATTGCTGTGGTTTCAAGATGGTTAAAGTGTTTCACAACAGTGAAAAAGATAATGGGAGCAGCCTAAGATCTGTGAATCCTGAACAGATTCTGAGCGACCAATTTCCCTGAGGACTACCGGAATGAGCACTAGTTGGAAGGAGTGGTGACACCTAACCCTTTTGCCAAAATCTTCAGACTAAAGGTCAAGGATATTAAATAGTTATAGGAACTGTCAGAATAAGATATTTCCCTAGGGTAGGAAGAGGAAGAAGTGAAGAATAAAAGACAGTGTGTCATATTAGGATAGGAAAGGAAAACCTGGGAGAGGCTTCTATGTGTATTAACAAGATGTGTTAATAGAGGCTTTGCCATGCTGCCTGGCAGGACAGTGACTCACATGTTTTATAATCTGCTGTGCCAGCCCTGGACCTGGCTCATGGCCATCTCTGAGCCAGGAGAGATATACAGGTTTGGAAAGGCACTTAATGAATGGGCTACTAGGGGAAAATCACAGCCCATTTGCAAAGAAAGATAAAAAGCACAATAAAAGTTTGGATCTGGCTGTACTCAGGTTACCAAGAGAAAAGTAGAAAGCTGTTTCCTCTAAAAAGAATTCTCTTCAGTGGGGATGTCCATCCCTGGCAGTATTCAAGGCTGGGCTGGATGGGGATCTGAGTCTAATGGAAGGTGTCTCTGCCCACAGCGGGGGTGTTGGAACTAGATGATCTTTAAGGTCCTTTAAAACCAAAACTATTCTATGATTCTTTGATGGCATATGGAAGACTTGAAGAAATTTTCCTAAAATGGTGGGTGAAAAATGGAGGAGTGTGGAGTGCAGATTAGCTACTTGTGTCTTCTGTGGGTTAAATGAGAGTAGGACCAAAGAAAAATTCCTTATTGAAAAACATCCTGTTCATGGAAAGAGCATACCTAGTTGACAATGGTGGTGCAGTATAATGCTAAAAGAAACAGCAGAAGCCACAGCCCAAGAGAATAGTAGCTAATCAGCTATTTGGAAGGATTGAAATTCTATAAAATTGGGTTAAAATGTGCTTGAGCACTCAGGTAGGAACAGGAAGAAAATATTTAGTCACCATATGTATAGTTTAACTCATAAAGAACTCATGGTGAGCCACATGACCAGATACCTCTGAAATTGGTCCTGTGTTTGTAGAGATGCAGATGCTGAAGGCTGAGATGATGGTGGGTGTGTTGTTGTGTTGATTTATGCCTGAACTTATCAGATTATTGTGATCAAGCTTCATATGCCTTGGTTGTTTCACAAAGTTTTCCAACAGTTCCAGACAAGCAAGATCTGAACTGGCTATGTCAGTGCAAGGCTCATCCATCCACATGGGGGGCCCTCAGAAAAGGTGAATGTGATTGTACTTTAAACTGAGTCTGTTCCACTGCATTAAGCATTGAAGAAGGTGTTTGTATTCCAAATTAAACAAGTTTTATTTCAAGTTTCTTTATTCTAATACCAAAACAGAGCCTAGAAAAGGAGGAGTTGCATTTTTATCCAGGAAATCAATAAAAAACAGTCAGGAAAAAGTTCCAAAGAATGCCCTTTAGTGAGAAGGCTTTTACACTCTTAAAAAAAAAAAAAAAATCAAGTAATATGTTCTTGCATATTCAATATATGAAGAGCTTGCCCTTCTGTACTATTTTCCAAACATCTGCACAGGAGGAATAGGAAAGAGCAATCACATAATTCTGGGTGGAAAAAAGAACCTATACCTTTCCATTTCTGTTCTCTGTCTTGATCCCATTGTGCATGGTGGGAAAATTGGTGGCTCCAGGCACTTGACCAACTGTGTTTACTGAGCAGTGCTTAACCAGCTTGATAACGATTGCTAATTCCGAGTCAAACAGATTTATCTATGTAACTCAGTCTTTTTGTGTGCAATAACCTTTCTGCATGAGTTGCTTTTCCAAGATGGTTGGTGAAATGAAGTTGGATGCCATTTCATTTGTACATCTGCTACTACTGTTTTTATTTACTTGAGCTGCTAAATTTTTGTGCAGCTTACAATACACACAGTATTATTGGGGGTTTGAAGAAAAAGATGTTGCATCTATGGAGATAAGCAGAGGAGAAGAGGGAGCCAGTGGACAGTTTTCCAAATTCATAAGGAGTAAATGGAATGATTTGCACAACTTCAGAAGATACATGTGCCAATGTCCTGCTACTTCAGAGCACAAATTTGCATACTGGCCTTCTGAAATCTGCCCAGAGTCATTGTCACCTTCCAGTTTTGAAAGCTGCCCACTTGGAATAGAAGCATTGAAATCTCTAATGCTTGTGAGGATACATGCCAAGTGCATTTCAACGGAGTTTGCTGTAATGATTGATTTTCACATATCAGCAATGGCCTTGCAACTTCCACCTAAAAACATAGTTACCTGGAAAATGCTGGTAGTGGAACTTGCCAGAATTTTGTATTTCTGACGTTGTTATAATCCCATTATGATGGGATTATTTTGGACATTTAAGTAAGAAAATGGGACAGAATTCTCTTTTGTGAGTCTGTTTTGCAAGTGATAAATTGAACTTCTGTACCATAAGAAAACCATATCTATGCTAGAAAGCTTCCCAAATGGCCACATGCATCACAAAAATGGTCGACATTCTGTTCAAACAGAAGTGTTCTTGGTAAAAAAAAGGTTAGTAACTGGTAAAACACCAGATACAGACTTATTTTAAGTGTAAAAAGGGATTTATTCTTGAACTAGAATTGTCAGAAGGTACTACTTTGCTGCTGAGCAGTGAAGCATTGTGTGACAAAACAGACATGACAAAATGAATGATTTCTTATTCCAGCAGATTTCTAGCTCTCTAGAAATACCAACCAGATTTTGAACTATCATTGGAACTGCTTGAAAACAGTTGGTTAGACCTGGAAAGAGCTGAATAGATACAACCCACTTTTTATTTGACTGCTGGAGAGCAAGTCCAGGAAGGAGATATTGATGACCTGACAACAACAAAGATAAAGCAGTGAGTGCATGGTGATTTCAAGAAGAACAGAGTGATACTTTTGAAACTGATCCTTCCTCAGTGAAATATGACCACATGGCCATTATGGTAGCAGAGATAGCTGATGGAGATCTTAGAAAATGAACTTTTGCAGAACACGTTCTGATTTTTTTTTTGGTAAATGTTGTTGTTCAAAGATGTAGCAAAGCGTCCAATGGGATCTGTTCTCTGAGCATTGGCATGTTTCAATAAATCCATAGAAACCACACAAGGAAAGAGAGATGTTGTACAGACTGCAAGTGCTGCTGAAAATGCCTTCTTGTCATGTGGTTGGGATAAGACTACTGCAGTGAATAAATGGTGGTACCAGAGTATTTTCACAGCTTATGGACTGTGCCTGGTTGTCAGCACTGTGCAAAGATGAAGAAAATCCAGCAGAACTGGTGTAACTTTTAACGTTTACTAGGAGATATCAATAAAAGATGTGAAGTAGATCCAAGGCAAACAGTTTTTCAAGAACATAGCAGCAAGACAACATCTAATAACCCTTTCTTTTTTCAGCAGGTCGATAAAGTCAAGCCTAAATAGAACCTTGAACAAAGGTTATGAGAAAAATAAGCACATTAACGTGAAATGTTTTTAATGCTGTACAAGAGTTCCTATGTAATGTGCTGACCAAAGAGCACTGTGTGGAAATTGAACTCAAACTATCTCAGAAGCAAGAATAAGCAACATGTGTTTAGTGACTGAAATGATAACTGCACATCAGTTAAAACCCACAAAATAATCAAAATATTGATTCTAAGGAGAATGATGTGTGCTTTCATAATCATATAGATTCTGAAAAGTAGAATTATGATACTATAGATTTGAGAAACAGTAGTTTCTTCAGAGAGGTTTACAGCCAGTCTACATGCTTTCATTGATAAAAAGCAGATGCTTACATGTCTAACATTTGAAAAATTATTTTTGTTTCTAGTTCCTTAATTGCTGTAGGAATTTAGGTTGATAATATATATTAAAAGATCATAATAAAAATAGATTTGTCAGCATTTAGGAAGGTACTGTTGCTAAGAATATAATCACATGCACAATGAGCAAAGATTTTTATAATTATTGTGACCCTATTGAGAGAAACATCTGAAAAATAAAATTAAGGGAAAAAGTCTCAGGTTACAATAATAGTATATTCATTTCCATATTTCCTTGACTTTTAGGAGAACTTGGGGAAATGCAGAGAGTTCTCATGGCTTATTGTGAGACATTGACGATTAAGACTGTTACAGATTAGAGCTGGATAAATTTTTTACTAAAAGTGGCAAGGTATTATTGGCTGGAGTTGGAGGAAATAGAAATCAGGTAATACTTTGATCAAAGGAAAGGTATTGTGTTATGCAACAAGAATAATTTTGTGTGCCTTGGGATAAAACATTTTTTTAATATTGATATTATTTTGCAAAATATTTTACTCCTGCTGTTAATTATTATTAGCTTTTTTTTAAAAAGAGTATGCAGCTTTACAATGAAGATCCAAACTTTTAATGAGAGAATGATATGGGAAGTGTTTCCTCAGGTTTTTCTCTCTCTCTTATCTCCATCTTTCCCCCCTGAAGTGATGAAACACAGATCAGGAGACAGCAGCTGAGGCAGCCAGTCGATAGGGAACCCTTCACACGCCTCTTCTGCTGAAGGCAATTCTTTGTTGCCTTTGATCACAGGGAGGAAGTGGCCAGAAAAAAAGTTGAGTCCTGCCTGCGTGTTGCTGAGGTGGTGGTTTGCAGTGTTCATACTCGTTCTTTGATTTGTAGGCGAGACGTCTCCCCGTTGTGCCTCCTCTCCCTGGCTGCTCTGGCCTCCCTGGTGGACACCACCTTCTTTGCTGCATGTTTGAAATGCTTCACCTTCTTCTCAGAGAGAAGGAAACACTAAAATGAATGAGCCGGAAATCTGCAGTGGAGCTTGCTCCAATGAAGGGAGCTGGCAGATGGCCTGCTGGGCAGTGAGGGGAGCTCAGCTGGGTCCTGCTGGAGGAGTTGGAGGAGCATTCCACTGGGAGTCTGGGAGCAGGCTGGGACCTCTGCTGGACTCCCACTGTGGCCAGGCTCAGCAAATCATATTGGGCAGTCAGGCTGACTGCTGGGGTGAGCTGCCTGCTGTTTTACAGCAGGGTTGTATGCGTAATTGTATTCTGGGGTCTTCTCTGCAGTGATGCAGTGATATACTTGACAGGTGGGCATTCCTAAAGAGGGGGGGAGTTGTGGTGCTCGGGAAAACAGGTCCCTAAGTAACAGTATTGGGATGTATATCTTTCCCTTGATGTATGTTTCCGTTTCCTGGAGCTCCAAGAAATCACTTTTTATCCTTCCACAGAATCACAGAATTATTTAGGCTGGAGAAGACCTTCAAGACCATTGATTCCACTCTTTGACCAATCACCACATTTTAAATGACTAAATGCCAGTCGTTTCTTGAACACCACTAGGGATGGTGACTAGGTGGTCAAATAGTTCACACAGACCCAGGAGACAGGCCAGAACCAGATGATTCAGATGTGGATCTAGGTTTCAAAACCTCAAAAAATCAAAATTTTCAGCAGACCTGGGCTTAAGTTTCAGTTTATTAGGAAAATAAAATTCAGCTGAAAAAACTCCACATGGAGATCCATTTCACACTTCAAATGTGAGCAGTGGGAAACAGTTTTGGTGTAATATTTTGTTTCCCTTTAATTCTAGCAAAACTGGATTTTGTTTTTATTTTAGTTCTGCAGGAGGAAATTTTATATACCGCTGAACTAGTTGGCACAAACAATGCTGCAGTTTCCAAAGTCTCTTCTGGGTTCATCTGCCAAATGCAGTGTTGCACTGAGCTCCAGGTAAAACACCAACACATTGCTCCTCATGAAGTTCCTTATCACACCATTAAATGTTTGGAGGGAAATACACATGCAGCTGAGTGACTAAGGGATAGCTGAAAATTGCTTCTGTCAACATATCTTTAAAAATCTAAGAAAATATTCTTATTATTCTTCTGAAGAGTTTTAGGGTCAGGATGAAAAATGAAGGTGTAAGCCAAATGAACCCTGTGTTATCCTTTGTGTGACTAGTTAGACCTGCCTTCTGCCTTTCTGCTTGCAGGCTGAGGTGTGCACATTCCCTCACTCTTCTCATACAAGCAGGGGACTTATGAAAATCTTTTGTCTCTGAAAAGCCATCCCAAATGAGGGCATCTATGTGATTTCTGGTAGCTTCCTTTTTGTGTATACCTTCTAACTAATTTATTGATACATTTAATTTCTCTGTGGAGCACTTGGGCCAAATCCGTAAGTAGTGTAAATCATGCTGATGCCATTAGCAATGCTGACTTCAGAAAAGCTGCACTGATTTATAGCAGCTGAAGATCTGGACCCCTATTAAAAGCACAGTTTTCTCAACTCTGAATTCCTGGACATTATTGTAACCTATTGCTTAGAAACAGATATAGCTGAAATAAATAAATAAATAAATGCATAGAGGCAAGAATATTATAGGATGTGGCTCTGTTTCTGTGGAAACCTGATCTTTTTCTTATCCAGTTTTTTTTTCTCTGTTAGCCAATTTAACCTCTCTATCTGTCTATTAAAACTCCTCCTCATTAAGCACAAGGTTGCAGGGTTTTCACAAGAAAAATGTAGGCAGAGAAATATCAGCTTTTGCATCTGTTTGGTGAATTAAAAAAAAAAAGCATGTGAACTGTAAGGGGAAAATGTGGAGGAGGGTGAAGGTAGCAGGAAATGTAATAGTATTAAAAATAAAAATATGAATCAGTTTGTATAATCAGTCTGTAAATTGGTAGCAGCCATGCTATCCATAAAATCTCTATCTTTTTTCCCTGTATTTGTTCCACTCCACATTACATTAAGAGATGCTCTATCACTTAGGTGTACAACAGGGCACAGCTTGGAGTAATATGACACCATATTAGTTACATAATGGTATGTGACCAATAACATTTAAAAGAAGAATTTGCCGGCTGACTGGCTTCATGGGTTGGTGTTGGAGGGAGAGCTACACATTGTGGCAGTTCTCTGTCTCTTTCTCATTTTCATTTCTGAGTCACTTTCTCAGCCGTGGTGACAGGGCTTTCACATTGAGAACTGCAAATGAAGGATTCAATTCTTTTCTGAAAGCCTCCTGCTAATTAATTTGTACTCTGAAATGCACCTTAATGACAATGGAGGCTTTCAGGCTGTTCCTGAATGCTTTCTACGAGGCTAGGTTACTCTTCCTATAATAATTTTGGACATAGCTTTTGTCCTGTCTGCACTCCTAGTCATATTGCAGAGATTCTTTTTTTAATGTGGTAATCTGAAACAGCATTGTAAGCAGTGATCTTGTTATTCTCTCCCCCTCTGTTTTTTGATTGCTGAATAACGTAGTGTACTTCAGTGACATGGTGTTGGACTTCCACAGAGGACAGGAGTGCAAGTGCCAAGTGAAGTGACATTACAGTAGATTGCAGAAATATTCTGCATTTTTGTTACCCATGGCAGCTAGTATTTTTAAAGGTCCTCTTGTGTAAATACATTGTTGCAATAAGCTCGAGGCTGTTCCTTGTCTCAGTATAGTCTAGTTGTTTTTGTCAAAGCTGTGGTTTCTTCTTTGTAGTTTGACCATAGGTGATCAGAGGGCATGAAAGCTCCACTGGGGTGAAAATGCCTTTTTTTTTAAATTTTTTTTTTTTTTTAATTTTCTGAAGGAGCATTAGTCAAGTTTATGTGCTGTATACAAATAATGTTAATAGTGAATATTTTATGATACTACTTGTATATCTGTGAGAAAAACTTACACTTCCACACAAGAATTACTGTCTTTGTTTCCTCTACCTTTCATACTCTCATCAACTTTAATTCCTTCTTTACTCTGCCTGGTTTCAGGATGTGACTTCCAGGGAAGTTTAACCCAGCCATTTCTAAAAATGCATTTAGGAGTGGAGCGGATCAAATGACGTCCTTTTCAGAGCTTCGTGCTTGCACTGACTCCCCTGGCAGCAAGGAAGAGCAGCTTGACTTCTCTTTTACATTACTGCTGCTGCTCTTCCCTCAGCAGCATCTCTTTCAGTGTCCTGTCAGCCTGGTTGCCAGGAGGGAGCCAAGGCCAAACAGAGAGTTGTGGCCACACTTCTGACTTGGTCAAGGAGCAGTTGTGAAACTGGTTTATGTGTTGTGAAGGTGTCAATCAAGTAAATAAGAACCTCAGATGCAATACAGACAATTTTCTCACTCACAGCATTCAGCAGAGCTTTGTGTCAGAGAACTGGGGGGACCTAGTGGTCTCCTGTTAGTTCTTCTTCACCTTTGGCTTCTTGGAGGTGGAAGACCTGAGGTTGTTCAATACTTTTCACTATGTTAAAAAAAAAAAAGAATTAATGCTCCTTGGTTATACAGTTCTCTTATTCTATTGGTTAAATGATTCCCTTGTTTCTAATGCTGTTTAGACCCATGCTCAGTCTTTCTCTTCTTTTGAGTGGGTGGGTTGTGAGTTGGTGCCAGAGTTACCTTTCATCTAGTCTGAGCTGACTTCAGCACAGTTGCTCAGTTCGATTCTTTTTTTCCATTTATATTCTTCTCCCTGGTTTTGTTTACCTGCCCCTAAGACTGAGATGTCACTTGGACAAGAGCCTGGGGTGATCTTTGTTTGACCAGTGCCACAGCAGGAACCCTTGCCTGGATGCATTACCCAGGATGTGCCAGACCTCACCAAGCCCAGAGCCAGTGCCATTCTGTTGCTCCATTCTGTGCTTCCCTCACGGCAAAGTCCCTCTGTGGTAACAATGCTTGAGACTCAGTGGCTCAAACTGAGACACCACCCAGTGGCTCAAATGCTGTTTTTCAGGGACTTTTCCCCTGTTGACATGGATTGCCCACGGGGGTGGTGAAGATAGTGGACAGTAAGAGAAAAGAGTGAAATAGCAGAAGCAATAAAACCAGTAATCATACAGCTATCACTAGCTATCTCAATCGTTAAAACTGCAAATCCAATTGTAATTATTGACACAATTCTCATTAACCACTACCCCCACCCTGTGAGTCCCAGAGACTGGAGTGTTCTTTAATGTGTGGTGGGTGTGAGGAATTCCACATTACTGTGCTTCATGGATGTGGACGCGGTATATACTGAAATTGACATTGAATTACACAGCGGGTCTTGATTTTTAAATCCCCTAGAGGGGTATCCCCAACAGATCACGTATAAAGATACATATTTTCTCAGTCAGCCAAGTCTCAAGGGGATCTTCAGGCCCTGTAGTACAAGTATTACCTTTGCACACTGGAAAAAGTGTAAATGGTTTTGTTGAGGAGATGTGTTCACATACTTCAAAGGCTTTAAAATAGGGCCCTCTCTCAACCACATCCACGGAAGAATTTTAAAGCTAATGCTCCTGTCCAACTGGGTAATAAAAAATTAACTTTTAGTGTATGAAATTCTCATACAAAATACAAAAATGTTATCATACAAAAGGTTCTGATCTTCAAAATCATTCGGTTCCCATGGAGATAATGATTCAATCCAATATGCATCACTTCCTCTAATTATGCCTTGGATAAACATGGTGGAAGCAGGCAATGGGATGGGGGAATTCCCATGGTAAATATCATACATGTTATTACTCTTGATTTAGAGTCTCTTCTTTACCCTTGAAAATGTGTCCTCTGGTAATTCTAGGATGCCTTTGCTTTTGCACAGGACTTCTCCTGTGAAAGGATGAGAGACCTTGAGGTTTTGCTACAAGAGTGTTCGGTATCACCAGTACCAATTACAGACTCAAAGATAAAAGGGCCAGATGGAACCATTTAGCTTGCCTGAGCTCCTGCATAACACAAAACATGGAATTTCACCCACTGATTCCTGCATCAAGCCCATAATTTCTGCCTAAGCTAGACAAAACTTTTCGGTATACCCTGCATTTGTGCTTTATTATGGAATTGTCCATTTGCTGTGGAGGTACCTTCAGAGGAGAGCGGCTACATTGCCCTCTTCCCCCTGTCGTCAGGTGGTCCTCATAGTGCTGTGGGGCTGAGGGTAGGAAACAGCTCCCTGGGGGTCAGAGGGCTGTGAACCTCAGGTCTGTGGTGCAGGGATCAAGGTAGATGCTCTGGGGTGGTGCTGAGAGTGCAGGAGTTGCTGCAATTGCATAAAGACGAGAAACCACAGTTGTGGAGGGAGTGGAAATCTATTAGAAGTCGTGTGGTCCAGCAGGAACTAGATTGAGCTGTCAAATGCATGTCACGCAACCACTGATTGCCCACCAGTTCATTATAGAGCTTGAGGGGATTTATGAGGATAGCTCTGGGATTTGATTCTTGTTGTTTTTGTTTGCTGTCATTCTACTTCTTATGGTGGAGATCTTTTTATTAAATGTTTACCTGTTTAGAATTCAAGCATAAATTCAGATGCACACTATAGGAAAGCAGCTCTGAATATTGAGCTTGTAATTCTACTGATATTCATGTCTGAGATGACGGCTCCCATGAATATCAGAAAACAACAGGTATATTTAACTCAGTAGTCAGTTGGATAAACTGATAAGGAAAATATACCTCTTTAATCTGATGTCTATCATGAGCATACTTCAGGCTCCTACATCTGGTTTCAGGTCTGTCTGTTCCAAATCAAGCTTTTATATTTAAATGTCTTGGTTCAGCCTTGGTATTAACCAAGATGATAATTGCCATCTTTCCTGGTAAACAGCAATGAGCACTGCTTCCTTTATTGTCAATTGCTCCCTGCTTTCTTCTGGTGATGCCAGCTGTTCCCCTGGAGGGGTGTTTGCTCTGGAGAAAACGAGCAGAGAAGTGAGATCAAGAAAAAAAATATAAGGGATAAAAAGGTGAATTTTAGTTTTGTTAAATAAAGAACTGCTGTGGATATTTCAACTGCCCTGGTGCAACAGCAGTGCTTCACCCCAGCCACTCAGACTTCCAAAGATCTTGATGGAGCCTTAGTGGATGTGACGCAGGTAGCTGAACACCTTTGTGCTTAATGAACAGTGTTACATGTTTGGTAGGATTTCTTCTGCATTCTAGGCAGCTCTAGATATGCTCATTGGGCCAGCATGAGCTTTTAGCAAGCTGTGGTGTGGCTCCGGCTGACAGCAGATGGGATCACAAGATGCAGTGTTGGAAGACAGAAGGCTGTGAACCGGGTGGCTTTGTTGGAGCCGGACCCTGGCAGGACTTAGATCACCGTGGTGCTTGCTGAAATGCTGAATGTGCCCACTGTTCCTTGTGCCCACTGTTAAAACCATTTTCCTAAGTGATCCCAAATCAGAGGTGCATTGAAAGAGGCAAATGCGGATAAGAACAAACCCACATTTTATGGCTGATGCAGAGAACAAGGTATAATGTGCTGTTCTTTGCTTTTGCTAACATCTTTTAAATTAACACTGCCTACAAAACAGCCTTGTGTTCTTCTGGCAGTCTCTTTTCTCCACAAACTCCAGTGCATCTGAGTCCGTTTCTCGCCACCCTCACAAAATCCAGGGAATACTTGATACTGGATCTGTGTTAACTCCACATTTTGTTTCTGTTGCTGGTCTTTGCCAGGTACTTAATCTTTAACAGCTATTGTTGGAGGGGGGTTACCAGCTACCATAAGTCTTGGGGGTTAGTAACACTTGAGGTCTTTTTAAATTTATTTTTCATTCCTGCACTGTGTATCTCTTTGAAGAAGATTTTTTTTTTTCAGAAAAAACCTCTTCTATTCTAAAGATGTGAAGGAAGTTTGAAAATATGAACCTCAAGGCTGGAAACCACATTTTAAGAAATGCTACATAAAATTTCATCAGATCAGAGGATGTGATCAGTAGCTTCTGAATACTCTGACTTTAACTTTTCTTAGGTAGTCTTTTACTGCTTTTCACTTTTTTTCCCCTGGTAGTCTTTCATGTTGCCTTCTGCCTTTTTTTTCTTTTCCTTAGATAGTGCCAGAAGAGAGAAAAGAAGAACTTTAGCATTTGACATCTGCTGGAATAAGTTATCAAATTAAAAAAAAAAATCAGCACCAGAATAGCTACATTATATCATAAACCTGAGAGTTCTGTGTTGTGTTGACTTCATTATAATTACTCCAGGCAGAGTTAATTATGTTAAGTGTGCCAAAAATCTAGTGGTTTCAAATGACTGAGCAAACCTTTAACTGACAAATAGAGATGAATGTCCTCTGTCCTTCAAAACCCCGCATTTAGGAGAGAAACTTCTGCCGCTCATCTTTGAAATCTCTGCAATAGTTGGTAGCTTGGCACTGAATAACCTGATTTTGCTGGCACATATATAAAACTTGTCTCTCCATAGCAACAAGAGATGATCATGGTAAAAAAAAATGCAGCTAAGCCATATATGTGCATTTTATTCTACTGTTCCCTATCCAGTTTGCCTTAAGTGACTTTTCCTTTCATAGTCAGTATAAAGATACCATGTACACTTTTAGGGAGGAGTAGTACCAAGAGATATAGTCAAGCTTCACAAAATCAAGATGAATTTAGCAGTTATCCTTTGCAAGTGCTGCCTTGAACAGTGCAAGAACGACAATGGGAAAGTGACCACTTCTGAGTGGAAAGCAGAATGTGCCAGGATAAATTTATTTGCAGTTCTTTCAAAATCCTGATCTTGCTTCTTGCTCCAAAGTTCTTTTTAAGCATCTACTGAATTCACTGTAAACTTCCATGTTATTCCCATTTTAATAGGAAGATGTAATTATGGATTCCAGTTAAATAGAAGACAACTGAGATGAATGCAGTAAGAAAAGGGAAGGGCAGCATGACAGCAATCATTCACTTGCTCAGGCCAGTAATGTATAAATTTCTGCTTTTTATTCTAAAAAAGACAAATGTTTCTGGTAAATCTTAAGATTTATTTGATGATGTAAATCACTGTTTTGACTAAGTTGCTTTAAAGCTTTCTGCCTGAATGGCTAGTGCCAGAAGGGTATACCTCCAGCCTGTGGACCGTATCCAGTTTACAAATCCAGTGGCTTCATGCCAGTCTTTCCCAGATGATCTGCAACACCTTCTCCTATTGACTTGCAATAATTCATCCATAATTCAGCATTTCTACAACTCAGACCTGTGTGTGATTGCACCAAGGCTGTGGATCCATTCCCATCAGATACAGAAAACATTTGCATCACCTCACATTCTAGCAGAAGGCTGGCTACAATGCAGAAGAATGAGAAAAAGAGAGTCTTTATCACAAAGGGCTTTGTGTTCAGACACAGAAGAACAGCAGTGGCAGGGCTGGCTGTACCAGGCAGTAGGAGACATCACTGTTCAGGAAGGAAGGCAGTCGTCTCAGCCCACCTACCGTGTTTTTATGTCTCTGTGTATGACTATAAAACACAGTTTCCTATCCTGCACAGTCATACCCAAAAGGGTGGGGTTGTGGCATATGAAGTGTAGTCATCTGTTGGTAAAAATGTGTTTTAAAGGGGACCATATCCCCTCAGCATGGAGCATCCTCTGCTCTCCTGTACCTGAGATTTTGTAACCAAAGCTTTAAAAATCTGCAGCAGGCAAATTTTAAAAGCAGATACACCCTCTCAGCTGCCAGGAGACTGTGCTATATTCATCTAGATCCTTATACCCAACATTATGGTGTAACCTTCCTAATTTTTCCTTAATGATTGCTTTCTAACATAAAGGTTCTTCCCTCCCAAAGTGTCTCACTCTACAGCCAAAAATAAGCATTCGAGTGGAGACTGAGAGTAATGAAGCAGCATCCAACCTCCTGCTGTAGTCACATCTCTGCTCAGGAGAGGGTTAGGAAAGGTCACAAGGAGCACAGGGCTAATAATGAGTGGCTTGAGGAAACTGACCATACAGCCAAGTAACCTTTTTTTTTTTTTTTTTTTTTTCACAGTTTGCAATATTTTGCACTCAGAATGTCCTTTGCTTCTGGCATTTAATAAAAACATAAATTAAGCTTGCTCAGTTATATAAAAAAAATCTGGATATTTATTGACAGCAGCTGATCTGCAAAACATAGTTAATATTTTTTCCTGTTTTCTTTCAATGTATCTGCAGCTTCAGTAGATCCAGCATAAGACACAGTCACACTGTGAGGAACTGAATTATGATTAAACTTGTAATAATAGCAGAGACATCTGTCAGCTTTGAGCAACAGGTATGCCAGCTCTCTGCTTCTTATCCAGAAGGAGAATTATATGAGATGAAGGAGAATGAGGTAATGGCAATTCTCTCTAACCTTAGACAAGAAGGCAAAGCACTACTCTGATTGTTCTTTACTGCAGTAACATAGATTGAGATGCTCTCATATACTACAGCTATTGTGTATAGATTCATATCCAGAGGAAAGTCAGGAATATTTTTATTATGTCAGATTTATTTTTTTAATTTCATAAAAATAAAGCTTTTTTAAGCAGTATGATAGTAATCATCTGTTTTGATGTGGAATAGCAGTATATGGTTGCAGGTACCATAAAGAACCCAGCTGAGACGGCACTGCTAATGGAGATAATGAAATTGTTCAGATATAAAAAGTTAGGTTTGAATACTACTGTGAATCAGAATCTAATTGTTTTAAATTTTTATTTGATGCTCAATTTTACCTGTTCTTAAATTACACCACCATATAGATGTAAAAAACCCCAATATTTTCCTCTGAAGAGGTAATTTCACTTAAGCTTGAAGAAATGATACCACCAACCTACTTTCAGAAATAACATCTCCAAACTAAACGCTTTCTTGGACAAATATCCCTTGAACTGGATTACCTTTACTCCCTGAACACTTTACACTATCCTTGATCAGAACACTGAAAACATTTCACTGGCCCATCACTATACTCAGAATGCTCCAACAACTGCATTTTATGAATCCCTTTCCTTATCTTTTTAATAAATGCCATTCTGGTAATTTCCTGCCTTCAAAAAAAAAAAAATCCTTTCCTGGATAACAAGCTCTCTGCATTCTGTCACATAGTCAACATTACTGCTGATGGACAGCTTAAGCTTTTCCCTTCAAGCTAATGATTTCATTGTCTGAAACTCATGCTGGTATTTGAGTCATATTTTCAAGTTTGAAATCCCCAAATGCCAGAAATATAAAGTGAATGTGGCCATGGCAAATCTTTTCAAAATAATTGGGAGAAAGGGAACAAAACAGAAAAGTGAAGCATATATAGCAATAGCTGTTAAAAAAAAAAATCTTTTGAACCCAAATGTCAAGAGAAAGAGTTAAGGAGTTTCTCCTTTAACTTAAAGCGATGATGAAGAAAGAATCTGCTGCAGCACAGAGGTCTGGAGAGAGGTGAAAATGGTGCTGCTTAATGCACACTCGTGCACTGGATTTTATGCCCAGATCTCCCTGACACCTCACAAAGGATAAGAATACATCAGTGGTTCCAGAGCTGTCAAAGCATGAGTGCAGGCAGTAGGGAGAGGCTTTTCTAGAAAGGCAATTCCAAAAATCATCCTGCTTCTTTCTCCTGCTGCTGTGTTTTTTAAAAAGCCTCCCCAGAGACCTCTTTTGTAGGTAGGAAAAGCAAACTGAACAAAGACTGGGATGTTCCCTTGCAAGACTGCAGAAGGACCATGTGTGCAGGGCACAGGAGCCCAGGCTGACCCATAAACAGGCTATTAAGGTACTAAGTCTTCCACGACTGGTTATTGCAGAGCTGCAATGATGGACTGATATTAGTGCTATTCCTTGAAGACTGATTTAGCTTTCACAAGCCTCATCACTTCACAAAGGACAGGTCAAGCTTTATAAATGCCAATTTCCTGGCACGAGTAATTTCCAGCATTCCCTTACCTGCTCAGAGCCCAGCTCCACATCCTGGTAATGCTGTTACTCTGGCTTTAAGTAAGGTTGCTCCCAGAGCCATTTGCAGAATTGGGCTCAAAAAACTAATGCTGTTAGGTTTTTGTTTCAATTAGAAGTACTGGGAATTAAGTGCTTTGTTTTTTCAAAAGGCAATACAAAGGTGAAAAAAGAAAAAAAATCCCAGTCCAACCATAATGGTCTATCTCCAAGTCTTCTATCTCTGACCTGTAAAATAATGTGGTTGTTGCATGAATTTTTTTTATGGGAGCACAGGGCATCTTCTTGTCAAGTGGTATATGCATTCACTGCCCTATAAAACAGGAGATATTTCTCTTGTCTCCCCAGTAGGTGAGGGGATGTAGACATATGAATTTAATGGGTGGAAATGACTTCTGGTGAGCGTTTATATGTCTCAGGCTTCACCGGCAGCCTGATTGTAGGTACAGTTGCAGTGCTCCCTCTTTTTTGCTCCTTTTTTTCTCTGTGTATGTGCAGCCTTGCTTTCATTAAATACATATTTCCTTGATGTTTATGCAGGATACATGTGTTTTTCTCTCAAATCACTTGCAATGGAATATGCCAAACTTCCCAAAGCAAATACAAGCTGCCTGCTACACATCCACTATAACATAACACAGATGCCAAATTTCATCTCAGTCCTTTCCTTGGGAGCGATTAATGCTCACTCATCTGAGTCCAACTTTCTAGGGCTCATGTTACAATGTTCCTATCCAATTATGCTTAAAACACAGTGGTATATGGTGTTTCTATATAAGGAACACACTAATGTGTTTTGTCACCCAACGCATGGTAAGAGTGTTTCAGTTCCCAGGAGAAATGGTCTGTGTGTATGTGGGAGTTCCAGGCACACAAGTCCAACTGCATATATTTGCTGCAGTATGCTTCACTTTTCTGAAATGAAACCAACTCCAACAGTATAAAGTTTTTTCTGCCTTAGAGGAAAAGAAAAAGACAAAATCCTAGTAGAGGACTAAAGAAACATTATTAACAGCATGCATGTACTTACTAAAGGGAGAGAAAGGGGAAATTGAGTTAAAGGAATGAATTGACCTCCTTATGTTTTGATATTGCTTATAGGGTAACACAAGGGAAGATGTGTGTAATTTTGCCATGGGCTTTGGTGGAGGTGGCTGTTGGAGGTAAACCGATGCAACCAGATTATCCTGTATGGTATGCACTGTGAAGCATCACTGTGGGGCTATGATGAAGGAAGTGGCTGGTCCAGGGGGAGCAGCTGAAGGGGGCGGGTTTGTTACTGCTATGTGTTGTGCCAGCCTGCTTGCCCATTTGTCAGCTCCTCACTTTGTCTTGCTCTTTGCAGTTCCCAAAACGGAGCCCAGACAGCAGTTAGGCAGCCCAGAAAAATGCACATCTATAGATGTGCAAAGAATTGCAATAAAATTCTCCACTATGTGCTTCCCAGCTCTTTACAAATGCTGTTAGACTTTCCCTTACCAATATTTCTTGTTTAAAAGAGACGTGTTCTGCAGTGTCCAGATGCAGTCTTTTTTGTGTGTCAGTGACTACTTGCTGCTACTCACTGTGATCTACTAAAGGCCTGCTTAACCTTGTACTGCCCTCACAAAATTGACCTTGTAAAACTCACAAAATTATCAGGAGACTGTTCAAAATAGACTGTGCAGTGCTTATGGATCTGGGACAGAACTATTTTATGACTCTGCTGCTATGGGTGTAGGTCCATGGGTCCTGGCCTTTTCCATAATTACTGTTTAACTATATGGGGGGTTCGTCTTTGAATAGATGAGTTCAGTGCAACAAAGCAGGAGGAATTATTGGAAAATCAAACTAAAAAGCAACACAGAAAGGCTTTAGGAAAGAACATTTGTTTTGCGGGGGGAAATGGGGGAAGAAGGAGACAGTGTTGAACGGTGATGTAGGTGATATTCCCAGGGCTTCCTCCCAAGCTATTGTCAGGATTGGCAGTGCTGCCAAGGAGGTCATTAACTGGTCAAACAGAATTTTGCAGAGGAGGAAAAAGGGATCACTGATCAATACAGGATATATGAGCCTGTGTTTTTATCAGGGTTAGCTGAGAGCCCTTCAACTGCCTGCACCACACCACACACTATGGCTGCATTCCCAGATGTATTCAGGGGTAAGGGGGAGGTTTGCATCCATCCCCATCCTACTTGGCCTCATGGAAGATATCTCTGTATCTCTTGTGCAGGGGAGTAATTTTGTACTTAGAGCAGGTCCCTGGTACCTTGAGAGACTTGAGACATGGACTCATGAGTTCTTGTTAATTCAGATGCAGCAGGAATTTGTTAAGCAGCATGGGTGGGATTTTGGGGCTGCACCATGTATAAAGCCTGCTTCTGCATCCCCATGCTCCTTGCTTGTCCTCAGAGCTGCCTAGAGCTGCTCTGAAATTAGGACTTAGATTTTCAAGGGGAGTAGAGATGGACAGAAGTAGTTTTTTTGAAGCTTTCTAAAACAAATCAGCATTTCTTGATCAAGTGACTGAGCGCATTGCTTGGGTAGGGGCTCTGCCCCACAGCATCCTTCTTGGACAGAGAGCAACACATCTGCTCAAGCTCAATTTATCAAACCTGGAAAACATTTATCAGTGTCTCTCTCACCCACACTTATTCACCACATCTCTGCCTCACTTGCTGCTATCCTCACAGGACCCCCCCCTGGCCAGGCTGAGTTCCATGTTGGAAAGCAGTGCTCAGAGAAGAATGTTGATTCCATCCTACCATTCTCTTCAGAGAAGCTGATCATCCTTCTCTGCTCAATTCCAGATGGCTCATTTACCTCCAGCTCAGATGACTGAAGGCAAATATCCCATTTTTTTTCCCATATGATTTCTTGCCTTTCAACCTTTCAACTTCAGGCTTAACCCATTTCCCCTATGGATAAAATGCAGTCTGTTGAATCACACAACTTGAAAATTTAAGTATTTGAAAATATTCTGACATTCACTACGCTGAAGAAAATTGAGCTTTAAGACCACCTTAGTAACTAATTGTTTTGATCCTGACACTTCAATTTGTAGCAAATATTCCCCTGTCAGAATCATGCCACACTCCTGTTCTTTAAATCCATCACCTTTCCCAAGTTTTTTCCATCTGCTGCTTCATTTTTGCATTCCTCTCAGTCTGCCTACAACAATCACTTCAATTTCTAGTCCTTTCCCCATGATAAACCTTTTAATCTGTTCTTCCTTAGTCTTTTGCACAGCTCCTTGCATATCTCCCTGTTCCTGCCATCCTTTTCAAAACATCTCTTGGCCCCTTTCTGAGTAAGAGTCCCTGCTCCTGCCATATTGCCCTCCACATGGCCACACCATTACTGTGAATCACAAGGGCTTGGCAGTGAGTGTAATCCACTGGGAGATGTGTTTCTGATGTTAAAATGAAATCTGAGCCATTTGCATGGGTATTTTAGTTTGGTTTAGTTTAGTTTTCCATCAGAGAGAAAAACAATCTGGTGAAAACAGGGGTTTTGCACTATAATTTTTTGTGATATTAGAGAGTTTGGAAGGGCTAAAGAATTTCAGCTTTGAGACAAAGTAATTTTTTCAGAGTGCGGATACGTAATTTTTATTCATTGATGGCTTAGACTACTTTTGGTTTCGGCATGTTCAAAATAAAACAAACTTTGAAATATCCACATTTCTTGCATAATGAAACTTCTATTCTGAATATTCCTGCTTCCTACTTCTTTTTGAAGCACCCATTTTAGGTTGGAGTATTGTGAGATGCACTTCTACATAACATTTTGTGGCAACTTTCTGCTCACCCAGTCATGATGCTACCACCCAATTTACTGTACCAGAACAGCAGCTGGAGTAGCACAACTCATGTCTTTGAAAGTTAATTTTGTGTAAAACAACCAGAAATTAAATTCAAAAATTTCCCATTTTATGGCAGAGAAACCATTTTCGTAAATCTTCAGCTTCCACCCAACTCTCTCAGTTTTCATACACCACAAAATCAGGTCCTCCTTCTCCATCAAAAGGTGAAAATTTTCCTCCATAAAACTAAAGGATAAAACAGACAAAAAAATCCCCCAAAAAACCCTACAACCCAAACACTTTCAAATTCCCTATAATTTTAAAAGTTGCCTTGCTATTTATCAAACTTCTTGGAACAGGAGAGGATAAAAGGCAACAGAAAACAATATAATACAATATCTTTTCTGTGTGGGTAGCTGAGGGACTTAAAATCACATCAGGATTTGATTTATGATAGTGAAGGTGATGAGTCTAAGCAAATTATCTGGATAGGGAATCATTAGGGGACATTCAGAGCTAGCAATGGGACCTTCTTTTACCTGTGTTTTCCGATAACATTTCAGAAATGCCCGAGAGACTCCAGCAGTTCAAGCGTTGCATCTATTAAAGGATCCAACAGGCTCTGGCTAAATTATTATTTATTATTTTTATTACACTATTGCCTAAATGTCAAATTATCCACAGCTGTTGCAGAAAAAGAGTCACAATCTTTTTATGGCATCTTTCCTGCATTGCAGGAATTTATAGCAGACATTTTCAGCCTGGCTTGCTGCTGAAGTGAAATTCCTACCCCTTAGATAGCTGGTGCTATACCAAGTTGCTCTCCATCATGTTGTGTGTCAAGTCACTGTATGTCCTACTGTGACACATGATATTAATAAGAATTTCCTTCCACATTCCCTCTCCCAGCTGGTGATGGTATTCCCCTGGGGAGAATGGGCTGTGGTTACAACTGTGTGGTTTAATGCATCCAGGCACCTGGTGGTCCCTGGAGGTGTGATGAGTGACCCTGAGGAATGCTCACTGTCACTTCGACCCCTGTCACAGCACTATGGTCTGCTCCAGAGCAGAGAGGAGGGGAAAGCAACTGGAGGAGCTGAATTCCAGCTTTAAGTCACAGGGATTGCACTTTCCTTTTATTCCCCAACTTCATCTTTCATCACCTATCATGCAGCTCTCCGAGGAAAAAGAATAAAAGAAGATTATTCACTTTGGAGAAGAAGCAAGTATATTTAGTTGCTGCTGATCTTGTAACTTTTGTTACTTTGTATGTGGCCAGCCATCCATTCTTGCCAATTACCAATGCGGTGCTTTGACAATAGCGGAATGAGATTCACAGCTACGCAGTCACAGCTTGAGACTTTGCAAATGAACATTCATAGCATGCTTCTCAGCTTCCTTTTTATAGAAAAACTGGCACTTGCAATTATACACTTTTTAACAAATACTCCTTCTGCATCTCTAGTTTCCAACTTTGCTTTGTGATCCTAAGGGAGCATTCTTGCACTGCTAAACTTCCCAAAAATAAAAAGAGAGAGAGGCAAATTATGTCCTCTCATAAGCAGAAGTAGCTAACAGAGGCTATTAAATGAAGATATCAGTCATCTGATTCACTCTTTGAAAAATACTGTTAATCTAAAAGTTGTATTATTTTTGGCATCACCAACTGCATGTAATCCAAGAGAAAATATTTTCTAGCTAAAAGTTTTTGTTTCTTGGGGAAAAAAAAAAGGTATGACGTATTAAAACACCAAAAACCTAAAGGCAAGAAGAAATAGTTCATTTTCCTTAAATCTATAGTAGTGCCTGCTAAAATGTAGGTAAGAAACCAGTATTAATGGTCAGCAGGTAGACCTAGAGAACCGCAGGTCACAATAGGCTAAGGCCAGTGTTTCTCTCTGGGATCTTAAAAGGAATGTCTCATTTATGTCCCACATCAATCTTAGAGTAGTCCAGTGCATATTTATTTCAAGTTTTAACTGAGTGCAGAATGAATTTTAACTCAGTGCTATCTGCTAAATCATCAGTGGAAAAAACCTGCAACACCTTAATCAGAGATGCCCAATTCTTTAGTTTTGTTTCTGGATTTGACTAGAACAGAGATGAGCAAAACTTTCTCTCATTTTAGAAAACTCCTGTCATGGCTATGTGGCTGCAGGGCAGGGTGATCCCTACTCTATATTTTTGGTTGATTTTTTTCTTCCTTTCTTCTTCCTTCACAGACTCCATGTTTCTTCCCCTATGTCCTCCCAGCATCAGGCTGGGTCCCAGTTAATGTGCCCCAGCTTCAGTCACTGCCTCATTTTGGGGGGGGGCTGATCCCATCTCCTTCCCAGGAGAAGCAAATGGATTTGTCACTGATAGATGGATCTCCCAGCTAAACTGAAGCAAACCTTATCAGACCTCCATTTAAAGAAATGAGTTTGTGATGTAAGAAAATCTTCATCTAGATCCTCATTACTTGAAACCATTCACTCTGGGAAAGGAGGAAAAACTGCTTACTTCTAACCCTTCAGCAAAAACCCTTCTTGCTCCCATCAGGTGATTTTTCTGTGAATCTGCCATTGACATTCTCCTCTTTACAAAGGTAGCTTTGTTTAACGAGATTTTATGCAAACAAAGCACTTTAGCTTGTAGTTTCCTAGGTGAGACTGGCTGTCCACTGCGAATGCAGTGGAGTCCTCAGGAGATTGTCAGAGACAGAATTTTCCATAGTATGTTCAGGAAGTCCTGTTTTCCAATAGCCTGCTGTTACATTTATCCATTGTAGTCATACAGTCAGCAGCCAAACTGCATGTTTTTCATAAATGAAATAAAAGCTCTTTTTTTTGTTTTTTTTTTTTTTTTGTTTTTGTTTTTTTCCATAAAAGTGCTATTTCCATCATGTAAAATCACTTCCTTGCGTCATTGAAGTCTCCAAAAACAAGGTGATAACATCTGATATGGACATACCTATCAGAACTGGAGACTGTATTCATAGAAATAAATAGAATTCGCTCAATTTAGGGTTGTAAAATATCACTGAAGGTACAGTGGTGAGTCACAGTTTGCAAAAGGAGCTGGGAGTACAGGGCAAATAATGCAGAGCTTGAGTCTATCTATCCTTGCTTATGAAGAAGTAACTATCATTAGAATTCCATAGATGTGCCAAATTGAAGAAATTCTAGGCATAACTAGTTCTCTAAGGAGGAAAGATTAATAATCAGTCCTTTTGAAAACTGAATTAAAATGCATTCTTTTTCTAATTTTAAGGCATATTTGGCAGTCCTAATTCACACAAAACTGCTACATCATCATGATTCTCCTGATAATAGACAAGAAATTGTAAGTCTTTATTTTTTTTGAGTGTTACAAATCTGAATACTTTAACAATGTGACTATGAAGTAGGTGTGGTCAGGTTCTAATTGTGAGGTCATATATATTCTAATTGAGCATTTCACATTCAGTTTTTAAAATAGAATGTTTCCTTACTTTTATTTTAAAATTTGTTTTGGAATATATTATTCACACATTTTTATATTAATTCCACCCGCCCCCCTTTTTCTGTCACTGAGACTAAAAATATGAGTAACATTTAAGTTTTTTTACTTTTTCACTCTTTTTTTCTTTTAAAAATGTTTACTCTTTCCAGCTCTGGAATGCAACTTTTTGAAAGTTAGATTATTGACTAAGTTTTAAAAATTTAATTCTCCTTTTGTTAGTCTGTCTTTTCAGTCTTGATGAACTCTCTGATGATTCAGAAGACAAAAAAAATCAGTTCTGTTCACTCAAATGATTTTAGTAACAAAAGAAGAAAATAGAATGAAAAGTCGTCTTGAAATCCACTGAAACCAGAAGGCTTATTTAATTTTATAAAAGATAACCTGTTAAAAAAAAAAAAAAGAAAAAGAAACTGCTGAAATAGCATTTCTTAGCCAAATCTTGTTCTTGACACAATATCATTTTTTTACAGGGAAAACTTCCAGATGACAGTTTTCAATCTCAACAGTTGCTTGTTGAAGGAATGACAGAACACTTGGAGCAGTGAAGCTTTTAGCTATTGTTCTTTTTCTTGGAGTAGCCTTGAAAGAATGCATACACACACCTACCAAGGATGAACAGTCTTTTAGCAGATGATTAAAATTTAATTTCTTTTTAATTGTCATCAATCACCAAGATAAATACCTCGATTATCAATTGCTTGTAGTCATTTGCAAATATGGAGGGTAAGTAGAAAATACTTCTAAACAGCGTAAATGGTTGCAAAAGTTCTGTGTTGTCTATTACTGGTATATATTTTTGGTGAATTTGCCTAACCATAAATCCATGTGATACAGTGGTGCAATGTACAAGAAGTGGATGGTCAAACTCCACTATTGATGATATTCATCAGGGAGATAGGTGAGAGGAGCCTGTTCTGTTTAAAAATAATGGATTATCTCACCACCACCCCCCCCCCACAAACCCCCACAACACAAACAAACAAACAATCAAACAAATAAATAATCTATCAGTAGCAGCGAACCACATTTTCTCAGGCAGAATTCCATTATCTAAAAAGAAAAATGGAAGCAGCCTTTGCTGGTAAATTGTTAATAGCCAGGACAATCAGATTGGATTAAATAATTAAACTGAAATAATGATACTTAAACAGGAAGACACCACTGATTTGGCAACTGATAAGATGGGATCAATTTCTAGTGTTGGAGAAAGACTTTCATTTTGAAAACCTAACCTTGGCTTGATGAAGCCAACTAAGCTATACTCTTATGAGGACAGTCTTTGGCTCAGCATGTAGCAGCTAAATTCAGTACAATTTACATCCCACAGTCATGATTAGGTTTCAATGCAATGCATGGGAATTCAAAAGTTTCTGTTTTGGTCGTCTCTTTCATCTTCAGGAGCCCAAAGATATAAATCATACATGTTGTGTATTTCTTTGATAAGCCAAGATGCCCTGGTTTCAAAAAGTGGCAGATCAATGATGCAGCTTCTGCCAGTGTACTGGGCCTGCACTGAAATCAGTGGGCTTTCCTGTGACTCAACCTGGACTGAATTTCTCACATTTCAAATTCCTGCTCTCCTGTTTGCCACATTGTCTCTTCTTCCAGTCTGCCAGCACAGACTGTCTGTGTGTGTGGGTAGCTGCCATCATGTGATCTGCACTTCCCTTCTCCTATTTGCTCATAGCCTTAGGGACCACTGAAAAGGATACCTGATGTCTTGTAGGCCTCTGGCTGCACAGGTGTATGTACAAATTTATATATGTGTGTGTGTGTGTGTGTGTGTGTGTGTGTGTGTGTATGTGTGTGTGTGTTAATAAAATATCACGTTCATTTATGTCAACGCCCAGTTAGACAAAATAAATTGTGGTTAAGCTCTATTCCTCTCTGAAGTCCTTTTTCAGAAGAAGGCTTACATCACAACAAGACCTAGGTGACTAAAAATGTAGATGGAAGTCATCTGGGATTTAAATCACCCCAATGCTGAAATATCAATGAGTGTTTTATGTCGGCAGGTTTGTAAAAGTCCTGCCACATGTTCATTTGTACCTCTAGATCTGATCCAAAAGTACTGTGATCCAGCTCTGTTTGCCCTGTGTCAAATCTTGCATCACTCTGTGGGCACACCAGTGTTGACTCCAGGGAGGAGCCCTGCAGGTGGCTGAGCAGCCTTCACTGCCCAGCAGCTCGGGTGCACACCAGGGTTTGAGGGAGACAGACAAATTGCTATAACTGAATTGCAGGGAGTCAGACCTAGCCCAGCCCTAGGTCCTAGGATGGCTATGCTTTTGCACAATACTTACATGAAGGGAAGAAGACAGATAAGAGTGATAACTGTGAAGTCTCCTTTAGTTTGGTTTGTTCTAATGAAAAATGATGTGGAATCTCAGGTCTTGTCCCCTCAGTTTAGCTATTGGAGCACTGCCTGGGTACTGAATTTTTATCATTTGGATTTTCTGTTGCTGTTAAAATATATGCTAGCTGAAATACTGGTATGAAAATCCTAAGAAATTCATCAAACATCTGTATTTAAAATAAGCAGACTATTTCCCTTCTGTCTGGATTTTCTCTTGGGTTAATGGTTTCCACATACTGATGTCTAAGTATCAAACACTTTCTCTTTTGCTGTAAATTATTCTTTGGATGAGAAGCAGTATATAAAAGTATTTGTGTAACTAAAGACAGAGATTTGCCATTAATAAAAGTTGTTTTAGAAGTGCAAATCTAGTTACCTTAACATCTAAATCATAACTCAATTAAGCTCTTACTTTACTTTAAATTGTTTCAAATGTAGAAATCTGGTATCTGACTTGCAGTTTAAATTATCTACTCTTCCAGGTCATGCTGTAAATGTTCTGGTCTGAAAAAGACTGAAAAGAAGGTCTGGTGCATGTTCAAAGAGGGTACTGAAACTATTTGGATCAGTGGCAGGAAGACACTAAAATGTTCGGAGACTTTAGCAGTCCTCTAAGGCATTTATCTACGATTTTGGAGGACACAAGCACCCAGAATTGTCCCTAAGCTGCTTAGACGTGATAGTGCTGACATTGAAACCTCTAAAAAAATTAAGAGGTAGCCAGTGAGATTTACCTGACATGAGCTGCTCCCAAAGAAGTCTGCCTCTGTCCTCCAGAGGGAACTAGGGGAGACTCATTTTCCTTGGGTGAAGCTGGTCTTGTGAATACTTCTCTGAGACTCTTAAAGCACTTTGGTTCTTGTATATTTTGATTCCTAATCCAAACCCCTGTGTGGGTTGGTTCTGGAGACCAATACAAGTGGTACTGTGAAAGCAAAGCTGCTTCAGAACCAGTGCCAGGACAGGGTCTTAGTTTTATAACTTTTATTATTGTGTGAGCAAGAAAAGAATGCAGCTGAAGCATCACGGATAGCCAATAAAAAATGAAGCACTCTACAGAAGCATTAGAGTGCATAAAAAATTAACTCCAGGCACATGTATGCAAAACTTAATTATGTAGGCTTCAAATCTCATCACAGTCATTGTTTAACTGCTCTTCTCAGAAACTAGGCTAACTCTTGAAACCTTTCATATTTATCATTTATTTTAAAAACATTTTAAATGCAGCAAATGTTTAAACTTGAAAGATAATTCAGCTTCTTTGTCCTGGGCTAAGTTTGTTATGAGGATTTTGTTGTATTGTCATTTAGGCAGATACGGTGCAAATACAGATATAAATGAAATAAGATCCTTGAGCCCATAATTAAAATCAACATAAACTGGCATTGCTTTAGTAAAGCTCATGGGGGCATATTTGCCTTAATAGAAGAGTTTGCTCTTCTCTAGTTTTGAAAATTTGATTCAATATGGCTGGCATCTTAGTTAAAAAAAAAAAAGGCACTTTCATAAATCAGAAAACCTGCAAGAAGAAGTAAATAGTCATCCAGTTTGGGAGTCATTGTTAATTTTTTGGGATTTTTTCCTTCACCAAAACCCAGAGATATTCCTGGGCACTGTATGCTCAATGCAGTAAAAATAAACTGTTCTGAGATGTTCCAAACATTTTTAGCATGTTGTCATTCAGTGTCCACACAGATATTTAAGAAGCATAGCTGTTTTAAGGCACAAATAATGAGCTCAGGGACTCCTATATGAAAATCACTATATTTGAGGCTTTGAAATAATCCAGGATGTAATGACAAATATTTTATTTTATTTTTATGCTGGAAAAGGAGAAGGAGTAATGCTATGTCTTCCACTATCAGAAGGATCAACTCATTCCCAATAGTGCTTTGAAGGACAAAAATAGGTATTTTATTTTTTTATCTTCAGATCTGTCCATGATTAAATAACATTAGTGTTTGATGCGAGTACTTGCTGTGCAGCACCATCATTGCCTGCCAGGGTCTTGGTGCTGCTAGTAACTTCTTTATCTCAATCCCTCTTTTCTCAGTTGTCCAAGGGAACTTATTTATAATGGGAACATTTAGGATCCGGCTGATCTTTTAATGCTCTGCAGCAAACAGCAATGATGGATGTAGAGCCTGGCCTACTTTTTAGCATTGTTGAAGTGCTACATAAGGGATTTGGCTGCCTGAGTCCCATTAAGGTATATGGGAACCATATGGCCAGATCCTCAACTACCACTTTAAAAATATGGATGATTCTGTCTGTAACAGAGCACAGGACTTTGAAAGTGCTGTTCAGTACTCATTTCTTTTAACCTGTCTCAGGTTTTATTTTCTGCATTTAACTCATGGAAATTGTTGTAGATAAAGAATCATCCTGCAGGCTGGATTCTGGGTCATACCCTGCTTCCCACTGCTTTTGTTTTCCCACTACTGACTGTGTGGACATATCTTCTGCTGAAGTTCTTCTAACAACATGTCATTTGAGGCCCTCTAAACACATAGCTTGACTCTGTTCTAAGCATTGTTTATTAGATGTCTAGGATTCATTTACACTCCCCTTAAAGAGTAGAGGCAGGTAAACGTTAATCAACTGAGGATTCTTTCTCATTTGCAAGCTTCTGAAGCCTTCTGAAATTTAAACCTCTGGTTTCCCTCTGGTTCCCCTGGCTAAAATATGTTTTTTAAAGTTTCTATTTCAGGATTGGTAACCAAATTTTAGAAAGACCTTATCCCTTTTGAAGCACAAGGACAAAATCCCTTGGTTATGACATGGGATGCTCCTATGTCTAATTTCTCTAACATGGGAACAAGTACAGAAGAAACCCTTAGGGAAAATGGAGAACCTGGGTTTTGATAAGTTAAAATACAGAGTGGAGAGACCCCTGCCACATGTGCCCACGGAGGCCTCTGGGACAATACCCATGTGGAGGCCTTTGGCTGAACCTGGATGGCTGCTGCACCAGGGAGGGCAGTGGGATCACCAATGCCCAGCTTTGGGCTAATCCTCTGGAAGTCACAGCTTGAAGGAGCTCAAAGAGGTCAAAAAGTCTGCAGAGGTGAAGGTGTGTGTCATCTATCTATCTATCTGTCTGTCTGTCTGTCTGTCTGTTTATCTATCTATCTATCTCTATGCACACTCATGTTTTTCAAGGTGAATAGAGTCAAAGCATCTTCCAGCTGGTTCTGCTTATCCCACTTTTACACTCTCCAGTATTGTACGAACTGACAGAAAAAACCCCCCCAACTTTAAATAAGTAAAGAACAAAAGAAAGAAAAGAAGATGGCAGGAGTGGATGACAGATAGAGTATAACCAGAGAGAATGACTCACAAACTGTATCCAACCCATTTCTCTTCATTTCTGCTTATTCCCTGACTCCACTCATGTGGACTCCATGCGATCTATTTGCTGACAAGGGGAGAGTTTTTCCTATCCAGATAGCTGTGTTTACTCTGCGCTTAAATATTATAAAGACTCCTTCATCATGTAGGCATTTTGTGCAAAAGATATCTATGAGCAAAGCAAAAATTAGGCAGCACAACTTTCAGAGATCCTTTTGGTATAATTGTGGCAGTGTAACTTCTATAATTGTGATTGATCCTTGTTACAATTCTCTGCTCTGAGAACTGTAGGGGCATAAACAACTTTGCACTTCTTCAACATAAAGGCCGAACTGAATTTTTAACATAAGCTGAAATCTGTATCTGGGTGCATTTTAAATCTGTATTTGTGGGTAGCTGCATGTGTGTTAGACTGTTGACAAATAAGTATCAGTGTTCTGTGTAGAGATATGACTCTTGCATACCTGATTTTACAGCTGACAGAAGGGTCTACCACACATTTAAAGGATAATTATTAGACAGGAACAAAAGGAGGAAAAAAATCTATGATCCGCCTGAATTCCTTTGAGTGTCTTCTGAACATAATGATAGCCTCACTGGCCTGTAAGAACCAGAAACCTGCCAGAGAGACCCCTCCAGAGACGACACTTCATCCCCTGTCATTCTGAACAATCCTTTATTTTTGTAGTTTCTGGATACAACAGAGACTTCTATCACTCTTTGCTCCCTGTCCCACCGTCTGCCTTTTAATTTGGAGTCATCTGTGCCAATCCAGATAAATTCCTGCTTGACATAGCTAAAGCTTGATTGCAAGAGCAGGTTTTCAGAAATGCCCCAGACAATGGACAAATGCCCCAGTTCTCTCATCATCTGTGCTAACCTTGAAACTCTACCTGGTAGGCACAGTGCAATCAAAAACTAATCAGTGAAATCAAGATGAGATTTGGTCCTGGGAGCTAATAGGAGGGAAAAAAAAGATGACTGTGCAAATATGGTAGGGCTTTCAAGGAGGAAGATGCACAAAGCCATTCTTAATCATCGGCATCTCAGAAGAATAGTGATAGGAGGACCTGGCAAAGCCTGTCAGCATCTATGTTAATCCAGTTAATTAGCCAGAAAGGACAAACTCCTCTGGAAGCACCTTTGTGACGGGCAGGCTGTCTTCATATTTCATTAGGAAGATTATTTTAAAGGTTGCAGGTAAAACGATGCCTGTGTTTCTTCAGAGCTTTCCTTTACATGCTGAAGTTGGGGCATGCCAGAGGGCATGTGGGGCTGGGAGGTGCTGTGGGGCAAAGAGCACCCAGACAACTTCACAAGGAAGCAGCCTGATAGGGAGACAGGAGCTTGAGCTACAACCTACGCAGTCTGTGTGATTTTCCTCTCCCTCATTTTCTGCCTTGCTCTTTCAGCAAGGAAAAAAAAAAGAAAAAAGAAAAAAAGAAGGGAAAAGGCTGCAATGTGTCACAAAGGAACAGACTGGCAGACATCTGCCTCTTGCTTTATTTATTTATTTTTTTTACAAAAAGGAAAGGGTACAGAGCCAACTCTTCACTCCAGAGCCCCCAGTCCCTTAACAAACCAAATGGTGGCTGTTGGCAGGGTATTGACAGCTTGTTAATGAAGGAATTCTTGACAAAATGACAACCTGTGTGGGATGCCGTGTGAAGCTGAATCCTCCCACAAACCAGTACTAAGTAATTAGGTCGTGGTGAAAATAGCAACTAACTACTGTTGGGGAGAGCAGGAAAGGGAGGGAAAAAAATCTCCTAAATTAATTATAAAAGCAGCTCTCATTTGAATAGTATCCCTCTTCCCCTTCCCTGAGAAGACACAGCAGTTTTCCATGAACTGCCTGGGTCTCTCTTAGTGGGCCAAATGGTGCACCTCAAAAGGCTGAGCCTGATGACCGTGAATTCAGTGCTTTTTTTTTCTCTGAAAATGTGATCAGCAAAGAAAGCACTAATGAAAACCAAACAAAAAGCTGTCTGCTGAGGCTGCCCCTTTTGCTTCCCAAAACAGCTCTGTCTGGTTCACCTTACTCTGTTTTTCCCTTGATTTTTGCCTAATTGCTTCAGGCAGGTGGGTCTGTCTGTTAACAGCTGCATTAGGTTTTAAAACCCTGAGAGGAGGCTGGGTGAGGAATCAGCCAAAGTAGAGTGTTCGAATTTCATAGTGGGTCTTGAAGAAAGACACATTTTTAAACAGTGCCTCAGCAACAGCAGCATCCACATTCACAACTGTGGCATCAGTACCAGGAGCTAGAATATTGGTTAGTAGCAACTGAAGCAAAATCCATGACTTGTGGTGAAATTAAATTTCTGGTGCCTTTCAGTTTGGCTCACTAGAAAGATACCATTCTCTACAGTGTCTTGAACAGCAGCTCATGATAATTTAACTAAATAATTGAATAATATAGAGCACAGGAGTTTGTACAAGAAGGAAAGCAATGTATTGCTTGATAAATGTTGATTTTTTTTCCCCTCCCAGGGGCTGAAAATTTTGGATCAATTGTAATGTGCATCAAGTAATTTAAATTTTAAAAAGGGGGGGAAAGTAAGGGAACTTTGAGTCTTTCCCCCCCAAATGAAAACCAGAATTTTAAGAAATTCAGCTAACTTTGGTGCTTTGCGTTCTGAGAGTGTTCGGTCTTTTCCCACTTTGTTTCTTGTAATGACATTTACTTTCTACAGTTGTATTTTACATAAGCAATACAGACTGAAATGAACATTCTATACCTTCTAGTTTTAAAATAACATGGAGAGATTAACAACTTGCAGGCTTTGAAGACACTCAAAGAAGTTATGTGCCTTTTCAATTCCTCATGACTTTTCTGTTTTTAATGGGCCAAGAAACCTCACTGGTTTTCTTGTATCTCATCTATTACTCAGATAGTTAGCTCCCACTGGTGTTTTCTTTTACTCATGCTCTGTTTAAACATTATGAAAGCTACAAATAAATAGCTTCCTGAGGAATCATTCATTGATTCTTGAAATGGATGAGTAACAAAAGACCTATACATTTAATTCTATTAAAAAGTTTTGGAAGGAATAGAGATTAACTTAGTTTTGGCTTACTGCATGAGGTCAAGGATAGACATAAGAAAGAACACTTTAAAGGCTGTACTTCAGAAAGAGCTGTGAAGACACCCAGCATTTTAATAACCTGTTGTGCCAGTGAGAGGCAAAAGCCAGGTCAGGGACATTTTATTATTTCCAAGTATACTAATAGAGCTATGAAAAAATTGTTTACGCTTCAAGTAGACAATTTTGTTTTGCCTGTATTATGTGCCTTAAATTACTGATTATTTTTTTAATGACTTCTCACCCCGCTCAGTTTTCAAAGAAAGCAAAACAGTTTTTGATCTTGGATAATTACATTGCTGAGTAACATCGGCAAATTAAGGATGGAACATAAATGAATGCTTTAGAATTTGGACAGTCAGAATCTTTTGTGATGTGAAGAAGTACACAAACACTGATGATGAAATTTTGACCCATGCAAATTTATGAATGCATATTAGCATCAGCTGATAGAATCTTGCTTTAAACAGATGAAAGAAACAGGACTGGAAGTCATTTGGGTTTTATTTCCTGTACCTGGATTAAAGCTTTTGGAGGTGTTCTTATGACACCAGGATCAAGAAATTATGCAAGAAAAGTATTATGCTGTGCAAAAGTAAATAAATTCATTGGTGTGCAGATTTGTGAGGTCCTTTCTTCTTGGGAGGATTTACTCCATGTTCTGGCCCCTAGAAAGGGCTACAGGATGTTACCAACCAAAGGAAAATAAAAGCAAATGCAAACAAAACAAGGCTTGTCAGATGCTGACTATATTAAAAAAGTAAATATTGCAAAATTAGTCACAGAACTTATTAAAATCTGGACTGGACTGTAGAGAGTAATCTTTCCTTAATTTAAGTGCATTCCAGGTGCTGTAATAAACTTTCCTACAAAGGGGAAGGCCAATATATATGACCCCTTTGTGCTTGTGGTGGCAGCTTAGGGCTGGCTGGATGATACTGAATCAGGAAGAAGTTAATTTACAGGGAACAGGATTGATTGTGTTACTGTGCTCCTGGGGTCAGGTTCTTTGCTTGTAGTCTCAGAGGCAAATATTAATGCTACTACTGATTTGAAATTCTCACTTCTCAGGGGGATGCTGTGATCTGTGCTATTCATAGATCTTGATGTCCCATGTTTGGTGTCGGTGGAGGAAGTGGAACTAGCACTGGTTTTGGTGGAAACTGCTCTCTTGTAGAGTAGGTAAGAGCCAGCACTCAGCACTGCCACAGAAGGTGAGTGTGAGTGGGGCTTGCTCCTCTGAAATGTTAAATAAAACACATAATTTATATCAAGTGTTTTGCGGGGTTCAGCCTCAGCAAAACAGTCTTTGATACAGTCTTTTGTTGTATCAAACTGTCAGAGAGGAGCCAGAGAATTATACTTACATTCTGAAATTTAAGTATATTCCAAGTAACTGCATTAGTGAAACAGCTGGAACGTTGTCAGAAGAGACAGACTTGTGCAAGCAATGTGGACTATGCTGAATTTACTTGCATAGGATTTGTTCAGCTGCTGAACAAATCGAATGTGATGAGATGAGGTCTCTATCACACTTTTACTTATTTTAATAAATCTGTACATTTCTTGTGCTAACTGAAATAAAGGGAGAAGGTTTTTCAAAGCCTGACAAAATTTGCCTATTAGTACCCCTTATGCATGGACTTCTTATGCTCAGGTGCTAAGAAAAGTATCCAAGGTGCAGCACAGTAATGATATTCTTCAAAGACCTTTCTAGATCACTGAATCTTCTGAGTTGAAAGGAACCCACAAGGATTATCAAGTCCAGCTCCTAAGTGAATGACCCATAGAGTGATTGAACCCACAACCTTGATGTTATAAGCACCATGCTCTAACCAACTGTGCTAATCATCTTACAGATGAGGAAATGTATATCACTTTGCATTTAAGTATCTTACTGCAAAAGTTCATGGGGAGTAACAATAACCAGTTGAAATGGTAGTGCCTTAAACATCCTTGCTTTTGTGACATTGCAAAGTTAAGTTTAATATTTGCAAATTCTTTATATAAACTCACACCCTGTCTAATCACTAGTAAAGATTATGATTCCTTCAGAGCAACTGAGCATCCATGTTTCTTTGCTATTTCATGGGTACTGAATACTTTACAATTTTGCAAATGAAATTGCTCAAGCAGGTGTTGAGATAAAGCCAAGGCCGCTCTGTTTCAGTGGGTGATTTTGAAACGCTTTACCTGAGATTTGTCCTGTAATGAACCAAGAAAAGGTAGTGCCAGTGTGTAACACTTTTGTGTATCCTACGCTTTCAGCACCAGATCTTGACTTGTCCAGCATTTGTGTTTGTTACAGCTTCACAGTCAATGAGTTCTCTTTCTAAAGACTGACAACCAAGTGTCTGAATTACAGCCTGCAATCTGAGTCTGCTTAAATTTAATATTTTCTCTACTATACATAAGGAAAAGAGCAGTACTCTGTAAGCAACCTCCTTCCCCTCAGCACTCTTTAGAGACTCTGCAGGAAGAGCATTTGGGAAATTTAGAGCAGAACTCTGCTTTCTCTGTTTTGATTGTGTGAACCAGGAAAAATTCAAAACATCGAGGACCAGCCAGTACCAAAACAATTGCTTTCCCACCGATGCTTACCAGTTCCAGCAGCTGGTGATGCCTTTTTCCTGGTGATATGAAAATGAAGCTAGACATGGTTAAGAAGGTTGGGGGTCTTTACCCCGGTATTTTAATCAGGATCCCGTTTGATGCATCCACTTCACCCAGGTGACAGTGTGGCAAAATGCATACCCATCGTCAATCACATACACAAGTTCTAGACTTTACACATTAGCATATCTAACAAGGGAGCCCAATAATGGGGCTGGGGTGGGCTAACCTCTAGTTTACAGAATCTGTCCTGGTAGGAGACCTTGGCTTCCTGAGATAGTAGGATGTTTGGTCTCCCTGGCTCTGCAGTTCTGGGGTGTTTAGTCTCAGGACCTGCAGAACACTTACAAAACATTAAGCACTAAACTAAGTGAAGGGTTACAGATACGCATGCTAATACTTGTGGATGCACAGAACTGTGCAAAAGAAAAGGAAAAAAACTATTCCGGCATCGCTGGTGATGGCTGAGAAAATTGTAACCCAGTATCTGTCCTTCCTGTACCATAGCTTATTTATCTTCCCACCACGTAGCCTCAGTGATGGGCTGCAGAGGGCCCCATGGCGACAACCTGATCTGTGACAGCAGTTGTACCAGCATAGTCCTGGTGCTACCATCAGGCAGAGCACTGTCTCAGTGAAAGCAGATTTTACTACTGTGTAGAGGTACATTGAGGAAAGATACAGATGAAGGAAGCTGCACCAAAAATCCACCAGAAATGTGCAATACTTTGCACAACCTCTGGAGGAGTAATGGTGTTGTGTTGAATTGCTGTTATACCATTTGAAATTATTAAAAAAAAAAGAAAAAAGAAAAAAAAAGAGAAACAGAAAAGCGAGGCAAAAGAGGTAAAAGAAACTGTCCAAGAAGACTGAAATTATGGGAATTTTTGACTCCCAGGCATATATTCAGCTTAGCTTGTCAGATCCAGCTGCCTGATTATTATTTAGAGTGAAATGTATGTTGGCTTGTTCACTTTATTTATTCACTTTAATCATCTCACAGTTCCCTCTACTCCAGGGCATTGCTGGTGGACAGATGATTTATAATTTGGGGAAATTCTGAACCTGGAAATGGGTGAATAGCTACAGCTCTTGTGCAGGTGTCATTTCATGGCAGTAGATTCTGTGATTTAGATCAGTGGACATTCTAGGCTAACAGAAAAAAAACTTGTCTATCAGGCAGTAATATATAATTGTAAAAAAATAGATGTTACTGCATTGCTATTAGGATAAGAACAAGGGCTAAAAAACCATGTTTGCTCTATCTCAACAGCAAGCTATCAATATTCTCAGCAGCATTATTAGTATTTATTGAAAATCTTTTGTAAAGCACTGCAAGTTTGCACAGAGGTAATTTACATCATGTAATTAGGATGCCTAAAACCATATACAGAAGGATAGATGCTAGTAGTGCTAAGTACTTGATTGTATTACACTGCAGTGCCATTCCAGGGGGATTAGAGCATTTTCTGTCACTGCTGATTGCATGGCAAAAAAACCAAGTAGGTTTTACCCACATTTCTGGGTCTGACAATTCTAGATTATGTCTCAAAGTTAGCCTGATCCTGCACAGACTAGGTGATACTGTTCAGAAAAACAACATGCAAGTGACATGCCACAAAATATTGAATCCCTTATTTTGCATAAAGTATTCTGTTTGAGCATACAAATGGTTTGCGCATGCATATGTAACCTTTTATGTAACTTTGCTTTTATCAGTATGCAGTTTTGAAACACAATGTTGTCAAATTCAGCCAAATTTAGCTGTATTTATTGATTGCATCTTATCATAAGATAGTCTTCCCCATTTTAAGGAATTGTTCCATTGAGTGAACTGGGAAAAGATCTGGATATTACCAAACCGGTTTTCTGTCTACACAGACAACTTTTAATTTCAGTTCCATATACTGTCAAACTTGCTATTTGTTCAATAGGAAGATGTGAATGGTTTATGCAAATTCAGTATATACTTAGGTTTAGATTGGATCGTGAGCCACAGAGTAGCTCAAGTTGGTATCAATCAGCCCTAAAAATCATGTTGTGTTAAAGCCCTAATCAATACTGTGAGCCTGTTACAAACCTCACAGAATTCATTGGAGCTGTCAGACCTATTCAGTGGTCTTGGCAAGAATCTGCTCAGCTTCTAACTGAGGTTTTCAGCTAAGGCACAGGTCTGACCATGCCATAGGCCTGTGTCTTCTCAGAAGAGGAAACTGGTAGCATGATACTTTGAGGAATTTGTTTGCTGCTTCTTTAGTGCATGTTAAGAAGTGACATCTGGGTTAATAGTTTATCTGCTGGACACGTGGAGTAATTCCCTGAACTTTACTGAGAGGCTAAGGGGAGACAGGATGAGACAGTGCTGGTGCCCCTGCAGTAAGGAGAGAACAGGGTGCATTTCTCCTCACATGTCAGCTGTTAAAGGTTGTGGAAGTCTCTATGCCCCCTCCTCTTGCTTCTTCCTTAAGTAGTCAAAGGGAGGCCAGGTAAAACCTGGTGTTCCTGACAGAAAAATGTTGCTCGGTCAGGCATGGGGATGCTGCTCTCTAAGGCTACTGTTTCACAAAGAGCTGAGACACAGAGATCCAGAAACATTACTAAGTGGGTCAATCAATACCAAATCCATTTTTCATCATTCATTCACAGGAAGAAAAGGGATGTCTAACTTAATCATTCCTCACAGAAAATAAACAGGCACCTTGTCAGCCCATGAGAAAAATAATTCGCTAATGCCAAGATAACGTTTCTAAACAACTGACTGGATCAAAGGTGAAATTTAATTGATTATGTGTTAAATATTCTCTCTCTCCCTGTCTCTGACATAACACTCCCTTGTATACACAGAGTGAAAATATCCAGACAGGAGGCTGAACAGTTTTCTTCTTGTTGCCATAGAAATTTCAGGTGATTATCCAGTTCTGTTCTGGATTGCTTCTAGAGACACAGAGTTTGATCCTTTTTCACTTAAATTATGTAAAACAGACATATCTCTGCTGGATTCAAGAATTTGTAGAACTAGTATAAACAAGAGGAAAGTTAGTGCAATTATGTTAGTGATTATTTTCTTCTTTTGTCATTTTTTAACTAAGTGAAAGAAGTGCCTGAATTTTGCACATAATCCAAAGCACATTTGTTGTGGAAAAGTTCAAAATCCTGGGTGGACGGTTATACCATTTTAATAATTTTATTAATTGCTGCAGTCAGTGGAGTAGGACTTGTGTACTGCTCAAATTCTTAGTATGGTTGTATCATTCACATAAAAATATTACACCTGAATGTGAAAAAACATGTTCAGAAGAGAAACTAGAAGAACTTGCATTTTAGCAAAGCAACTTGCCTGGAGTCACAGACAGACCAAAGGCAGGGTAGGAGCAGGTGTCCTGTCTGTCTTGGTCCCATCCTACTAGACAATGCCTTTGAGTGTAAGAGCACTGCAGCAGGTAACAAGAAGGCAACACTTCATTAGTCACTTTGCTTATACCAATATGCATCTGTCAGGTCTAGTTTGTAGGCCAATATATCCAACTGGGCATTCCAATAAACAGCCTATGACTATGACATCCAGTTGTGTTCTGTTGGTGCTGTGTTGAATTAATCAGGGTTTGGCTCTGTGCTCTCCATGGGAAGGGAAAGCCGATGGAATGGAAACAAATGAGACTGAGCTTCTTTTATGCCAGCCTTATGTATTTGTAACAATGCATTTGACCCTTCCTCCAGTCACCCCACAGCTCTACAAGTCTCTGCCAACCTCCTGCAACAAATCACTTCCAGTGCTTGCCTGGGAGGGGAATTCTGGGCAGCTGAGAGGGATATGTTTTGGTGGGGAGATTCAGGGTCTGAGGCTTCTCTAGATCCAACTCTGCTATCAGGGGATTGAGTTGGCTTGGTCACAACCCTGGCACAGCAGGTGTACTGAGAGTCCAGCCCCGGCTTGGACAAGTGCACCATCAACATCACATATCAGAGTCCTGCAGCTGCACTCTTGTCTGGAAAAGCTCATTCCAGTGTAAATAGGAGAGTGCCTGAGAACAGCTATGTTGGGGATCTGCAAATTCCAAGGATCACCTTGTTGTTTTTACATGTAATTGTGCACACATAGTTTCAAATATGTTAATTTTGGCTCGTTCCTGGCCTCCAACATGGGGAACATGGAGTGTGTGATAGTCCCTGGGTTTCAGTGTTGATTGTGTGTTGGAAACAGTCACCACCAGGGGTGAGGAGGCACATGGCACACAGCAAGAGGTAAGTTGTTGTTTCTCTGAGCAGCATCAGTCTCCCATCTGTAAGCTGATTAGGCTCCCAAGTGCTAAGGCTGATGGGATGGCAGTAGCAGGGATACGAATCACCGTTACAGGAACCTTAAGTGGATCATGGACAAGTTGAAGTCAATCTCCATGGCCTACAAAATCTTGGATCTACAGCACATGTTTTCCAGCAAAAAGTCCTTTACCAGATAACCCTTCTGCAGGGATATTTTCTTTCTCTTTGTGATACTTATATCCATGGGGAGAATGATTTGCCATCTTTCCTGTATCTTTCCTAGAGGTAGGAATTTCTAACATCAGGGCATGGGTGGTGTTAGGCACCTTCGTTGTGCACTATTGTTATTACTTGTCTTTGTGTAGAAAAGTGATTCTGTACTATTTTCACTCTGCTCTTGCCTGGCAGTAATTTCATTGAATTAATGGTAGAATGCCTGTCAATAATACTGCTCATAGATATTAATGCACTTCAAAGTCATTAAGATGCAGTCACCCCTGAATGAGCTTATGTTCTATAGCCATGCTATTGGAAGCACTATGGATTTTCACATTTGGACCATCTGTAAATACCGCAGCTACATGAGTCATGTATTTTTTTCCGTATTTGAACTCAGAGAAAAATTAATCTGGCCCATCTGCAGCTGGACTTGTTTAGAAAATCTGATTGCCTTCCAGACACCAGCCATCCATGCTCCAGGGATGCCAGTCTTTCCACATGCTAATTAACTGAGGACAGAAGAAATCATCACAAAACATTCCCATCTTTGTGCCTGCAGCTGTAAATTCAGAATTAAAGTAATTTGGGGAGAAATAATGTTGTGAAGTGTCACAGAAGATTTGCAACTGCCAGTGCTTTTGAAGGAACTAGTTATGCCTATAATTATGCACTGAATATGATACTGAAATATAATATTAACTTGTTTACCGACATCTTTGTTCTGCCAAAAAAAGCCCAGCAGAATCTTGGTCTAGAAAGCTTCTTCATAATTTGGATTAGAAGCTTGACTAGGGAATTACAATTATAGGGGATAGAAGTAACTCAGGTATGGACCTTGTGTTAAACTAAGCTACTGAGAGTTATTAGCACTGTAAGATGTGCCAGGAGAAATGACAGAGGCGTGAGGCTCAGCTGCTAAATAAGGAAATCTAAATGAGCAATATCTTGAACTCCATAGATTTATGTTATACCAGCTGCCTAAAAGATACAAATGTTAGTTATTCAAGAGAAACCACATGCAGTAAAGACTTATATGTTAAGAATATTGTTAAGTGCTGCATGCAAATGGGGAAGGTGAAGGACATCCTTAAGGTTTTTTTAGTGATGACTACAGTTTTGTTAGCTCTTATCTTTTACTTAAAGTCCAAAGATATGTGCTATTTTCCACTAATTTCTGGTGCTATTTTGGAAGACTCTCAGATTGCATAGGAAAGAAATAAAACAATGGGGGAAAATCCTAAAAATATGATTTAAATTATTCCCTATCCAGAGATGAATGTAAAGAACCTAGATTTTTTTTTTTCTTTACCACAAGATTTCTCCTTCAGTAAAAGTGGAAATAACTCCTTAGCTGCAGGACTTCACTCATTACAGTGGCTCTGAACTGTCTGTGGACTCCCATTTACCCACCCACCCTGATTTCCCAACAGAAATCTTTGTGGGGGATGAGTACATTCAGGACTGTTACAAATCCCATTAGTCAGTCAGAGACTTTCAATTGCCTGTAGTGGTCTTTGTATCAGTGATGTGAGCACTAATAACAAGTTAGAAATGGCCACTGCAGTGTCTGGCTACCCAAAAGACTCATAGCACTTTTCTGCTGCAGCAAGTCCGACCCCAGTGACATTTCTACTTTTATCTGTTCCACTGAGCATAACAGGAGTATGGAAAAAAGCAGTTAGGAAAATGTCTCCTCCTTTTTTGTCTTCCAAGTACCTTCCAAGTATTTAGGCATGCCTGCATCACTGTCAGTTGAATGCTAGATGCCTCAGTAATGAATGAGAATTCAGCTTCCCCTGAGTATTCTGCTCTGAATAGTTAAAAAAAAAATAATTTTAAAAGACTGACAGATTGAGAGCAAAAGCAGTCCCAGAAGTTTTGTACCCACTTTACTTGTGATTCAAATCCTGGGTGTCTAGGTGGTTCCTACAGAGCTTGCAATGATTTTCATTCTTGTAGTTCCTGGTTCCTTGGGAATGTGTTACCAAACAACCTCCTGTTGCATAGTTACACTGGTAAATGTGTGTGGTATCCCAAGGCTGGAAAGGCAGCAAGGCTGAAAAATTTCAGAGGGAATCTGGAATATTTACCTTTACTGATACAGTGAGCCAGAGCACTCTACAAATAGGTAGCAGCAGGGTCAGCAATCCATGAAAGATGGCAGGAAACAGATAAATTTTTAATGACAATCAGTATGATCAATGAAGTCCTGGGAACTAAGTCCAAAAAATCAGTAGACAAGTATCTGTGAAAGGCATTGGTTGACTTTATTTATTTTTTTTTTTTTGAGATGGAAAACCTGGTGACTCTTAGGAGTTTGTGGATTCCCAGCCTTATGTGTTACAAGACAATACAAATCAGCTGAACACCATCTTCGCTTATTACGGACTCCTGCAGAGTTTCTACTGGGAAATCTGGTAAAAAAACAGTTTAGCCAGCCTCCTGTAAAAGGCTGCAATAAAAAACCTGAAAAGATTAATTTATTTGACTATTTACTACTATTTTTTTTCTAGTTCTGTGATCCTGAATGTTAATGAAATCATGCTGTGCAAAACCAGGTCCTCTGCAGCTGTTTCAGGACTTACTACAACAATTTCTTAAGACAGGTTTTACTATACTAAGTAAAAGACACGTACATGGGAGAGCAGTCTGAACCTAGTGCAAGTAAGCAGGGAAAGACTAAGAGTATCAGAGTCTGGCTCTACAGGGTACATCAAAAGGTGATCTGGTTTCTGAAACAAGGGAGTTAAGGAGCCAGGCTGGCACACGTTGGATTTACACCAATCCATATGCTCAGCTTCCAGCCATGGAAACTAGATGTGAAAGAGGGACAGGGTCTCATCTTAGACTGGAGTCTGGATATAACCTTGGCAGACATCAGTCGGCACTTGGCCAGAAAATTGGTTCCACACTGTAGATATTATCAGTTATTGTAGCAATTAAGTGTGTGGGTTGTAAAGGTGCACATATAATGCAGTTATTATTGTGGCTGGCACTAAAAGTACATCTCTTGGCTTGCTCCATGGTGGCTAGCTTTTGTGCTTACACTGCCAGAGCCACTTAGTACACTGGTTACTTCCTAGATGAGTTTTCTATTTACTACATATTCCTCATTCAAATTCTTACTGGGAAGGGAGCCCTGACAGAGTGTCAGACTCAAATCTGCCTCCTTGTGATGATAGCAGTACTTCTACATTGGTATTCCTTCCTCATTAAAAAAAAGACACCTTTCTTTGTCTACAGCTCAGTTGTAGCTTGATTCCTCAGGCAGTATTTAAAATCTATTAAAAAGGAAGTGTAGGCTATATAAAATATGTGGAAAGACAAGAGATGTATAAGCATATAAGGTCTATGTTTCATTAGTAAGGGGCTTTTCCATGGTGCCACACAGAGGAGGATGTGGGCATAAGGTGCCAAATCTCTGTGTTCCACAGGGACCAGCTGGAACTGGGGATGAGAACTTTGCTCCTTTTATTAACTGGTGTGTTCCCTATTGCAGTATTTTTCACCAACAATGTGCTTTCACAAAAAGCAAACTCTTTTCATTGAAAAATATTTGCAGTTCTGAAGAGCAGTTTAGAGAGCAGTGCTGAAGTGTGACCAGATATGTGAAAGTCCAATAAATGATGCTTTCCATAGTTACTGGTGCAATTTGCCTCAGATAAGTGGCTATGTCTCACAGACACTGTGAATTTACTTAGTATGGGACTTAAAAGAGCTATGCAAAGACATAAGGTGGAAGCAAGTACGTAGTTTCTGTCATCATCTGAAGCTGTTCATTTAAATGATGGTTGTGGTCTCATACCTCAGTGTTTCATCTGTGTAGATATGATTGATTCCCTGTATTGGTGTGGTAGGGCAAGTCTATCAAGCATTAAGTTAATTAACTGCATAACTTCTGAGTTGCTGTGTATCATTCATGTGATACTCAGAAATGTTTTTGATTAGACTATGCCACCACTGCATTTGGGCTGTGACATTCTGTCTGATCAAGAGAAGGAGAAAAATCTCTGAGGTGACTAGTGCTTGGAATAGCTCCACCCTGATATGTTTGAGTTTTGAACTTGTTGGTTCATAATGTACTGAGCAGACACAGCACTTTCAGAAAATTATTCATGCTACAGAGACTTTATACCTCTGTCCCAAGGGATGGGCAGTTTAAACTGGGCCAGTCGTGCAATGTAGTCAAGAGGGTGTTAGGCTTAAGTCATATGCCAAAACAAATAAATAAAATAAAACGATGAGAAAATATTATTTAAAGGGTTATATTGACTTAGCAGTGCATGAAAAGTGAACCTCTGCTTAAAGTCTCAATTGCAGCTGAGTAGACCCTGATAATTACAAGCTGACTGCATCAGCTCCAGGAAAGCAAATTCTTTTAGCACTTTTGCAACCTACCCACTTTCTCCTTTTGAATCCTGGCCTTGAGTAAATGTCCTTATTTCACATCACTTGAAGCAAGTTTGACCAGCAAGTTTAGCTCTACAGACTGCTCCAAGATGCCAAGAATGTTTTCTTAACACAGTGTAAGCAGGAAAATAAAGGACTTGACCCAGAGATCTGCACTTTGACTCTGATTTGCCTCAAGTCAAGGCAGAGGAAGTTTAGGCTAGGTTTATATTTCTGTGTATGTACAATTGATGAGGGTCTTGTATGCTGTTCATAAGTTCCAGAGTGTTTTGTCTAGCATTAAGAAAGCAACCATTAACATGCAATGTGTGTAGGTGAGCAAGACATCTGACTAACTTTCTCTGCTTCTGGATGAAAATGTGGATATAATGGAAATAAAATGACTTGTTAATGGCTTTGGTAATGCAATGTCTCTTAGAAAGGTATTTAGAGTGGCATGACATAGTTGAGAAACAACTGAAATTGTGAGTTTTGGCACTTACTACTCCGTTTCAGCCACCAGCTATCTTTTCTGCAGTTACAAATTGCCAGAGCAGTAGCTGCAGGCTCAGTTTAGCCCACAGTGAATGCCCTGGCTGAGATACAGGAGTTCATGGTAAAACTCCCTTTGGCTTCTGCAGGGCTCTAATTTCTCCTTCAGTATACAGTTGCTGGAATATCTGAACAGCCCATAATAATGTTTCTAAGCTTTTAAATGTAAAACAAGATGTAATTAAGACTAGACTGAGGACTCACTCCTCAGACGTCTGTGCACACTTGGGTATGTGAATGGCTAAGTAGTAGGTAGGCAAATATAAAGCTAGTAAGGGCAAATTACTAATTGTGCCTTATATTGGTTTCCTCCCTGAAAGAGATATTCAGATTTTAAGAACACGTCTGCATCTGTTAGTTTTCTTTTAAACCTTTCAGACACACATGTGCATTTCTTGCACTTACTGAACCGATCAATCTGCTTTCAACTCAGCAGTATCATTACCAAGGCTTTTTGTCACTCCTAAGAATGTCTATAAGTGCCTTGAGCAGGTGAGATGTGTATCAAATTTGACTGAGGTCTTGTTAAGAGTGTAGAGCGAAACAGTGGCTGTGGAAGGTAGTGTTCTCTGCTACAGTTGAAATCAAGGAAAGCCTTACACAAGATTGTTAAAGTTTTCATTTTGAGCACAGGTTTATGTTACAGATTCCTAACACCTCTGGGGATTTCTGTTGAGAGATTGCTAATGGGAAGACCTTTCACACAAAAATCAATTGTTTAGAGTCACTTCTGCACCAGCACAAAGTTTTCTTTTAGCACGCTAACACCTTTATTGAGTGAAACCACTTTATAGAGGAAGTTCTTCAGCTGTCACTGGACTGTTTTCACTGTATGGTTGTCCTTCTCCCATGTTGCTGTCTGCAGGCTGGTCTGCCTATTCCTTCAGTAGCAGAAAAATATTTTCTGGAATGCATAAAGAGGGCATTGCTTTTGCCAAAGTGCTACTCATGCTGTGGATGTTCTCAGTAAATGCAGCTTTGAACAAAGGTCAAATGCTGAGCAGAAAAAAAAAGGCTGAATGTCAGGGAAAGAAGGGCATGCTTTCAGTCGTGTTGGCCCTGAACTCCTGTGAGTAGGATGGGGCAAGAAGCCATTTACAGTAGTGGGTACTACATGTGTAGGCAACTGTACACATGCAACAGCAGTTACATAGTTTGAAAATGGCCCCTAATATATCTGGAAGATTTTCCACGTGGAATTGTGTGCTAACCTATTATTATTCTCCAGTATTACCCTATTCTTATGCAACTATCTCATGTATATATAATCCTAATATTATTCTAATCCCCATATAAACCTAATATTAACCTACTCTTAGGCTCTAGAATCAGAGGCAAAAGGAGGAAGGGTCTCATATTTTTATTGTTCTTGCAAATCTTTAGCAACATTAAAGAAATACCTTAAAATACTGCTTTTTAATATTTGCATGTCTGATTCTGACAGATGTATCTACAATATCAGTGGAATAAGTATGCAGAACGGTGGAGCATCTATTCCGTTTGGAAAAATAAAAAGCCAACAGAGGTAAGGCAGACCACATCTTTTGCAGAATTCAGTGAGTGATTTAGCTGAATCACAAGTTTCTACACTGTTCTCTTTCCTTCTCGAAAAGTTCACTGTGGTTGTAGCTCTGGGGTCTCTCACTGAACTATAATGTACTGTCTGTAAAGTCCCTGATTAGTATGGATTTTTAGCACTATTGTGGGCATCCTGGAGGGTGAAATTAAATGTAGATGACAACAGAGTGCTGGAACCCAGCAGAATTACAGTTTCAATTATGCAACTACAAACATGGATCAGAGGAATATTCCTAAACCCTCAGCTCCATCTGGGTCTCAAATGACTTCAAAATCACTTACAATTTCCTTGTTCACTTGAAACCTGTCTTATTTCTGCTTATAGTCCATTCATTTTCCTGGGACAGCTATTAAACACGTTTAGTCTGGGAGGCACTAAGAATTGCTTTAGAAACACGAGCTAATATCACTGTTGGGAAATGGTCTTCTGCCATCTCACACTCTCTGTCTCCAAATGACGTCTGATGCAAGGCTGAAATTAGAAAGTACACTGCAGCTCCTTAAATAACCCAAATTCATTTTGGATGGTTTCTCCAGGAGTATAAAACTATGTGCATGATGAGCCAGCTACTTCTGAGACCTCCAGGCACTGCTAGATCATAATCTTATAATAACAGTTATGAAATATAATAAGAATTGTTATGATGGATGTTGACCTAACAATATGTGTGAATATATGAACTCTGGCAAGTATACCCAGATTTGAGATAACTTGTTCTCTTTTGTATGGTATCTAAGACATATGTATTTCAGCAAGGCTGAAAAGGATGGGTATTACAGAGTTTGGTCCATGCCAAAAAAATAAACAAGCATTAACTAGTATAGCTAATGTTTCAGGAAGATAAGCATACAAGAAGATCAGGTTTTAGTAACATAAAAGTAGTTTTTTAGAGCAAAGTCTCTGGAGTAATTCTTCAGCTTAACTCTCCGAGGGAAACGCATAAGCTTGCCAATTATTTATGGAATATCCCACTAAGTGGTGCAAATTCTCATAGTGTGACCAGGCTGAAAGTCAAAGATAGTTTCAGATGTCGGCTGTAGCCTTTCAACAAGTTCCACATTATAAGTAAGCACATAGCACAAACTATTAGACCTTAAGGCACAGTGAGGATGTCCTGGGCTCATGCTACTATTTCATATTGCTAAGAATTTTAGGGAATATGCGGTACAGTTGAATGGAGTTTCAACCCTCTCCGGTATGCTGCTCTTTACAGAAATGGGGATTAACAGAGAAAGATTGTATCAAGCTAGTTAGAAATTGCTGAAAGGGCTATGAATAGTGGACAAGAACTTCAGTAGGCATAAATTGGCACAGCTCAGTTCAACTTGGTGGACTGTGCCTATTTTAAATCTGCTGAGATTCCAGCTCATTATATAGAAACCTGCATCCATATATAGATCATAGAAAGAAAAGGTTAAAATTCAAGATCACAGAAGCAAAGCATTTGTAGTTAATACTATCTTTTTCCTTTTATTTGAAGTCTCAAAGTCAAAATGATCTTGAAAAGCAATAGGGTGTTTGGGGTGCTAGGTGGGTATGTTGTTACAGCAACACACTTGAATTTCTTTTTATTGCAATTTTAATTTTAGTGCACTTTTACAAAAGATATAAGAAGTTAGTGTGTCAGGCAATTTAACCCTCCCCCCCCCCCCATAACCAGCAACAAGAAAAATCTGGCCAGTTAAAAGCTCTTAGGCATATATTCATAGCAGTGTTCTTTCCCTATTTCAGACACAGTCTGTATTTTTCCTTGCTAGCTTTTCAGAAATCTCAGCTCAAACTAAAACATTATTTCTACATAGAAAATTATAAAAAAGAAAAAAAAAATGGAGCCCTCTCCTTTCTGCATAGAAAGGAGTTGTGCTGGAGGTTTGGTGGTGCCAAACAAGGGAATGGGCGAGGGAATGGCCACTGCAAAGTTGCTTCATGATAAACACATCCCTTTCAACCTGAGTGAGAAAGCATCCAGCTTTTGCCAGGAGGGTTTCATGGAGTAAGTGCTGTCCCACGATCATTTCTGCTGAAGAGGCCTGAGGGAGGGAGCATTTGGGAGATGCAAGCAATCACAGCCAAACCCTCCCACCTGCTGTTTCCCTTGCTGCCTCTTCGGAGTGGGGGACTGGGTGACTCGAGGTTTAAAGCTGGTTTTATTGGTGCAAGCAGCAACCACACACAAAGTGGGTTTACCACGCATGCTGCTGAGGGGATCAGGAAAGAGACAAGTCCTGAAAAAAAAACCCCAGAATTTTGTTGAGCTGTAGGCTTCTTTGAGAGTTTAGGCACCACTCTGACATTTGAGAAGAAAGCTGACTGGCTGATATGGTACCAGTGTTTTGATGTATTTTCTGATAGAGTTCAATAACAAAAAGGCCTAGACACACATAGGTGGATTCATTTTTTTCCTTGAACTGGAATAAATCAGGCACAGTGGCATTACATCAAAGCCACACTGGTATAATCAGAATTGAAACAGGCTTTGTTTAGCAGTGTAATGCTATGAAAGATGTTGTTTTGCATAACCCTTCTCTCAGAAATGAGATTATTCCCTTTTTTTCCCTTTTTTTCTATTTTTTTCTAATGCTACAAAAGTAGCAGTTTTGATGTTTGACTAAAGACTTCCTCTTTTCAGACTCTGTTGTCCACTGCCTATGACTTAAGCCCTTCAGGCTTAAATTCTCTGTGCTGGCTCTGTCTCAGGCTTAATGCTTTTATGAGGAATGCAGCAGACAAAGGTGAAACAGCCACAGAATGCAATTTGGAGGAAATACATTCCTCTTTCCCTCAGCTCTCTGATTTGAAAGCCAAAATCCCTAGTGGCATAGGTAAGCCTCAGTGGGCCCCGGAATAGCTGTGCTAGGACAGGTGCTTCCCTCCCCACAGGGCTGTGTTGTGCAGGGGCTCGTGCAGAGCCCTGGGCTCTGTGCCACTGGCTGGGATACTGAGGAAACTCCACTAAACAGCAAAGGAGGCACCTGTTCAAAAAATGTTATGGCTGCAAGGTTAACCACTCAAGACCTATGAGATACCTTTCTCACCCTTATAACAGTATAACTCACCGTATTAACTACGAATTGTTTGGGTTGAAATAATTTTCCACATGCCTTGCTCACCAAATCGCTGCTTTTTCAGTCAGTCCCACATGTGGCTGTGGGGCTGTGTTCAGGGCTCCCCAGCCAAACTCTGCTCCCAGTATGCCATGGCTGCTTCTTCCCAGGGACATGCCAGGGGGTTTCAGGGTTGTGTCTGAATGATTTCCAGTGTTAATTGGGTGCAGCTCATAAAGGTCAGGAGAGGAGAGGCAGTGCCTCCTCCTTGATGCTGGAGAACAGAGGCCTGAACTTAGAGGGTATTTACAGGTTTTTAATACAAAATATTGTACTATATCCTTTTAAGAATATACTAACGTGAGATACCAAGCTTGAAAGTCCAGACTGAAGACCTTATAGAAATGTGTCCTGTTACTATTATTATTGTTAATTAATTAATTTCAGCCCTGGGTAATCACCCAGGTTCTGTAAATCTGATATTGTGCATCTTAAAATGGGCACCCAGAATACAAACACAGTCAAGTAGGTATTGACACTAGCTAACTCTTTGAACAATGTGGCATCAGATGGAAATGCTTTGGCAGGTGCAAAGTAGGTGTAAATTCAGTCTCATTCCCTCTATAGGTGAATAGTTTTTACAGGCATGTAGTTTTCTTATGAGGCACCTGTTCAGACTTGGTATAGCAAGTATTTACAAATGTTGGGTGCATGTTTCATTTTGAAAAGCTATTGTCCTCTTATTTCTCTATTTACCTATAGCCTTCTTCAGTTGGGGAAGAGTTAATCTCTTGTTTTATAAGCATGCTGCTTTTAAACCTGTTCTTATTGTGGTTCTGTAGGGAAAAAAAACCCCTTTGGATGAATAAAGAAATTTATAGTTCCAGATCTATACAAACTTTCAACAAACATTCACATCTAATCTTTCTGAAAACATTCAAAGGCATAGGTTTGGTTTTGGTGTACTTCAATTTCAAATTTGCACTCTATGGTGAACTTCTCCAAATTATCTATGTTCTGTGGTCTTGACTGTGGTGGTATCTCTATGTGAATGCATATATACGTATGTATATATATAGTAATTTATGTATATATAGCTAAGAAAGGATATAATAGATGTTATATTTCAGCTGTTATTTATAAAATATGAAGGTAGCTTTTGGGCCCAAATATTGACTGGTTGAAGCTCTGAAAATAAGTTTAAATTTTTCCTCTTTCCTGACTCTTGGAATCTCTTACTTAGATGAGAAGTGATTTCTATGAATAGGGAATGTATTTCACCTACAATGATCAAGTGATAGGTAGTAAAAACTGGTAGCAGATACATAATTTTTATTGTAGTATTTGAGTAAAACTGGCATGTTTCTTGGATTTTTCTTTAGCTATCTTTTTCCCTATTATTCAGTCAGTAGGAATGCCATTTTTACTATTCTAAGATAAATTATTATATTGGTTGGATGAACAAGCATCAGGGCCTTAATTAAAGAATGAAGTTTATAGAATTAGATTTGTACAGAAAATACATTCCTTTTAAACAATGAAGCTATTTAATATTTGAGCTGTAATAAACCGCATTTTTACTTGAATGTTGTGTCCTATTGGAGTTAGATAAAACCAGCAGTAATCTCTGATTCTTCACAGTATGATTTCATAAGAGATAAAATTTATGTATTACTGGAAAATATTACAAGCAGGAAATTTATTGAGTTGTCAGTATAATAAGCATAGTGAGCATAAAGTCTGAGGCTTTTCACAATTATGTATGAAATTAATGTAGCAGAACTCCGTGTAAGACCCTTGCTGAAAATTAAGATGGTAGTTATCTTAAACACATCTGATGGCAGTCGCTCCCATTTCCTCATGGATTTCTCCCACACACTCCCTAGCACAATTCCTAGGTTGTCTGGTGCCACATGGAAGATGAGGGATTCTGGCTGCTGAGCTCTCATTAAACATTTGGGGCTCCCACTCATGGTGGCAGCCACTGCTTTTTGCACAGGTCTCATACCTTTTTGGAATGAGTGGTTGCATTTTATTAAGAAGCTCACCACAGGGTTTCAAGATGATTTTTTCCCTTCTGGAAAAAGCCATATTGGAGTTGTGCTTCCTCTTTTAATGCTTTGTAACAGTCAGGCCTTCAGTTTAAGGAGAGCTGCAGCCTGGCTGCAGGTGTAATATCTGCAACAAAGTAGGATGAAAAAGCAGATTATGTATGTGGTTAATTGGGGGCAGATGCTTCGATCCAGCTGTGCTCATAAATACACATATACTTGTGGTCTGGTACCTCCAGCAACACAAAGTTAGTGTATTACAGTGTGTCAGGTACCCAGATTGCCCCTCATTTTGCCAGATGTCCAGTGTAAAACTGGTTCCTTATTCAACGTCGTGACAATTTAACAAGGTGTAGGAAAAGATTACCAGGGAACTAAATGCAGAAAATTGCAGTATGCAGGGGAGTCATGAAGGAGTTATTAGATCTTCCAGCAAATCCACACTTCTTGTGGCTTCAGGCAGAGTGCATGTATTCTGTATTGCTCTAGACCAAATTCAGTAAAGCAGGGCAGCTGCCCCGACACATTTTTTTTTCAGGATGGTCTCTTGAAAAGCTAATGTTTGCCAAGCACTGTAATACACTTGGATGAGGTGTGGATGCACTGTGGTACAGAAAATATTAATATTATTGATTTGAAATAATAAAGTGTCTTTTTGAATGTCTGCTCTTTCAGGAGACATTCTTGAGGGACTGGATGACAGGGACCTTATTAAACTGGCAGCATGCCTTTTGAGATGAGAAATTACACATTTGATTCTAGCATTTTTATAAAGAAAACAAAAATCTCTGAGAAGTCCTCAGAGATGGAAGTGGGAGGTCACTGGTGTTGTTATAGATGGGCCATTCCTTTTAAACAAAATAAAAAAGAATGGAAGTTGTTGCAATGGGTCTGACAGAGTTTCCTTTATGAAAATGATGTGGCTCAACACAATGTAACCTGACATAATGCTATGTGCTGCTATAAATGAGAGGTACAGTGGTTAGTTGTAATGTATAATTTGATACAATACGTGTGCTATGCATGAACTGGCAGAAACTGTGCTGTGGTTCACTGAGTACCCAAATTGCTTTCAAATGACTGGCTTGCCATGTCATGGTGCACAAAAGTAAGCTAGCAGTAGTTTAGTGATTCAGTCATAGACTAAAAAACACATACATGCTTTTCTTTTGAGTATTGGCCTGATGCATAGGCACAGGTGCTGAACTAAGGTGACAAAAAATATAAATTGGCATGAGAAAAAGATCCCTGCTACTAATAGTGTGGCTCTGTTTTCTGCCATGTGATTGGAGAGACCCATGCTGGTCTGAACACTACACCACTGCTCAGTTAGCTGGAATATGATGAAGTGCAAAGATTACCTTTAAATCAGTGAGCCCAAGTGCCCACGTTCTGATGGTTCCAGCCTCCTCCGGATCAATAAGAGCATGTTGTTGAAAGTTCATGAATTTTCTGGTAAATTCTGCCTTTTGACCAGGAAAAGCATGGGAGTAGTCAAAGGTGAACTAATATGGGATTTTACTTCCAGCTTCAGCATTGTTGAGAACAGAAACAATTAGTTATTTCTTTTAAAAATGTCCACAAGAGAGAAATGTCTCTAGAAGTCGGCACTCTTCATCCCCTCTGGTAATGGTGAGTGACACAGGGGATATCCCCAGGTCACTCACAATCACCTGGATTTCTTTCTTAGATGCTGGGGAGTAGAATGACATAAAACTTTGGACTTTCAGCTTGGTACATGATCAGAACAAGGGAGGGCATTCCCATCACTCCCACACTGGGAGTCCTGCTTTGTAGAGGTAATCATGGAGGATTTCTGAGCTGGCCAGAGTCTTTGTATGTCTGGATCTTTCCTTAGCTCATCTGGCCCCAAAGACCTCTAGTTTGCTGTGCATGCCACCATACATGTACAGTTTCCATGCTGGATTACATAAGAGCTATTATTATTATTATTATTATTATTATTATTATTATTATTATTACACAAAGTACATAAGTGATTTTTTTGCTTCTTCTGTTCAAAGCATTTAAGAAAAAAAACCCCTCAAATCCCTCTGCTTGCCTTTTCAGAGATGTGACTGGATATTCTATAAATGTAGAATGCACAGGAACATTTTCTCTGCTTCTCTGGAGAATAAGTGCAGTGTTTTAAAAGTTGCAGTTATGAAGCTGCAGTATTAAATAAAACTACAAGTTTTTCAATACAAATATTTTCAAAGGCAACAAACGTGCAAGAAAAAATATGTTCTTTTTCTCACTGCCTTGTCCAGTGCTGGGTGACTGGATTTCTGCCCATCCAGTGATGATATGCATTCATCATGCATACTGCAGCAGAGGCTTCTCTGCAAGCAGAGGTGCGGCAAACCAGAAACGTGTGACAAAATTTTTGATGGGTGTAAACTGTCACAATTCTGTGAGTTTGATGGCCAATTTCAATGTTCTCAGTTTTCTTGGCCCTGGTTTCAGGAAAGTAATATTTTTTTATAAGATGGATAATTCTCAACATCCTTCTCCCTCTCACCTGTGTTTTTTTAGGTCTAGAGAGACTAGAGGTGCCATGTACTTAATTTCTGAAGCAAGTGCTCTGTTTTCTAACTAAGCTACACATGGCATAGCATCTTACATTGTTTTCACTTTGATCCAGTTTCTTCCTTGGTTTTGACTATGTTAACACTTGAAAAAACCAGAAAGAAGTAGGATTTAGGACATTTGCCCAGTGAACTGCTGTGTTGTAAAACCACTGTTGTGCAGGAGATATTCAGGCACTGCTCCTGCAGAGCTGAGCACTTTGCCAAAGATACGTCAGAGATTCTGGACAGAGATTTGCCATGGCATGCAGAAAAAAAATCAAAGTAGAGTCAGAAGAAAAGCTTTTGTTTCAAAGCAGAAAGCCCAGTTGTGTGACAGAGTGGACTCCATTAGCTCCTGTGAAGGAAGAAAAGTGCAAGAAAGATGTGTTTGGAAGAAACACCTGAAAACAAACGAATACACAAACAGACAGAAACCAACTAAAAGTCAAACAACCACAAACCCAAAGTGCTTTTTCTAAGCATAGTGATACTTGTTTAACAATTGTGAGGACTAAGGAGAGCTCTGGGAGATCTCTTTGTGTGCTCTCTATGCCTTTTAAGACTTTTCTTCTACTGCTCTTCATCGTGTGGTGGCAGCTTTTTTATGACATGACCCTGATTTCACTGTTCAAGTTTTGAACTTTGAAAAGGTCCCTAGCTATTGACACACTTGGCACAAGAAATCTGCCTGGGAACACAGAAAATGTATCTTCTTAGTCAGCACAAGGACCTGCTGGAGTTTGGACAGGGCAGGGTACTTGTGGTGCTGCTCAGACTAGCTAGGTCAGAACTGTGCCTCTGTTTTCACAGAAACTGCCCTTCTTTCAAAAGTAAGGGAATGGTCCTTGGGATCTCTGGATATCCACATGTCCAGGTGACACCCTTCAAAATAATTCTGACAAAGGGTAAATGAACTCAATACTGGAATTTCAGATGTAACAAATTTTACTTGTGAAATTGGGTCAAAAGCAGCAAATGGTTATGGTGAAGAGAAAAGATGCATATATTTGAAATGTTAAAATGACTAATTTTGTAAAGTCTAATTAATTAATTTCCCTGTTAATGGTGCTGGTTTTTTTTTCAGAACTTTCAAGTTTTTGCTTTAAAATAGCTTTTATCTTTCTAAAAAAACTTGATGTAGGTAGAATGTGGAGGAAAGCAATATGCAAGATGGTCATATAATGCTCAAACAAAAACCTTTCACATCTATTCTAACTTTTCACTTTGACTGCAAATGGATGTTTCCCACTTCATTCAAGATCCTTTCCCCTTATTGCCCATTCCTACAATTCATACAAAATATCAAAACGAATTCTTTTTTTTTTTTCTACACAATTTCCATTGTCTCTCAGACATATCCTATGATGTCTCCAGTGCTTCTGCTGCTTCTGTGGAGGGAGGATGCAGTGGCCTGCTACTGGCTCAGGCAGTGTTGCATTCTGTCTCTCTTACCTAGCAGGACACATGAACTCTGCCCAACACCTTGACTCCATCCTCCTCCTTCTCTGCAGAAGAACTCAGAACTCTTGTGTTACTACTTTCAAGCTCTTTTGCTGTTTGTTTTTTGTGTAAGCCTAAAAATGGAAGAAGGCTTAGCAGATAGATTGAGAAATCTTGAAGGGAAAAAGATGCTGTTTTAACTCCTCTGGTTATAGAGGGGAGGAGAATTTATCTTTTATGCATCTGAAATTTAATTCTATTATTAGATATTTTGGAAAAATTAAGAGTTTCATTTTAAAAAAGAGAAAAAAAAAAAACCCCTAACAAACCGAACAAAACCCAACCAACCCCCCAAAGACTCTAATTTAAATTTGTGCTACTTTAAGGTGCATGTGACTTTGAAAGATTCTGTGGTATTTCAGGGACATCTACACATCTGTAGATGTGAGCATCTACAGGCACTGAGTTTGGGTAGATTTCTACTTGTTTGTTATGATGACTTAATTATTTAGAGTCAGTTTGTCTGGAATTGAAATCTGTGTGAAAAGCCTGGTCTTTGAGTTGTATGCCAGGTTCAGAATCCGTGCAGCACTTGTCTCATAATTACCATGTGGCCGGCATGCTGAACTTGGTTTTTTTTTTTTTTTTGGTCTTTCTGTAATCTTACAGTGTAAAATATTTAAGAAAAGGAACAAGAAATGACATAAAGCCATTATCTAATTTTGATAAGGAGGTAGCAACTTTTACTTCCCAACAGGAAACCATGAAAAAAAAATGAGCAGAATACTAAAGTGAAAATTTTTGCGATGAGATTTTTTTCTGTGTGCTCATTTGATATCAAAATATCAACATACGGACCTGCTGACAATCAGTTTTAGCTTTAAAGGATGAGGACTAAGGAGAATTGAGCTTTCGTCTTATGTTGTCCTTGACTTTGATATATTGTAGTAGGGGACAAGTAATACAGTGTTTTGTAGTCATGAAAGTAATTGAGTAAATTGTTCTTCAGAAAGATTAGAAAGTATGAGTGTAATTAAACTAGTTATCCTTTTCAAAAGTTCAGATGATGCTATCTATTGTTATTTGTATATTCTAACACAGAAACAAAAGATGTTAAAGCTTATTCTTTGTTTCAGATATTACTAGCAGGCACTTTCAAGGTGTGCTCAGCCCTGCTCGGCAAAATATCATACATTCCTGAAATTCAGAGATGTTTCCCGGCCTGGATGTGTTTTTGTATTTATATGGCTTGGTTACTGCACCATTTTGTCCTTCTCCTAGTAGATCTCTGAAATGGAGAGTGGCATTTGGCTCCCAGGGAAGTGGTTAGATTCAGTTCTGAGTACACAAGGAGTCAGCTGGGGATGAGAAATGGCAGCAGAGGTTCAGTTTCTTTTTTAACGAAGAGAGAAACTTGATCATATCTGCCCAGGTCAACAGCAGAGTGTGTAGGGAAGGATTCTCCTGTATATTGGCAGCCATGTTTTCTTCACATGTGGGTGTAAAGGACATAGGCTAGGAAGGATTCAGAAATATTCAACTTCTTATGTAAAAAAGCTCATAGCAGGGGTTTGTTTCAGGCAAGCCAGCTATATAGTCAGAGTGCTCTTAGAAAAAAAAAAAAGTCCAAAATGGTGTGAAAACATACTAAAAAAGCTATGTTATGGAAGAGAATGATTTTTATATGTTTTTCCCTCCCAGTGGAAGTGAATATGCATAAAAAACATTAATCCTTGCTTAATGGTGTAAAAAGATGCAAAGTCTTTTCCATTAAGTATTCATGAACACTGACATTGAAAAAAGAAGGAAATGCTTCCTTCCTAGTGTATCGTATTTTGTATTTGATCAAAGGGCAGAGCCCCATGAGAACGTGAGCAGAGTCTGTCATGATTGTTGCCTACCTGCTCTTGTCCCTGAAGCAGAGCTGGTGTGATGGGGACCCTCCTAATCTACTTCAGTGCAAAGTCCTCTGCCTTGATTTAAATCATTGCTGGATAGCATGGATGGGACATGAGCACCAATTACAGGATTAATTTTGAGGCACAACTGTAACTGTTTCCAAAGTCCACACATAATCATGACCTCTTGATGTCAGTGGCATCAAACTGAATTTCAAATAAATATGTAGTGTTTCTACCAGAAGCATTCTGAAAGTCTCTGAAAGTAGGGGTTTTTTTGCCTCTGATATTTTAAGGGAGCTATAGGGAGGTTAAGTTATTTGTACAAGGTTATTTAAGTTTAGAAGCTAGGAAGAGATTTTAGCTATTTCTCTCATCTACCAAAACCGATTTTTGCATAAAACATGAACCAAGCAAGGCATTATTATTTTTGTTTCAAAGTAATGTATTCATGTTTAGTGAGGGGGGAATATCAAAATCTGTCTTTTCCAGCTATTTGACTGACAGGCTTCTGCTGTGCTTTTAAGAAGTTTTATAACATTCATGTTTGATAAACTATGGTGGATGCATGTGTACACACACACAGAGATATATATATATATACATGGCTTTCTCTACATGCAGATTTTCTGCATATGGAGGTACTTTAAAATCAAGCAATCGAATGTTAAAATAATGATGGTTAAATAATCCTGATGGGTCCCTACCTCTTACCAGGGAATGGAATGTAATTCAGTGAAGAATTATTACAACAGGTATAGATTATTTAAGAGTTTGGTCTTGAATTTATTATTCTCAAAATAATCAGACGTTCTGCATCCCATTGGTGGCTTTTTCCTCATGACTTTGTGGTTTTGGTTCAAGTTGGCAAGGAGAGTCCAAGACTGGGGCCATAAATTAACTACAAATACTGAAATCTCACTGGTAACACTGGGGGAACACAAAGAATATGGAGGCAATTTTTATACAGATTCTTTTAGTACCCCAATAACGTTTTCCTTAGTACCCCATATATGGTGAGAACCTTGCTTTTAAGAATAGAAGCAAAAGAGATTCTGCCATCAAACCTATAAGAAAAAAACTTCAGTAGTGTTAATACATTAAAGAATCAGGAGATGGATGAAAGGAACTTTATTTTTCTGTGATAGAAGAATATGATTTTTAATCCTAGTGGGATCAACATTGGAAATACTTTCTTGGGATAAGCTACTCATCCAGAATAAGCAACAGATCTTTTTCAAGGGGTTGTGGCAGGGGAGAAACTTCTCTTATGTAAGAGAACAGCAACATTAAAGGCCCTAGGAGAAAACACACTGTGAACATGAACAGGTGAAAAGTTACCTAAAACGTGCAAATGCATTGTCCTCCCTACATTATCAGGATAGTTCACTGTTTTAAAGCAAGATCACAGCAGCTGGTATACATATTCGAGGTCTAAATATTTCAAGAAACCAGACTTGGACTGATTTTGCTATTTTAGTCTGCAGAAACAGGGGCTCTTGTACTCTTAAAACTCATTATTTTCAGTTGTGTTTTAATGGGTGACATGCATGTGCACATAAAATCCTCAAGCCCCAGGCTCAGAGATTAAACTGAATGACCAGAGTATAGTCTCTATATAACAAAGATGACTTCAGTCTAAGTAAGTGTTCAGACTCTATAAATAAAGGTGACAGGAAGGCAAGAGCACAGTCTCCCTGCAGATCAGGACCTGTCAAGGTATTGAAAAGGTGACTGTCAGTTTTATGCAGTCTGTTTTTTCCCACCGCCTTGCTGAATGAGATGATGCCCACTTTTTTCTGCAGGGTTTTTCTAGAGCAGCAGGCCCATCTTGCCTTGGTGCCTGCTGGCTGATCGTTGCTGCACCTGCGTTTCCTTACATTAGTCACAGGTTGCCTAGCAGTGGTCTAATGGCATCCAGTTGAGAAGAAATAGTTTAGGGACTCATTCTCTGTCCCAGGAATAGACTGGGATTATTGAACTATTATTTTTTTCCCCCAAGGTGATCACTTTCTTCATGGGCAGCAAGAGAAAAGATGAAACAAGCTAAACTAGATTAAGGGATTTCCTCTTATTCCCAGCTCTTATTTTCATTTGTTCTTATTGTTTCCCCCCCCTGCAGTGCTGTGGAACTGCAGCTATGCTTTACCTTGCAGTTAACCTTTGAAAGAGAAATACAGGAATGTGACTCCCTTCTCTTGCTCTGAGGGGAGACTGGAAATGCAAGATTATAGAAATTAGAAGGAAATTAGGATGTTAAGGGATATTGCTTAGGGAGGAGTTTGCTGAAAATTACCTGTCTTGCTGAGAATGGCACTCTTCAGTCCTTTCAGCACCCTGGGTTGGTTTGTTTTTATTAGAGATGTACTTCCAATGAGAAGAGATCCATGAGACCAAACAGAACAAAGGGAGGAGGCACCCTATGCCCTAATAGTTATGATATTTCCCATGAAATGTTGATATTCAGTTCCCTCAAAAGATTAACTAATTTATCTTATGATTCACCATACCGTAAAATGCAAGCTCGTAATTTCATGATGGTGCAAGTAACCAAGGCAGAGATGAGCAGGGCTATTCCTTTTTCCTGAGTTGTGATTTTGGTAGAATAAACCTATTCTCTACTGACGTCCTGCTTTACAGTTGTAGAACCTATTCTGAGCCTGGTCCCAGATGATTTTTCTAGTATAGAATGACTTTGATGAAAAACTTGTATGAAGTTTTACACATAAAAATTAAAACCTGTATTCTCAGTCTTTTGAAAGGGGAGAATACTTCTTTTCCATTCCTGGAGGGAATACAGTCTTGGGTGCTGAGATCTGCATGGAGTTTTCTGCACATAGCTGAACTTGGCTTGCATGAAGGCAGCACCCATCTGTTGGGGGAAACAAAAGAGAAAGAAAATGATCCCTTATTTATTCTGCTGTGGAATAGTGAAACACAAGTCAGCAAATGTGCCTGTGGTCATCGTCTCTGGAAAAAGTGACCACTGAAATTGCCGCCATAACATGGTTTCCAAAATATGTTTAGCTGCCTAGTTTAAATGTAATTCAACATGTCTACATGGCGAGCAGTCCCTGTACACATTAGCTGCACAGCTGAGCTGCGGGACTTGTGACCCTAGATCATTCCTGTGCTTGCAGGAACCTGGTCCTGTGCATTCTTTTTCCAGCACCTAAATGTATGTTTTGTTTTATGAAAGACAATAGTTAGTCACTCTCTTAAAACATTAATTTCATTACCCCTTTTTTGCCTGTTTTAATGTCTCAAAATTCCATCCAGGCTAATTTGCACTGGTCCCTGCAAAAGCAAATTGTTAGCTGTACTCTGTAACAGAGAAGACAAGAAATTAGTGACCAGGCTTTTCCTGATTTAAGGAATTTCTAGAGGAATCTGAGAGGTTTTGTCACATTGTTCTGTGGGGCAGGATTAGGTCCCAGCTGTTAGATTTAAGATTTCCAGCCTTCCAAGGAGATATAATGAAAAAGCAGTGAATAAAGTGTTTTAAAATGCAATATGAGTCTATAATCCTGTGGTTTATTAAAGAAAATTATTCTGAATGCACATGTCAGGGTGGAGTATCACAAATTATGGCACTCCACTGTGGAAATAAATAGCAAAACAATAGGGAACTGAACAGACTTTACTGTCTCATAAAGCTTGGCATTTTTTCATTTACCTTCCCACCTCCATTGGATGCAGCAATTAAAAAGTGGGTCATGGAACTGTTCAGACATAGAAAATTGAACAGAGCTTTAAATATGTCACTGTAAGTGTCTGTGAATTTTCTGTCTTATTTAACTAAAAGAAAAGAAAATTGAAGGTGGCCATTTGGTATTTGGCTGCAGAACATACTGAAGGTTTCTAAGGGGTGTGTGCCACCCTCCTGGGACCAAGTATTTTAATTTCTGTGCCCTTTCCCTGTGTATTTAACCCTTTGCCTGCTACATTTCCAAGCATTTCCCACACAACTGCAGTACAGGTTCTCAGCTCTCTCATTCTGTATCCTGATCAGGACCAACAAAGGCTGATGGGGCTTCAGGGCACTGACAAAAACTCCTGCCTTTAATCAGCAGACCCATGGCTGTAGCTACTGAAATGCTGCTTATTCTTTACCATATTCAGTCAAAGAAAAAAGGACTTGTCTGAGTCGCTACCGCTATTTTTTTTCATAGCTGAAATGAAATCCCTGTGTTCTCCTCCTTCTTTTGTTCTGCCTGGCTCCTTGCATGCTGGGATGTGGGTCTGAAGAGTGTTTGGACTGCAAAGCCTGTTTGTGTTCACAAGCACTGCAGACAAATCCTCATCCTTCATGTAATGTTCTCGGGCTCAATGTGCACATTCCAGCACTGGGCACTACAGACACCGAGCTTCTTTGCTGGAGTCACCTGTATCTTAATCTTACTGACTGACAAATACATGCCCAGAGCCTTTCACTAAGCTGTGTTTACAGCTGCTATGGCCTTTTGTTCCACCGTTGAGAGATCTGCCCCACACTTCTAAGGCTATTGATAGATGTTATTGATCCCAAGCTTAATTACTGACTCCTCCAGTTCCTGTTTCTAATGGTCAGGCTGTGGCTGATGCAAGTACACCCTCCCCCAGGTCAAAATTAATTGGCCTGATTTAAAATCCTAACAGGTGGCTTTGAGCTGTTGCCTGAAACAGGTGGGGCAGTGTCGGGGTGCCTGACCTGCCAGCCAGGTCTGAGGGAGCAGGAACTCCTTCTGCTCAGCACAGGAGGAGTTTGGCCACTCTCAGCCGGGATACCTCAGCACTGCCTGCCTCGTTTATGGCTCTCCTTTGGAAACCTGCCTGCTGATGGTAATTGAGCTGCCATTCTAATTCTCTGCAAAACTTTATGAAGAAATCTGTTTGTGCTGTGGGCCTGCAGAGATCACTACTAAACAGGGGTAGGGAAGGGAGTTAATCTCACAATGTTTTCTCCTGAATGGTAACAACTGAATTAACTTCTGATATGAAAGGGAACAAAGTGGTGTGTTTATAGCTATAAGACTCTTGATGACAATGCCATCAAAGCAGTTTTCCTTTTTTCCTCCTCCTCTGGATTTCTTGATGCACCTGATGTGAGCTACTCTGAATCCAGGCTTGTTTCAGCATGAGCTGGAATAATGTTACTGGGGGGGAAACACAAGTAAGGTATTTGTGCTGATACACAAAAAGCCTCATTTGTAGACTTGTTCCAAGTTCCGTCCTTGTTTCTTTCTATTGTTTGGCTTTTCTTTCTTACATCTGAGGTTTCTGTTGCTATTTCAAGATTTTCTGCAGTGTGGACTCTGTCTTTGATCTTGTTTTGTTTGTTCTCGGTGTTTTTTGTAATCCAAGCAGAAGTAAATGGTATTTGGAAAACAGTAAGTTTGAACCTTTTGGTGATTGATTGTTTCTGCTAGAAATTCAGAACATAACTTTTTTATTAATTTTATTTGGAATACTGCTGAGTCTTGTACAATCTATGAGACAGAACTCATCTCTTTTTTTAAAAAAAAGGTTTTTATCTGTGAAAAAAGGTACAATATTAATTGAAAGACTCAGTCAATGAGTTTCAGCTGGCAGTGTTCAGTGGTTGTTACTGTTCTGCTCTTAATTCTGGGAGTCCAAAATTAGACCACTCATTCTAGACATGCATCTTTCAATATTTGTTTGCGGTGATGTTGTCACAACGCTGAAGGCTTTTATTTCAGCTGTATTGCAGAGAATTTAATTTTTCTAACAGTGGTCTTAATAAGTCTGTTCCAAATACAGATGTAGAAAGTTATCAGTAGCCACCTATTTTCTAATGTCTTGGACAGAATTATGTATCTCTGAATGTGTCTGTTAGTTTTTTCCTTTTGCTTAAGAAAACTTTGGTGGCTTCTGATCCCAAGATTTCCTTTTCTGTAAAGGCTGGCAACAATCCATGATTCCATTGGAATGTAGCCTGGAAGATCTAGTTTTGTTAGTGCTCAGTGGCTGTGCGTGCTATAAAACTCTTCTTGTCTGCAAGTTTAAAATGGCCTGGGACCTCAGCAAAGCTATGGTCTACTCATATAAAGCCTTAACAACATATTATATGGTTATATTTATATATTTTGGCGATATGTAGTTATTTGTTTTATCTTACATATGCTGTTGCAATATACAATGTTCCACGTTATGGGCATGCTCCCATGGTCATGGCCATGTTCCAGAGAAAGCTTTCTCTGGAATGAAAATGTTCTGTGATTGAAAAGCATGTTCTTTACAATTTTCTGTAAAAGGACTACGCCCAATGATAAAGCTTGGAAACACCTGCATTTTTTCCATTTTTGGTTTGTTTTTGTATGTGTAGATGTATGTGTATTTTATATGTGCTATGTATGTGTATTTGGTTTGTTTTTGTATGTGTATTGCTGATTTTGTTTTGGTTTTTTTTTCAGTTGTGCTTGTTTGATTTATGAGGAGTTTTGGTCTTGGTTTTTTTTTCTGGAATTTCAGTGGTAAGAGCTGTTTGTGTTAGTTTATCTTGCAATAGGGTGAAGGAAAATGGTAAAAGTGTGCCCTTATTCTTTTAAGGAGCCATCAGTATGTCATGCATGACATGCAAGTGTAGGTGAAAGTGGCAGAGGGTGAAATGAGGTTTCAAATTATTTGTCATTTCCCCTTTAACCACTTCATCTTTGGCTTATGTTTGTTAAACCCTATAAAAATAAGTGTGGAAATATAGTATGAGATGCTATTTGCCATAGATAGACATCACTTTTAAAACTAAATTGTGAGACTTTTCAGGTAGCAAACATATATAATTAATGTTATTTTTATTTTTTCAGGGTGAAAGACAAAATGATGTAGGAGAATGGAGAGGAAAATAAACTCCTACAGCCCTAAACCTTGAGGACAATTGGCTTAAGGACTTCTTTCACCTTTTAGTTAAAAAGGGATACTAGTAAGGGTTATGACTGGAGGTATTAAAAATCTTTGTAGGTCACTTAAAATAGCTCATTCAATAATAAAGAAAATCACCTTTTAGAAAGTGCTTCTTTTGCTGTCTTGCTGAGACTGCACTGAAATATGATTTTTTTTTTTTTTTCAGAAGAACAATTTTCATGGTGGAAAGGCAGAACTTGACCTTTGCAGTACCTGAGCCAGCTTCCCAGGCTAGCCATCACAAAAGATTTAAGTTTGTTTACAGTTAATTTAGGGAAAAAAGTTGTCTGTTCTGTGCTCAGTATTGACAATGATAGCAGAAACTCCATGTTGTCAAAAGGAATAGAAATCATGTAATCATGGGGTTGGCAATGGCTGCTGGGTTTAGCAGAGCCATGGCGGGTATAGGGCTCTGAAATGGCTCAGCTGTGCCTTATATCCTTGAAAGCAGCAGCTTGCTGTCATCATCTCCAAGTTCTGTCAAGCAAAACGTGCAGCTCTTTATGCATATTGCCAATAACTATTGTACCTTTCTGTGGACAAATTGCATATAACATCATAAATTGGTTTAAAGAAAATTGGCAAAGAGCTGCTGCTTAGGTGTCTCAGGCTGACAGTAACTGAAACTTGACAGTCTCAGGAGGAAAAGTCAGGCAAGGTGAGTGTCTTACTTAAGTTATGATCCTGAGCAGCTCAGAGGTCTCGAAAAGAATAATCCAAGTGGGTTTGTAGGGTTTGAGAGGAAATTGGTGGAGTGAGAGGTAAGGACTTGAGATTTCTTTGCAAGGAGGAAAAATATGATGTGAGATAGAGTAGGTTTTAATTGACGATTAACTTCATTGAGATTGTCATTTGTTCCAGCTGCAGGGAACACCTTGCTGTCTCTGTCTCCAGTTTACTTCAAGAGCACTTCAGGCCTTTAACCACAACACTGAAATCTCAGCACTTTGTAAAACAAGCCCTTAGCCGTGTGTGTGTTAGCCATAGGACCAGGCTTTTCTTTCTTGGCCAGTCTTCCACAGAACTAGTAAACATACAATGGTACTACACTGCTTCCAAGCAGTCTCAATCAACCTCTGTTTCTTGAAAGAGAATGCTATTCATCTACAGACAAAGCTATAGTAAAAATTAGATTTTAATTATTTACTGTCATATTGATTTCTTAATGTCTTGTCCATTTTTCCTGTCCTGCAAAAACCTTAAGGTTATAAAAATAGTGCAAAATTTCCTCTTACGGGTATCTTGATTATTGAATTACTATGGTTTGGGGCCTTTCTTAAAGCTATAACACCTCTTTGTGTTGGGAAACCTGGTCAAGATCAAAGGTGCATAAAATGAGCTGTTGACCAAAGATGCAGTAAGATGATGCCCTGCTGTCACAGAGCATGCATTCTCCAGCAGTGTAGGGGAATGATTTTTGTAATGAGTTACAGCTGGGTCCCCTCAGCTTGTCCAGCACAGGGACTGGATTATATGTTTGATGAGACAATGCTTTTTAGTTTTTAGCAGATAATTTACTGACTTAGTCCACCTTTCTGGTTGATGTTGGCAAACTTCTGAATATGAATATAAATTGTATCTCATTGCTAGTTCCTCTTTTGTGGTAGGAAGGGCAGAGAAAGGATTACAGCATAGTTCTCTGCTGGCATGTGTATCTTGATTCAGATTGGTAACCTACAGGAAAACAGCACTGTAGTTGGCCAAAAATCATGGGGTATCCAAATAGGAAAAATTCACTTGGTTCTGGCAGAGTTGGCTTTGAAACCAATTTTTTATCCATCAGTTTTTATCCAAACAATACAAAACTGGGATAAGAAGCTGTCCTCCTGCTCTAGAACATGCTATTACAATACCACAATGTTTTGCTTATGAGACTGGTATGCTCCCCAGGATCCCTGACTGCTGCTGTGTGAAGCTGACAGGGTTTGACTGTTTTGCTGCTGTTAATCAGTGGGGTTTGCTAGTGAAACTAAAAGGATTATAGCAGTTTTATTCAGCAGCTTCATGGGCTCACTGGGTTCCCTGGTGAGAGGGTGGCTGTCCTGGGAGTCACAGGCTAGAGTCAGGCAGCTGGGAGCTCAGGGGCTCTGAAACCTGCTAGTCTTCACATCCAGCTCCTCATTGCTGTGAAGACAAGTAAATAAACAGCTACAAAACAGCAGGGTTCCAGCCTGCCTCTGTCAAAAGAAAGTGTTTCCATGAAATGTTAGCATTTGAAAAATTGCAGTTTTATGATGGAATAAAGAGCAGATAGAAAATTTGTTGTATCTGGATTTTGATCTTACTTGCAGCTCACTTGGGAACAATCTGCTCTTTGGATGAAGTGGCAAAACCTAGAAGTTTATTTCTGCCTAAAAGCAGTCGGTAGCAACGTGCTTTTAACGATTTAGTCCTGATTAGTTTGAGTATTATGTGCTATTGACCTCAGATGTGCAGCTCCTCACTGACTTGAGCAGAAGATATTGTGGCTTACTGGGAGATCTTGGACAGGTGTAGTCCTCTCCCCTGTGTCCCCTGTGGTTAAACTGTGACACCCAGTGCCTGTACAGCTGTGCCTCAGTGTGGTCAGGCACACAAGCAGGTGCACATACTTGTGACTTCTGCATGTGTGGCGATAGGTGTAACCATAACTGCTGCTACCACAGGCTAAAAATGTGATTTAGTTTTAAGTCTATTTTAATCTTTGTTCTTTAAAAGGTGGGTATTTAAACATAAACACCGTGGTTCACATGCCTCTTTAAAGCATTGGTAATCTGCATCCCCAAATTCTAGTTGAACGCTTCTCTGAGTCTGTGAGTGATTGTTATTTAATCAGCTTTTTTATATTGTATTTTTTTTTCTTTCCTCTATAACCTGACAGAGCTCCAGTGGCAATTTTGCACCAGATAGATCTGGCAGTATGCAAAGTACCTTTTGGAGAAAAGGGAAGGAGGGAGAGTGAAAGGAATGGAGGGAGGAAGGAAGCTGTCACTAATCAGGCTTAGGAATTTTTCTTTTTATCACTTAAGCTAAGAAATGCAGGCAATGGTAGTCCTCAGGAAATTACTTCCCTGCTCTAGGGCAAGAGGTTTTGGCTATGAAGTACAGTTTGGCTTAGTTTCTGACTCTGGTGGCTCATCTAAACAAAATCAAATTGTTTTTCTTCTCTGTCCCCTTCCATCTTTCCTATGGGTGGCTGTTACTGTGGCCTCTAAATGTAAGTGTGCACCTCAGAGACTGAGTGTTTTTCTTGGCACTTGGCACAGTGGAAATTGGTGCTGCTAGGAGCTCGAGGGCTCCATATTATGCCAAAAATTTTCCAGCCAAACAGCCCTACTCAATTAGTGTTCTTAAGACACATACACACAGAAGTTAAAGAATTGTTTATAGGAGCATATTTCAATAATTGCAGGGGTAAAAGCTGTACTACCAAATGAAGCTTTGTGGCTATCCCATTGCAATAAAGTGTTGTTCAATTAGAAAGAAATCCATTTAAAAATTTACCGTGGGCTCAGAATACTATTCTAACTTCATGATTTTTAGCCAACACAGCTTCTATAAATGCATCACTTTGACACAAGACTGACCTGAAATGCATTGAACTCCTGGAAACTGGAGTTTTTATTGTGTCAGTTACCCACTGTGTACATTGTGCTGAAAAAATCCGGCACCTGGCGTGGAATGATTAAATCAACCTGGTTTTCTTAGACCATTCTCCAATCAGACTCCTGTTCAGCACACAATGCTGTTGCTGCCATTGCTGAAGTTCATAATGACATCTTTTCCTTTCTGCAACAGAGCAAGGTTTTTTAAAATATCTGGACTATTTGTGGACCTTAATAAGCCCTTAAATATTGCGAATCATAAAATTTTTGCCAAGCAATTTTTTTGAAGAGGCGTGTAGCAGTCTGTCTGCTTGTTCAGGTTTGTCACTGGCTCAGGTTGGATATTATTGTACTCAGGGCTGAGTATCTTAAGCACATAGCTTTTCTAAATTGGGATTGACTGTTCAGCTCAACTGAAATTAAAATATTTGCTGGCAAATTGCCTGCTCAGGGATTTCCCTCCCCCCATACTTCTTATTGTGTGTGTAATTCCAGTGATTCTTGATTTATGAAAGGCAATCCTAGAAAAACAAATGAATTGGCTTGGTATTTGCAAAAATGGATCTTGGTGTGGTGATGCAATACCATTGAGGGACAAGTCTAATAGGGAGAGTCCTGAAGTAAGACAGGGAGTCAAATGAATAGTCACCAAAATAAAGAATTAGGGGTTTTCTTCTTTGTAAGGAATGTTTAATTGCAATTGTAGGTTAGTTATTTGGTCACAATCCAGGTTTAGTCTTTTCATTTCAAGATACAAACTTTCTTGTTGTGAAATTATCTGAATAATAATTTTTAGTTAGATTTGTGACAGTAGAACTTCTCAAATCCTTGGTCTCTTCTAATATTAAGAGGAGACTTGCAAAAGCATCTCAGCCCAATTTTTGCAAATTAGTTGAGTCCAAATGTTCTTGAAAATCAACAAGGCTGCATAACTCGTCTCTGAAAATAAGTAGCATAATTATAGATCTCTGGGATGGTTTTGGAAATATTACATCAGAATGTTTATTTTGAGGTACTTTGTGGGCAGAAGGATAAGTATCCCAAAAGCAGAGTGTATGAAATAAAATCTGTAGCTTTTGCTTATATTTTATATATTAGTTTGCTCTAGCTGTTTAGGTAACTTGTTTTCTTGAACTTATTTTTCATAAACATATAAGAATCCCTTTAATCACTGAACTTGAATCTTCAGGTTTCTGAAGTCAAAGATCAGGAAACAACAGAGTTATGGTAGAGATGGAATCAAACAGAATGAAGTGAAATCAATAAGAACTGAACTATTGTCAAAATTTGAAGACAGTGCTCCAAACACAGGGTTTTTTACGGGGGGGGGGGGGTCTCTTCAAGAATAATTTCCTTCCTTTGTGGGGGAAGTGATTGTCATTTCCCCAAGAAATGTGTATGTTGTGGAATGGCTGAATGCAGAGACTCCTTTCATAGGAAATGCCTTAAGTATGATGTACTTTCATAACCATGGGACACTCTGTGAAGACCAGGGATTGCTATGAAGAGCCAACAGGCTGGCTGATCTAGAAAAGGAGAGGTTTAAACTAGGAATGGCAGATAAGTGAGATGTCAACCGATGAATAAGTGAGGACAGGAGAGACCTTCTAATCCACAAAACAGGGGAAAAGTGGGCCCATTTCAAGTGCATACACACAAATAAGGGAGCAGCAAGATGATAACTTGATGAGAGAAACATTCATCCATTTATTGGGAAATCAGCACTAGTGGGCACCTCTCAAATGCCTCTGCACTAATGCTTGCTGCAGGTGAAACAGTGTCCTTCTGTGTTTGTAGGGCTACAGTCTCAGGGCTGTTAGAGACATGGTGAGATAGCTCAAAAGGAGATGCATTGTTGTGTATGGAAACAGGACCATTAGGAAGGACAAGCTAGGACAGTGAGGTGGGGGAGCTGACCTTTCTGTGAGAAGGTAGGAAGTACCACAGAGCTGTCTTGTTATGTATGAGCCAGCTGAGTGCTTATGGGTTGGAATTAGTAGATGAACCAATTCATCCAATTAGTGGATGAAATGGTGGGTATTTGATCAGGAAAAATAGGTAGTTAAGGCTTTCAGACATCTAGAAGAAGCCTCATGTTTGCAGGCTGTAGGACTTTAAAACACTCCTATCTGTGCTGGATGGGCAACAAAGCAGGCACAAGCAAACCAGGAGGATTCTTTCTAGTGTGTGGCAATGACAACTTTCTGACTAAGGTGATTGAGAATCTGCTCTGCAGAATCCCATACTAACAAGCAAGGAATAACGGGTCAGGATTGAGCAGTGACAGTGCCTTTGTGACAGTGACCTTGAAATTGCGGAGTTCAGGATCCTGAGAGGAAAGACTGAAGCAGTCTTGGAATTCAGGAGAGCTGACTTCATCCTGTTTAGGAATCTGCTTGAAGGAATGCCATGGGTTACAGTCCTGGAGAGAAGAGGGATCTAGAAAGTCTTCATGAATTTTCAGGAATGACTGGCTCCAATTTCAAGACTGATCTATTCTGATTTTTAAGAAACAGGCAAGGGTGTCAGGAGGTCTGCATAACTCAACAAGATTCTCCTGAAAGAACTTAAATATAAAATGTAAGAATATATGTAGTCAGTAGACCTAGGAGGAATGCAAAAGTAACTGTCTGAGTGCAGGAATGTGATTATGAGAGCCAAAGTGCACACAAGTTTCATCTGGCAAATGATGTGAGAGGGAATAAGGAGGACTTATACAAAAGGTAGACTAGGGAAAATGTGGGTCTGGTACTGAATGACATCTGGTACCCTGATGACAAAGAATACTGGGAAGGTCAAGGTTATTGATGCCTTTTCTGCCCTGGTCTTTACTGGGAAGATCTGCCTTCAGGAGCCCCAGCTGAGAATATTGGGAAGGCCTGGAGCAAGAAAGGTTTATCTTTGGTGGAGGAGGCTGGCTTGTATCATGGGGCTGCATTTGGTAGCCTTTGAAAGGTCATGGAATTTGAGATGGAGTTCCTGTGAGCTCCCATCTTCAAGAAGGGCAAGCAGGAGGATCAGGCCAACTACAGGCCAGTCAGCTTCATCTTGATCCCTGAGAAAGAGAGGAAATTCTCCTGGAAGAATTATCTCCTCTCTCCTTTCTAAACATAGTAAAGAAGAGAATATACAAGCTAAGTGGGCTGTCATGTTAGGTGGACTGTTCAGGGAGGGAGTCTGTAACATCTCCATCCTTGGAGTTACTCAAATCCAGGCAGGCCTGAGCAACCTGCTGTCTTTGGCCCTTCTAAGCTGGGGAGGTTTGACTACAACATCTCCAGAGGCCCCTTTCTACCACTACAATTCCATGATTCTGTGTTTTAAATAGTGAAATAATTGAAGGACTTGATCTGCTCATGGCCATTTTGCACATACTGAATGATCTCCAGTCAGTGAACAGGATTTTTTATAGTTTAATTTGTCCACTTCAAAATTGAATATGCTGAATTTTATTTCTGTTGAATAATTTGTGCTATCCTGGATAGAAAGCTGATAAATTTGGTTTCTTTATAGGTCTAGAGAAGTTTGCCAATTATTATTCTAAATGCAGTTTGACTTCTCTCACTATTTTTAACAGGTCTTGTACTTAATATCTGAGCTCAAGAGTTGCCATCTTCTATAAAGACAGTATGAACAGTCTACAGTTTTGGTTTCTTGAAATAATTCTGAAAAGTTCCTACTTTGCTTTTGAGCATCTTGATGCATTTACTCCTATAAATGTAAAAAACATATATTTTGGCTTTTTTCAGTATGAATAAAGATAACAGTGAATACTGTCACAGAGTACCTCTCATTCTCAAAGTGCTCTACATTTGTTGTCTAATTACTATTCACAATACTCCTGGGAGGTTTATGTATTTAATTATCCTCATTTTATAACCTGTGGGAATACGAGACAGTGGCACAGGGGACCCAACAAGTCTTTGCTTTTTTGCATTTCTGCCCCAGTACCAAAAGATTGATTTCTTGGTGACACATCAGATAATACAAGGGGAAAGAAAAGTGACCTTGAACTGAGTCAAGGTCTGCTTTAGTATCTAGGCTGCTCCCAGCCACAAAACTGTTTTCAATCATGAATTTCATTGCTTTCATTACATGACACCAACACCAATGAAATTTGACTTAGAGAGGAAACAAATAGGACTTAACTTCATTGTCCCTTTTCTCTTGAAAGTTGTTGCAAGATTTTATTTTTTTATGGTCTGTTTTGTATAAGCTTTGCTTGTGAACATGTTGCAGTGAGTGACAAATGTATATACCAGACTAACATTTTAAATGATATTTTGTAAAAAAATGAGAGCCTGACATTGCAGTAGCACTTCCATTATGTGTCCCTTCCCAATAAATCATTTTTTTTACAGGGAAAGGAAAGAGCAGGGTAAGTACTCACTTTTTAAGAAATTTTTTTTAACATTGATTAACTCATCTAGGATGATGGGAGGAGCAAACTGTTACTGTTCTGGAAAATTATGCCATAAATTGAGGGCAAAGGTAGTTGAGCTACTTGGGTCCCACATGGGACAATTGTGTACTTAATTATTTCCTACATGTCCTTATTTAAAAAATACGAGGGCTCCATATAGTGATCCTTGATAATTCACTCAGACTAATAATGCAGGAAAGGACATATCTTGTAAGTATTAATAGAAATGTATATTGAGTAGTTAAACTGACTTGGTTTGTTCCGTGTAGTGAAAAAAGTCCCTGACTTGTCATCTTTTGTATTTCAAGAAAACACAGATATGCAAATTTGCCTCACTCTGTTTCTCTAGATAATCTCCTGATTTAGCAATGGAGGAGGTAAGTAGCTGTTTTGTGGTCAGAGATTCTCTTCTTGTGAGGAGAAAGCAAATAAATTGTTCTTTACTAGGAATTGTTGCTTGATTCTATGAAAAAATTTACATCTGCTGGCTTTGAACAAGTGGCATATGACCAGCTGTTCCCCCAGACGTTTTGGTGTTGCACTGTTGCTTCAGTGCCTTTCAAGGCTGGGGCTACTGTGCGAGAGAAGTGCTCATACCAGTGTTCACCTGTGAAAGTACTCACTGATACTGAGGTAAAAATATGTATTTTTTTTTGGGAAAAAAATTAGGCTATGTTGGAAAGCCTATATTATGTGAGTGGTAACTCCAGAACTCTTCATGTCTCTCACTTTCTGAGAAGTGCTGCTATACTTGAGTGGTTTCTTGACTAAAGCTGATCTATCAAATCCTATTTTATTTTAGGTCTTTACATCTCTGGAATAGCAACTGATGGACTTTCACTTGTTGTTAGTGACAAATTTGTTATATTTAGAGTAATGCTATTGAGTTCAAGGCTGGTGTCCCAGTTTGAAGCAGAACTGTCTTTTGTTTTTGGCCATATGAAAACTAAAAGGTGTGAATCATGTCCATGAGCTCCAAGTTATTTCTGCAGTCTTCAAGATGATTTTAGGCAATCACTTCTGTTATAATAATGGTCTATAACTAAGATTTAAATTTCAGTTTTGCTATAGCCTCTGTTCTTTTCTGTGTAATTTGATAGATTTGGTGTGAATTGTAGCTTCCATTGAAAAAGATACCTTTAGAGGTATCTTAATGAGAGTCTTACTGGGAAATGTGAGATTTTTCTAAGCCAAAGTGACAATGAGGAAGAGGCAGAGAAGACAATAAACCCAGTAATTTAACACACTCTTCCAGCCTTAACTAGGGCACCAAGTGGAGCAGTTATCATTCACAACTGAGACAAGTGCTCTTGGCTGTTCAGCTGTGGCTCTGCTTTACACTTCATGTGAAGAACTAATTCCCAGAGCTGTGTCCTATCAGTCTCTTAGCTGGTAGTTAGGATGCTTCCTTGAACACTGAATTTCTGCACAGACAGGTGTATAGCACATTGGTCCACATACTGAGGGAATGTGGCAATAGTGAGCAAGTCAGGTCTTCTTTTCTGAAAGGAGGAGTGAACTGTTTTGGGTTTTATTCCCACTATTCATTATGTAGTTGTTCTGACACAAATCTGTTTTTCTGACACACTTGATTTCATACAAATCCTAAGCAACGGGATTTTTTTAATCTGCAGGATGGAAAACCTCTTTTGTTCCAAGGCTCTGTTTGTTACTTCATTTTCATTCAAGTGGTGCGGGGGGGGGGGGGGGTCGGGAGGGGGCAGTGAAGTGTGTGGAAGAATTATATTGTTGAAGCATTGCATGCTTCTAGTTTAGAACTGAGCAGATTCATTGTGTTGATGATAGCCATACCTATGCGTTAATAGAGATATTGGTGTGCAGACAGGGGTCACAGTTGGGTGACTTCATCCCTTCTCTCTTTTTTAGATGTCATTAAGAGTAAAGGTCAGTAGAACAATAACAATAGAATATTTATAGTGGGGTTTAGTAAATAATTTTTCATGTTATTTTTGAGTGATAGACTTGATACCCAAGTTTTATATAGAGAGGAACTTACTGGGGAGGGAATTAAAGAGGTAAGTCATTCAGGGAAAAAATGACAAGCCACCCCGAAATGATGAAAAACCCAGTCAACACTTGCTCCCCCCCTGAAAACTGAATGCTCTACCTATCAAGGGTGCTCATAAATGTCAGAGGTAATACTGATTTTAAACCATCTGGTTCTTCACAGTAAGCTATGAGATCCTCTAGCTTTAAATACAATATTGACTCATGCAAATGACAATATAACAGACTTTGACATCCTAAAATATCCCTTCCCACCCTGCTTCAGCCTCCTCCCTTTCTTTCCTCCCCTTCCTTCATTGACTTATCTGCAGTAAAATACCAAAGCACTCCATCTTGCCATCCCCTTTGGGCTAAAACTTCTGTTTAGACTTGTGAGCAGATAGAGATAGTAAAACTAATAAACTAGCTCTGGCACTCAGTATTCCAGCAATTTGAGCTTGTGATCAAGCTGAGAGCTGGTATGTTGTTGAGGCTGTTGTAAGTAAATTCTGAGTATGTCCTGGTTGGACAAGGAGGGAATTAAGCTGGTCTGTGAAGCTGCACAGACAGAGATGTAAGTAAACAGCTAAAGGCAGCAATGGTTTAAGAATGTTTGCAGGTAATATATCCAGGATCTTCAATTCTAATTGCACATTATCCTTTAGGGCCTGACTTTGAGAGTGATGATTTTGAAAAATGCTGGGTGTAAATGTCTCATTCTTCTGCCTTGCACTGAAGACAATGAAGTCAACACTGAGGACCTTTGGAAAGGAAAAAAAAATGGAAGTAGCAAAAGGAGCTTACTGGGTTATCAAATCTTCTACTTTCTGATAGTGCCAATACCCATGTTGTAGATCTCTTAAATGAAACTGTTCCAAAGAAACTGTTTCTAGATTCTCTCCTCATATATACAAGTCTAGTCACAAATGTTATGCCTTTCATGATCTGAAGCTTTTATGAATTCCAGAGAGAATGTGTCTGTGGGAATTTTTTATCATTGTTCTTTTGCTTTAAAACAGTTTTTTTCCTCTCTGGCATTTCTGGCATTTTCTACTGGGATGGTGTGGTAGATGTCAGTTTCCCACTAAAACTGCTCTATCACTCTCCATCGTCAGCTGGACAAAGGAGAGAAAATATAATGAAAGGATTTTGAGAAAAGGACAGGGAGAGATCACTCACTGATTACCCTTTTCAACAGAAGAGACTTGAATTGGGGAAATTTGTTCAATTTATTACCAGTCAAATCAGAGAAGGATGATGACAAAGAAAGAAAACTAAATCCTAAAGTACCATCCCCGCATACTTCCTGTGCTTAACTCCTGGTTTTATCTATCTCCTCCCTCTCAGTGGTGCAGGGAGACAGGGAATGAGGGTGGAAGCCCATTTATCACATGTTGTCCCTGCTGTTCCTTTCTCCTCAGGGGAGGGACTCTTCACACTCTTCCCCTGCTCCTGCTTGGGGTCCCTCCCATGGGAGACAGTTTTTCATTATCTTCCCCAAAGTGAGTCCTTCCCAACGGGAGCAGTTCCTCAGGGACTGCTCCATCATGGGTCCATTCACAGGGTGCAGTCCTTCAGGAGCAAACTCCAGCATGGGTCTCCCATGGGCTCACAGTTCCTGCCAGAAAACCTGCTCTAGCATGGGCTGCTTTCTCAGTGGGCTCACAGGTCCTGCCAGGAGTCTACCACAGCACAGGCCTCCTACTAGGTCGTGCCTGTTCTGCTGGAGGGTCTTCCATAGGCTACAGGAAGCTATTTGCTCCATTTTTCATCTCCATGGGCTGCAGGGGCACAGCTGCTTCACCATGGCCTGCACTACAGGCTGCAGAGGGTTCTCTGCTCTGGGGGTGGAACTCCTCCTCCTTGTCCTTCTTCACTGACCTTGGTGTCTGTGCAGTTGTTGCTCTCACATTCTCACTTCCCTCTCGGGCTGCAATTGTGCAGATTTCTTTTTTCCCCCTTCTTAAATGTGTTATCCCAGTGGTGCTACTGGTGCTCCTGATAAGCTTGGGCTTCTCACAGAAGCCACCCCTAAAGTCCCCTCAATACCCAAACCTTGCCACACAAACCAAATCCTTTTGCGAAGTTACAAAAGTAGGTCCTTCTCTTTGGCTTCCACGAGAGACTTTTTAATTGCTCTCCTTCAGGGCCTTTTAATTTTTTTTTATTGTTAAATGGAGAAGTTATGCATAATATTCCAGATAAGGTCCCATCAGGGCCACATCTGATGGCTTTTTAATTTTCTCCCTGACAACACCTCTTGCAGTGTGCCCTCTGTCTCTCTCATAGCCATGTCACTCACCTTGAGAGCAAAGAAAAGATTGAGTCTGCCCCAACCCCAGTAGAGCACTCCATATGTGCTGTGTGGGGAAAAATGCTATCTAAACTGGAGGAGATGGTTGTTAGTACAAATGCTTTGGGAATGACTGAAGGAGATAACAAGAAACTGTGTTGAAAGAAGCTATAAGGCTGGAGGGAGGTTATTAGTGGAGTTCCTCAGGGACTGGCTTTGACATTGATCTTATTTATTATTTTCACTAATTACCAAAAAGTAGGATAAAAACAAGAATGTGCTAATGAAATTTGCTAATGGCTTGAAGTTGAAGCTACATAAGAGACCAGAATTGACCTTGAATAATGATGAATTGGAGATGGAAAGGAATTAGTATTTAAATAACAAGAAGTTGCATGTTTAGAGGAAAAATAAGAAGTATTTCTGGGATTCCTCATTCAGTGGAGCAACAAAAAGTTTGAGAAAAGCTTAGCTGTATTATATAGTCAGAGGGTGACCATGTATCTCGTTTTAAGTGTAGGGAGGTCTGATCCTCCCACCACTGGAGGGAGACAAGGACCAACGAGAACAAACTCTGATAAATGTCAGATGAAGTGTGAATTCATGTGGAAGAGTGGAAAGAGCAAGTCTGACCCCTGTGAAGGGTTGCATAGCTGTTTGTCTTCAATTACACCACCTGGAAATGGACAGTACAAGTTAATGTATGGGAAGGGAGGATGCAAGAGGTCTGTGCAGAGCTGCTGCTTTATTTGGGGTAAGTGTGTTCTTTTGAGGTAGTTACTTTAGGAAAAAGAAAAAAAAATAAAAGAAAGCTCAAATACAAGCCCAAACAAACTAATTGGGAAATGCAGTTGTCCTGAATCAAAGCTGTCCTGAGGATGATGATGGAAGCTCCTCTTAAATAGCTGTTCTATAATCTGTACTTCCTGAAAAACTATAATCAGTTTACTTTATATATATTTATTTAACTGGAATCGTTCTGCATTAATTGTTCTGTATTTCTGTTTACAACAGTAAACTGTATTGCTATTTACAAAATTGGTACTATTGCATTTCTGCTAATAGGCCAATGTCTTTTTACATGTTTTTAATAGAAGATAAAGAAACTGCAGACAAGCATACAGGAGTCCATTAAAGACAAAGCACATGTAAAGTCCTGAACAGAGAGGGAGATGTTAACCATGACATCAAAATTGAAGGAAAGGAAACATTTGCAAAGAAAAGAGGATAATCGCATAATCCTGTTCTTTGCTCCAAAACAACATGGAACACTAGACAGTAACAAGGCTGGGAGACTGCAGTTGCAATGATTGTTTTCTAAATGTGGGAAAAAACAGTTAAAGGAATATGAATAGATTAGACAGGTCCTAATTTAATGATGAATCTTACTGTTCTTTCTCATGCTCTTAATCTGGATGTCCTGTCTCCACTGCAGGAAATGCTGTACAGGCAATACTGCTTTTCTAGCTGGCATATACAGTAATTGGTCACATGTATCTGTGGTGTGTGAATTTTGTAGTCTATTTTAAAAGGTATGATTGGAGGCAATTGCAGCAAATCAAGAAGTTTCTATGCTGTTTATAAACCAACTTTTCCTTCTTGTTTGCCAGAACATTACTTTCTGACTGGAAATGACCCTGTTGCTTTTTTTTTCCTTCTTTCTTTCTCAGTTGTTTTTTTGTTTTGGTTTGGGGGTTTGTTTGTTTTTTCTTTTTTGCTGCTATGGTGGCTTCTTTGCACCAGTGTCCTTATTTAAACCAAATTCTTCCTCTTTGTTGTAAAGCTTCTGGGGACTTTCATGAACACTTGGCTGTTTTGGTAGAAGTCTCAGTGGTGCTATAACAAGCACGTTCACAGGATTTAGCACCTTTTGATGCAATTTAGCTTCAGTGATTCTTAAGCTACTGTTTCACCTGAAGTCTGCAGTTCTTTTACTCCCTCATGAATATGTTAATGAATTATTTCACACTCTTTAAAAAATATATCTCTGCAGTCACAGAGCCAACTTGGCATCTTGGGGTGGTATTTAAATAACTTCATGGAAGATGTATCAGTCTTGTTTTTTTAAAAAAATATAGTGAATAAATTCAGTGTGGCACGAATCTGGCAGCTGCATAGCAAAAATATTCAGTGCAAGTAAATTATGCATATTTTTTGTTGCTAAAATAGTTCAGAAAATACACTTTCAAATGTTATTTTAATTACTACCTTTATTCTACTGTTTCTAAATAAGCTCTGTACTTGGCAATTTACTACCTGAAATCTGATATTCTAAATGTTTCCTTGTTTCCTAATGTAAAATGTATCCTTTATGATCAGTCTCAAAGTCTATTTTTGTTCTGTCAATCAACTTGGTATTTCAGGCTGTTTGTTTCTTTATCCATAAAGACACAGGTGCATAATATTACTATAATTTTCTTCATGTTGTATTTTTTCCTCAGTATTTTTCATGCATGGACATTGCTGTAGTGATTATCAGTCCTTCTCTTTATTTATGATTTGATTTATTTTTATTCTACGTAATTTCTGGACATACTCTCAGATTAAGTACTGCATTGTTTTAAAGTTCATTTAAAACCATATCCTCTATATAAATTAGAATAAATTAGTACTGAATGTACTAACAGTTTTAAGTTTTTTGTATTTGTAGTTTCTGCTATTTTTGTGAACTATTAGAAACCTCATTAAAAAGCCTTACAATGAGAACCACACAACCTACTTTTCAGATCAAAGTAGTTCAAAGAAATCTAGATATGCATATATATTTTCATTAATATTGTATCTTTACCAAAGCCTGCCCTGGTTATTAGGCATTTTTTCAATTGCTATCAGTGAGTTTGAACAAGAGTTTCGATTTTACAATGCTTGTAGCATGCTGGGGTTATTCAGGTAAACAAATACAAGTCCATATTTTGATTCGAGGGTATTTATTTCAACTCTTATGACCACTGAACTTCAGTATTGCATATTCTGTACTCTCAGAACCTGTGGGAGAAATAAGAGCTGTTCTATCAATTGGTACTAGAGGATACTGGAGAAATGGATAGTAGAGAAACTGCCAGTTTGGGGAACTGGGTTTTGGAGAAATGTTGTGATTTACCAAGGACTGACTTGGAAGTCCTTGGCAGAACAGGTACTGGCATAATGCTCTGACTCCTCTTTCTCTTCAGTCTCTGTGCCCTAAATGCCTCCTATCTCTTCCTTTCAGCAACTTGATAATGAGATTTTAAATGATTTCTGTTACTGCAGCTGTTGTTTGCTGTGTATTTTTGTTTAGCTTCATGGAAGTGCAGGATAGGGAAGAGGAGTATATTCCCTACCATGCCAGATTACTCATGGCCTCAGTGGACCTGTGTGTAATGGAAGGACAAGTACTGTAGTGCAGACTGTTGAAAAGAATTAAAATCTAAACTGTAATATTCAAGTGTCAGGAGGAAGTATTTTTCTATCCTCAAAATAAAGAAGATTTGCATTAAAAAAACAAGAACTTAGGTGTTTTTCTGTGAAAGAAATAAGAGGCTTTAGGTCCTATTCATAAAGTGGATGAGGAGTATTCAGAAACATCTGTTAATCCTTTTCCTGTGCACGAACTTGAGGGTGCAAAGGGTATGGTTTGCTTGGGTGCAAATGCACTCAAAGGTTTCAAAACTTCAGAAAAATAATCTATAACGTGCCTTTGCACTGCACTGCAGTAGATTGTGTTTGGGTCTCTTAATATTTGTACTTGAGATGCTTGGGACACCAAGGGATGAGGGTTGAGTGTGGCACCAGAGAGTTTGCTGTTTACTTGTGCTAGCCCCTGTAAGTCATTTAGACGGATGGAATGTGAGACTCAGGTTATAACTTAAATATGGGATTACAACATAGCCCTCCAGGGACCTTGAAGTGTTTTTGTAGTAAATGTAATGTGGTAGACGTTCCTTGGTAAGTTTTTTAGGGTTTAAGCTCTTCCTAAACCAGGACAGAAATTGGCATTGTGACTTCATGATGTGAATCCCTCAAGTCTCTCAGATATGAATAGGCTTCTGCTGAGCACTTTGCCTTGGGGGCATCTTCAGCACTAAAGGGAAGGGTAAAACATTGATGCAAATTACTGTCTGAAATTTTCCTTAATGTTGAAGGTGAATGCTTTCCTTCTCTTGAAGATGGGCAATGTTTTAAACCATGTTAGCAGGTATGCTTGGGTTAATCATGATTTTTTGGTTATTCTAAAATGTGACAGTTGCCTTCACATCAGATGCCAAGTTCTTATTCACCCTTCTATCATCGTCATCCACAATCTCTTGCCACAGCTTGTAGACAAGCCTTGAAGGGGTGTGGGCTTGAACCTTCAACCCTTTGCCACTTGTGGAATATGAATTATTTTTTAATGCTTGGAACATTTTAATTTTAAAGGAGTTTTGCTTGCATATAAATTTCAGGAAAGAATTGAGAAGCTAGAATTTAAAGAGAATTTAATTTTCAAGTGCAATAAGAACTGTAGTCTTAGACTGTTGAATGAATAGCTTTATATTTCGATGCTTGGAGAAAAAAAAAATCATGCTGTTATGTGTTTGCTTTTCTTGCTTTAGTGACACACCACTTTAATTCTGTTGTTGTTGAGTTGAAAATTGCCACTATGAAAGAGTCATGAGAGATCTGGATATTTTGGATCTTGGTGAGTCCTACCAGATTCTTATATGTAGTCAAACAAGAGCTCAGCCCATCCATGGTTCAAAACAGCAGGTTGTGAGTCAGCCCCAGTTGCTGTGTAAGTGAGGGGTTGTGACCGAGGGATTGGTTTTTGTTTGAAAAGTTGACTCTGTATTGTAAAAACGCACAAAGAGACAATGCCTCTGAACAACAATTTCATATTTAATTCCTTTGTTTCTAATACTTTATCCTTGCTGAACAGTGATCATAATTACAATACTTCTGTGGTGTAGTTTAGCTTTTGTAAACCAAATTGTTGCAGGGAAAGGTGTCCTACTGGGTTCAGATGGAATCCTTTGTATGTGGGAGGGGATGCCAGTTACATTGGCCCAGCCTGAAGGGATGGTTAATATTTACATGCTGCCAAAAGTCTCAGTTCATTTTGAGAGCTCCACAGTTCAAGAATCAATTGGATTTACATATCCCAAAAGTTCAGGAATTGATTTCCTAAATGGTGATATTCAGGGCATAATGATCATGTCTGCCTGTTATTATATGATCAAATATATTCAATGGAGGATGAATTATTTAATCTCTGTGGAAACATGGAATTTTCATTATGCATTAGGACTGTAATGGACACTTTTTTTTTTGCAAAGGAATGAAATTGTTCTGTCTTCTAAACATATGATCTGTGATGCCTTGAAGGCTGCTTGGAGAGGTAGATAATTAGCTACCCCACTGCCTAGAGAAATAGCTTGGAGATTTTAAGAAGTCTTATGCAAATGGTTTGGGATATTATACAAAATTAGTTTCAGTTAGGCTCAAATTCATCTAATTTAATTTAATTATTGGGAAAAGTAAATCTTTGAGAAAAAGAAGGAAGGAGAAGACAGGGCAAGGAAATACCTTGGCATATGGACTGCAAAAATTAGATGGTGATGGATGTATAGCTGCCATTCACTTTGTGGATGTTCACCTTTAAGGCATCTGTAATGACTTTCTTTTATAAGACTCTATCAAAATTAATACCCTAGACCACAGGTGAAATAATTATTGGAATTAAACCTTGCTGCTGAATATGGCTGTATCCCATTTTAGTGAACTGTGAACTCAGCTGGTAAATCTGCAGCCTCCTGGGGAAGTTGAAGTCTCAGCTCATTCTGCACATTTTGCTTGAAGTTTCAGGGAGTCTCTGGCATGGAGAGGACAGTTTTCTGAAGGGGAAAACTTGACAATTTTTCCAGGCCTGCTTTCATGTGTGTATGAACTGTGGTGGTCTGTTTTACGCCTGTGTGATGTCTCCAGCAGCCTTTCATTCTGTCTTGCTTATGGGTGAATCAAATTTATTCTTAATCCAGGGAAGATGGTCAGGAGATTAGAGGAACAGGTGGTGCACAGCTGATTGCTGGTGGCTAGCTGTTAGCTGCCTCTTCAATATGCAGGCAGAGAGCAATGAGGAAAAGGAAATATACTGGAAGCTGCTCAGGCTTTGCAGCTTGGCCCGTGGTTTGGTGGCTGAACTGAGAGCAGAGAAACTGTGAACTGGCAGTTGAATGGCCTGAGGTGGGAGGGAAGGCTGCCAAAGCAGGACTTGACAAACAGGGATGAGTTTCTTCCATGGAGAATAATGGGAGGTACACAGCATGTTGGGATGGTGTGGATAAGTCAGCAGTGTCTAAAAATGAAGAAAGAAGTGCAGGACAAGTGGGGTTATCACAGATAGATCTCTGATTTCAGAGCATGTAAGATTTATAACCAGTCTTCATGAACTACATTTCTCCAACTTGAGTGAGCTCTTGGTCTGTTTCAACATGCAGAAAGATTTTGCGGAGCCATTTGAGCAACTTCAACTGTACTTTGACCACTGTAGGAGTAAATTCTTTGAGCAGTTTTGAATATATGTTTCTGCAAAAAACTTACTCAGGAAATGCTAGCTTCATTTACTGCTTTTGGAACAAATGCTGAAGTTTACACCTGGGCTGTTTCCTTGTGAGCTCTTAATTTGCCTTTTGAGCAGTATTTTGTGGGCAACTTCAAGAATATCATTTGGAGTTTGATTAACTACAGTAAAAGTCTTTCAATTAAAGTTATTCTGTATATTTATCCATAAAAGAGATATGTTACTTTGCAGGGTGAATACAATTACAGGGAAACTCAAGAGTAGATTGAAATATCTTATATAATCATCACAGCTCTAGAAATATATATAGTACATTGTTATGATAAGATACATTGAGAATATAGTACTGAAGATAACTTGCTCTGTCACAATTTGTGATATAGCTCTGAACATAGGGTACTGTTGACCTGAAGTTAAATCACTTTTGAAATGCAAGCCTGAAATACTGGTCTAGAATTCCTCCTGGGGCCTTGCAGCTTGGTGAAAGAAATTTAGGGGGATATATTATTGGGACTGAGAACTGTGGTGTTTTGCTTTGGACATATCGGTATGTGCTCAAATATTCATCCCCCCAAAAAAAGGTTCTGTACAACTGCACACTTACAAGACAGTATTTTTTTTTTTGCAGCATTTACTTGCTTTTTTTGCATCTTCAGAGTATTATATAATTTCATTTATGTATAGCAGTTTTTTGATGAGGACACTCTTGTTTGCAGTTCTGTCACTTGGACAACTAGGCCAAATGAGTCAGCTGGAGAGAGAAGCCAGGGAAAAGCAGAAACCCAGTTAGAAGCTAAATGACAGGTTAACAGTATGTTATAAACCAAACCAGAAAAATGAACACTGACACATGAAGTTAGCCAATCCATTTTGGGGCAGCAGAGCTGTCTTTTTCTGCCCCAAACAGTATTTCACAGTAGAGGAAAATTATTTGTATCTTGCTAATGCATACTGGCTTTCTCTACACTTCTCAGGATCTGTTCTGGAGGTATGGCAAAAATAATAACTAAAAATATCAAAGAGCACTTTAAACATTTTGTTGGAAGCAAGACATTTTTATATTTTGTTTATTATTTTTAAATAGATACTTCTTGTTCTTTGCTCACAATAAACTGTTGAAACTTGAGGTTATAATGTTTCCTCTACAAGGAATTAATTTTTCTATTTTACAGCATTTTGTTCCTCAGGAATGGTCTCAGGAATTCCTTTTAGGAATGGCAGTTCCCTGTAATGAATGCTGTTCTTAGCTAAAATCTATGGTGTTGAGCAGAAGCTAAAGGTTAAATCAGACATTGGTGTTTTCTTCCTTTGATTTCCATTTGAACACCAGGGGCATAATTTTGAAACATGACATTTTGGCCATAAGGAAAAATGTTACTGTGTGAGTGACCATGCATCAGAATAGATTACCCATAGAAGTTGTGGAGTCTCTGTCAGTGGAGAGGTATTCAGGAACTGTCTTGACACAGCCCTGTGCCATGTGCTCCAGGATGGTCCTGCTTGACCCGGAAGGTTGGACCAGATGACCCTCTGTGCTCCCTTCCAACCTGACCCATTCTGTCATTCTGTGACTTAGGTTTCATACATGCTGATCTGACCTCATCTCTGATAGTCTGATTCATTTGCCTCATGTAGCAGTATCTTGATGATATTTCAAAATCTCTGAGTATTTATTATGTAATTAGTGACCTTCTTTTTGGTCTTCAAATATGCAAATATGCATAAATTCTCCTGTCCAGATTTTATTCATGTTTGCTGGGTAGTCTTAAAAGTGGAAAACAAATGCAGAACTTAATGTAATGCCCCTACTTTTTGAAGAGATTTTGGCCATTATTGGTAGCTCATAGTACTCTAACTTCTTAAACTGAGTTTTAAATTGTTAAAGCATGCAAAAAATGGTTTCAAGTTAAAAACTTGCTATTACTGGTAAACTTAGACCTGAAAGTGAATCTAGTACTTGCAAGACCTTGGCTGAAGGAAATAGAAGCATGGCTTTTTACCCACTAAATCAACTCCTTTTTAAAATTTTTAGCTCCCAGTTTTGAGTGATAAATAAATCTTCTTTCAGCAAAACTGAAAATACTATGCTTGCATGCAGATATGTCCTGAAATGCTTTGCTAGTTATGGACAGGCCTCATGTGCTTAAACTCTAAGAAAAATTTCTCAGTATTTGTGATAGCAACAGTGCCAGTAAAAATACAGACACAGGAACACATGCTGTTTGGCTCAAAGGCAAGAAGGAAATAATGTTCTGAAAGCATCCAGAGGGAGAATATTTAGATTTTTTCAAAATACAGAAAAACGCTGGTTAAAGTCAAATGAGCTGCTAGATAACAATGAATGGTCCTTTGCAAGCCAACATTCTTTGCCTTTAAAAAAGAAAAGGAAGATCTTCTCTAGTTAATATACCCTGACTTTAATAAATATCATGTTATTTTCCTTCAAGGCACATATTGACTTGCTAACCTTCTTCTAATCTGTCTTAATCATTGTCAATATTTACCTCCTCATGCAATAAATACTGAGAAGTCAATAGAGCCCATCTTCATCTGTTTTTGAACTTGTGCCATTTCTTTGCCCATTTCAGTGAAATTCACATAGAGCTGAGAAGAAAAATTAAACTTGTTATGTAACTGGTTCTAGGCAGTTTGTAGTAATAATCTTGAACGGTTTAGACCTCAGGCTGTAAGTAGAACTCACATTTCTAGACCTAAAATAATATTAGATACTTTTGACTCTTGATGGGTATTTCTTGGCAAACTGAATATAGTATTACTATACTTCTAACCAATTAAATTCCTTATCAAATGTATAATGCAATTTAAAATAAGGTTTCTTAGCTGGCTAGTTCATGAAACGATCACGAAGTACCCAGAGCTCAACTCAGATGTTCTTCCCAGGTGTACTTCTTTGTCCTCATTGCATCCTTAAGCTTACTTATCAAAGCTTCCAAAGATCTTGCAGAAATTGTGAAAATCGTAATAATTACATCACTGTTTCTCAAGGTGAAACATTTACTCCTTGAAGAATTCTTGCTTGATTGCAAACAATTTAGTTTTGGGCTCAGATTGGTATGTGTGCATGAAGGGGAAAGTCCAGTTTAAAAGTGCTTCTAGAAATAGAATTACTGATATAACTTTATGCTGACTGTGGGAAAGTAAAATGTGAGAGGGAGAGAGAAGAGTTGAAGCATGTAAGAATGACTATGGACAAGGCAGGGGAGCTTGAGTTGTGATCTACATTTCATCTCAAATCCCTCAGACACTGTGTGTACGTCTGATATAATACAGTTGTAGTTCATTGTCAGTGCTGAGTCACCCATTGCTGCTGATTAGCAAACTGCTGCAGACAGGAATTATCAATATTTTAATGGTTTTCATGGTATTTAATAGAGCTGGTTGCATATTTTCCAGCTGACTATTTTTTCTCTTCATAAAATCAAAACATTTCCTGGAAATTGCCTCTTTCATTGAGACTTTTGGGCAGCAGATTGTTGGAACACCTTGTTCCCATTTGCATGTCTTCATGGCCTAAAACTCAAAAGGTCAGATCATGAAAACTGTAGTTTCTTTTCTTCCCAGTTCGAGCCAGGAGGGATTTCCAACTGTACGAATTTTATGTGACCAAGGAACTGAGGGGGAAAATTTGGATTATCTGCAGATGTACAGAGCCATCATGAGTTTGAGAACTGAATTATGTCTTGGGAGAAAACCACATTGAGATCCAGACCAAATTTGGCAGTATAAGTAGCCCTGTTAATTGGCACCATATCTGGACATTGCTGCATTCCTTGATACTCATTAGTTGGAAATTGTAAAATAAATTATAAAACCCAAAGGGCATTAAATGTCTCTTACCTCAGATACTGAAAACAAGTATTGCAGTAGGAATAGGAACAGGACATTCATGCTACTGCTTTCTCTTCCTCTGAAACTTCATGTCTTATTAAAAACCTTCCCTGTAGGCTTACTGGGCTGGAATTATACATTAAAATGTAAACACAGTAGTTATTCTCTTGCCTACAAACAAAATGGTTAGCAAAACTGTATATTGTTTAGAAAAGTCAATTATACCTCAAATAAGGAGGAGAAAAAAATTTAGCAATGTCTTTTGAGACTAAGCCTCTGCTGAAATTAGTTGGATAAAAGAGCAGTGATGTCACTGGGGGTGCACAGTATTTTGGTGTCTGCCTTTGTGAAGGTTTGGGACTGATTGAATCAAACCCCCTGTGAGAGTGGCAGTCCCATTATATTTGTTGCAGCTTGGCTGGTGCAATTTTTTTTTTCTGAGGTTATCAGCATGTTCAATCAAAAAACTAATATGTGCATTATTGCTTTGCTAGGTTTTAAGCCCTATTCTCATTATAAGTATCGATCTTGATTAAAAACAGTTCTCCAAATGTTTGGTTCCACTGACATGAAATAATTCTCATCCTCTCTTCTACCAGAGGGAAGGTATCTTCATTCAGGTTAATTGCTGGTTCCTGATGCTAAATGCAAACATCAGACCACTGCTTGAGGTGAAAGTTCAAAACTGGGGAAAAAAACCCCACAAAACCAAAAATTAGCTGTTAAAATATTTTTTCCTTCTGTATTTAACAGAACAGTGCAACATGTCAAAAAAAACAAAACGTTTAATAATGTTTTGAAGTAACAGAATTTTCAGTTCTTTGTCAGGGAATGTGTATTGTTCTCTCTCTCTGCCAGAAGCAGGGGGAAGGGAAGATGGTAGCAGTCACAGGTGAGTATAGAAATACACAACAATAAAAACACAATAACCCAGTGCCAAAAGTAGGAGTGATGTAGAGTCATATTTAATTTAGACAAAACCAGAAATCCTGCTATTGTATTCTGAAATAGGTGAGTGGACCCTTGTGTCAACGATTGGGATGATGTGCACAGGCATAAAACTCCTGTCAGAATTTGCAGGAAGGTTTAGCCTTTTCCCATAGATAATTTGCTGAATAGTACTTAGAAAGACATACATATGCATATGTACTCTCTACCCAGAGCTTTATTTATGTTGATGCTTTGTTTATTGTAATTTTCTTGTGGTAAAAGGAAACCTCTGCTAGGCTCAAGATGTCCTGATGCTTATCTGTCCACATACTGCACCCCACAGTTGTCCAGGCAAGGTTCAAAAAGCCTAGGAATTGGACACCAGATGGGCAGGAAGAAGCATTTTAAGGTTAGCAGGGATGGATGACTCAAAAAATTCCAGTTTTATTCAGTTTAAAGTGTTCATGAACTTCAGTAACCTTTTTGCACTGACAAATGAAGTTCATTTAACAATTGGGTTTTATTCCTTTCCTGAAATGGTTTTAACTCTGTTTCTTGTCTTAGATCTTGCTACATACTTGTTTGCTGGATTGAGATACTTCAAGAATTTCTTGCAGGTAGTTAGAAGACACCCTTAAGTTACTCTTCTCAGTTAAATAAACTGTTTTTCTGTTTTTAGCAGGTCAAACATTTTTAAATAATTTTCATTGCTCTTCACTGAATTTTTCCACAGTACTTTATTAGGTCTGAAGTACAACCGGGAATCTTTTATGACAAAATTTAATGCTTCATAAACTCAGTTTCAAAAGAGCTCTACATTAAGTGTTTTGGTTTGTTGGTTGCATGTGTGGAGTAGCCTCTTGCCAACATTTCCTCTCAGCAGAAAAAGTCCAGGAAAAATATGGAGGCTCAGTTGTTGTTGTGGAGGCTAAATGCCTTGGCCATCTGTGATCTGTTAATATTGAATCTGTGTACCTGTCACCAAACCAGCCATAATCCAATGGTTGCCTACAAGCCACTTTTCGGATTGAAATTGGCTACAACTTCCCCAACAGGAGGACAAGAACCCATCACTTCAGTTTTCCTGATGGATTTTTTTTTTCTTCTATTAAATTCAGCATATCATGATAAATAGAATTTTATGTTTGAAGATTGGGAGAAGAGTGGAGATAATTGCTCCAGTCGGATCCTAAAGGGGGTTTACTGAAAAGCGTATCTCTTTTTTCAGTAGTTGTATTTCTCCTTGTGCCTATGAGAACATGGATTTAAGCCAAATAAATACGGCATCAGGAAAAGGCTCCACTCCCAGAGATTTTCATGAGAGAATTCCCTTTCTGTCTTATCACAGAATCGAGCTTTGCTGCTGCTGCCCCTACTGAGCAACACCTTGTCCCAGCAGAGCTATCTTTTGTTGCCCTTGGGAGGGAGTGTTCATCATGTAAGCACTTGCCAGCAAGCGGGGGGGCTTTTAGACTTTACATCAGAAAAGTAATTTGGGTACCTCAAAACAAAGCAAGAACTCCAAAGTCCCTTGCTGACTACTGTGTCTTGCGATCATAAAGGTCCTTGGGGTAGCAAGTGTTATTTCTTATGGTGTCAGGTGTCCAATTCATTATCTGGTTACTGTGATTTTTGGAAGAGAAATCTGTGCAAAAAGTTAAAAGAAATTTCCTTTTAAATAGTAGGAACTTATTTCAATCTAGCTTTTATCTGTTCTTTGAAACACAATAAAATACCAAATTGCATATGCATAATTTCAACTGTCTTCCATCGTTTTTACCTTGTCTGAGAAGAAGAAATTCTACAGCATGCATCTCAAACCTGTATGAACTTATTTACCTTACTTCACCAAAAATTTAGATAAAAGTAAGATAAAAAAATACTGTCTTAAACCGAAATAATTTTTTTTTACTAATATTCCAAATGAATTTAAACTGTCATCCTTGATTTGCTTTGTTCAACTCCAAATGGAATTGGACCTGTAATAATAATGTGGTCATGCTTATTCTTTAGGGATTTTTATTTTTTTTTTTCTAGAAAATCTCATCTAGTAGTGAAGTAGAAGGCCACTTCTAAGAGCCAGAATGCAATTGAGTGGCATGGATGCTCTTAGGTTTGGTTAAGTCAGAAACTAAATAGAGGTATGCTTGCATGCTGGTTCTGGCTGGGGTAGACTTAATTTTATTTACTGGCTGGTATGGGACTGTGTTTTGGATTTGTGCTGAACACAGGGTTGATAATACAGAGAGGTTTTTTTATTGCTGAGTGGGGCTCGCACAGAGCCAAGGCTTTTTCTGCTTTTCCTACTGCCACACTGCTGGGAAGCTGTGAGTGCATGGGAGATTGGGAGGAGACACAGCCAGGACTGGTGACCCAAACTGACCGAAGGGGCATTCCAGACCATATGACATCATGCTCAGTATATAAAGTGGGGGGATGAATGAGGAAGAGGGGATGTTTGGAGTGATGGAGTTTGTCTCACCAAGTCACTGTTACATGTGATGGGGCCCTGCTTTCCTGGGGATGGCTGAACACCTGCCTGCCCATGGGAAGCACTGAATCAATTCCTTGTTGTGCTTTGCTTGTGAGCATGGCCTTTTCTTTCCCTATTAAATTGTCTTTATATCAGTGCACAATTTTATGTTTTACTGCTTCTAATTCTCTCCTCAGTTCCTTCTGGTGGGGGACTGGCATTATCCTGGTCAGAACACCAAAAACTGAGTTATAGTAGAAATGCAACACCTCATGAAAAGGTTTATTCCATCAGCAATTGGTGCCAGTCTGATCATCTCATCCCAGCAGAGTCACCCTTGTATCCCAAAGTGCTGCCTATGGGTATGTTCCCGACTTGTGGGAATTGGGTGTGGTCCAAAATCCCATCCTGTTTCCCGGGGAGACCATGCACTCTAAGGAAGCTTTCTGTACTAGAACCCAACAAGACCCAAATTCTATATTGGAGAAATCACATTCAATTGGCCTGTCAAAAGAGAGGATTACAGCAATTAAATCCAAATTGTGATAGCAAAATTATTAATTGGTCATTGTCTAAAAGGATTGCTGCATTGTTCCTCCTGCCTGGAGTGGCGACAGCAAAGGCTTTAGGTGAACTTACACCTCTTGAGTGCTGGCTCGGAAAGGAAGCTAACCTAACCTCAAGTGCTCTCTCTCAACTACTCGAGGATGAAGAAACCACCAGGCATGCAACACTGCAAAATAGAGCGGCCATTGACTTTCTCTTGTTGGCCCATGGATGTGGCTCTAAGGAATTTGAAGGACTGTGTTCTTTTAACCTGCCATCTCATAGCCAGAGCATCCACACGATGATACAGAAAATGAAGGATCAAATCAAAGAACTAAAGATGGAAGGAGAGGTGGACTGGCTTGAAAACCTTTTTGGACAATGGGGAATTGAAGGATGGTTGGCATTCTTAGAGCAGGACTGTGGGTGATTCTAGTAATTTTTATTGTTCTAAGCTTGTTTGGTTGCCTTAAGAAATGCCTAGTTAAGCAGGTGGGAGAGACTTTTAACAGGAAACAGGGAGATGTTGGGGTGGCTGAGTCCACCTCAGGAACTGCCAAGGAGACCAGAGATCCCAAAACAGCAGGGTCACACTGGTGGAACTGCTCTGAAGTCTGAAATACCCCTAAGAATTAAGTGGTTTCTCCCTAGGCTATCTCACGTCGATATGTTAATCCTCTTGTGTTCATTGGCCTTGACCTGTCCCCTCTCCCCATTAGTGGTCACTGTATCCCCCTGCCCTCTCTCCACCCCTCTGACCATTGGCTGAGTGTCCCTATAACAAGGGACGCTCAGGGGTCATTTGACCTCTCACCTGTGGAATCCTTTGGAATAAATGTTTCTGGAACTCTATACGTCTGAGCCTCTGCAGTTCTGAATCCCTGGTAACGCCTGAGCTCTCCAGCAGCGGGTGAGTGTGTGTGCTGCCAGCCACTGGCAGAGGTAGGAAAGGTCTGCTTGCACAGAACCCTGCAGTTCTGGCCGTAGTGATCTCTGAGCCATAGAGACAATTCTGGTAAGTGCAGAGGCCTCATCCACCCCACACACCTCACAGTGTTAGGGGACTGAGTGGCTGTGTGGGGCTTGGTTGCTTGGTGAGGTTAAATCACAACAGCTTGGAAGAGAAATGATGATATAAAAATGCAGTTGAAATCTTCTGTTTTGAAAAATTTTCTGAGATACCCCCTGCTCTTACCATCTTGAATCCCCCTAGAGATAAAACTTTAACAAGACAGGATAAACTTTTAAGGACACACCTCCTTCTTCAATCTCAGTTGTCATTTATCTTGTCATTTGAAATGCTACATGATAAATCACCTTGTGAAGATGCAATATTTGATACTCCTCACCTCTCTATTTTTATGACTTTAATAAAATTTGAGGTTTTGCTAGGAATTGCTTTTCTTTAGTGAATTTTCCTGAAGTGTTTGGACTTCAAATGTTTTTATTTTTTTCTAGTTATATGACATTTTTCTGGTTCTTGTGAATGACATTAAAATGATTTCTCTTGGGTAATGCTATTCAAAAAATTAAAAGTAAAAAATCCCAACCCAAGCCACACAAAAATGAAGAAACATTTGGCTTTTTTGGATATGTATTTTCTACTATGGAGCAACAGAAGAATAGTGAAGTGATCAGTTGTCAGTCATTACACCAGTGACACGGTTTCTAACTTGATTTAGCTTTAGATTAATTGAAACAGGCAAGTATTGATTGCCACTAAAAGAACTGGAAGTTATTTCATATGACAGAAGCCAAATGGGATGGTTTGGAAGATGAGTCTAACTCCTACACAGACATGCCTGTTTTGTGTTTTGTATTTACCCTTGAAGGAAAGAGCCCTATTTGCATTTGTAAAGAGATGCTTGTTCATAGTTGAGTGTGTTATACATGAGCCAATCTACTGCAGTTTACAAAGACTTTCTAGTCCTTGCTGGTTCTTGGATGCCATCTTGAAAGGTCATATATTTTTTTTCTTTCAAAACTTCTTTTACCTATAAAAGTCTCTGTCTTCCTACTTTCACTGGAATTAATCACCCTTTATTGTTTTTTGCCAGAAATTTCGGTCAGAAATAATCAAGAGCTGGTTTCTGGATCTTATTTAATAGATGGGGCAAAAAAGCCTGTACCATTAGTACAGGTCAACAAATTGATCTTGAAAAAAAATAGGAACATCACCTAAAAACATAATTAATTGTTTTTTAGTTCAATGAATAATTGTTGCATTTCTGGATTAAGTCTGAATTTCATGTAGGGCTAGGGATTTCACTGGTGCTTTTATCAGGCTCATCCTAAATAATGCTTTTCAGTAGTTTTGTTTATTGTTTGGATCTAAATTAATAAGAAAAGGCTGAACTGGATTTCACTTGCTTCCTGGAAATAAGGTCAAAGCATGCGTAGATGGAGGAAATTGAGCCACAGGATTTTAATGAAAAACTTTACCTGCATAGTCAATCTGTGCTAAGAAAATTAAAGTGAGAAGGAGGTTTTCATTTATTTGCCATACCACTCTCTGAAGAAATAACAGCGTATACCAGGGTAGTAGCACTGCTTTATTCCCAAAGCACTGCTCAGGTGCTTGAGAAGAGGCCTTGTAAACATGTGCACAACGCCACAGGGTGACTCCCACTGGCAGGAAGGACCCTGGCATGTTTGCACACATAATCTGCCAGCTTTTTTGTTCCACCAAATTTAGTTTTCCACTAAATTTTATTTCTAATTCCTACAGTACGGAGAGTGGGAGAAATGGCTCAAAATCCCATATTAATTTCTGTGAAGATATTTCATATTTAACTTCATATGCTGCAGTCTACAAGCAGCCTGAGCACTTTGAGTTTCAGTTAAGATGCCTATAGGGATGGTTTTTCCTGGATTGAAGTGTGGCCTAAAGCATCATAATGTCCATGCAGAAGAAATAAATCAATATGAATTGGTATATATTCTGTAGCTGCTCCAAACTGCCAGTCACTGCTGGAAAAAGATATTCTCGGTTTTGGAAGAATCATGAGGGTTTGCCAAGCACTGGTCCCCTAAAGAGGAAGTTTTAATTTCTAGTGATGTACTTTGTGGTGCTCGATACAGATTTTTTTTCCACTTTCAATATGTTCAAGCCTTTCATGTCCATCTTCTAGGTTTATTTTTGAGAGTCATCACAGTGATATTCAACACTGGCTAGCCTCCATAAATGGACATGTAGCCACTAGGCTGGATTTTAAGTAAAGTTTTTGCCAAATTTCAGAGTATACTGGACCCTTGGTTGGGGAGGACTGAGTCACTATAGTTCTTAAGCTGGCTACAATGTGACAACCTCACTTAAACTTGGAGGAGTGTTTTTTGTTTTTTGTTTTTTTTTTAAACAAATGGTATTAAATTTTTTAAAGTCAGATTAAATTCTGCTCCAGAATGTTTTCTGAAATCTCTGGCCTAATAGTAAGTTACTCAAAGCTGTTTTTCCCCCCAATCATTCTTGACTCTGTCTCAAAGTAGAATGTTTGTCTATATAATTTATTTTTTGATTTGGGTATATTAATGGTCAAGTTGGATAATTTAAAAAAATCCTATGCAGTCATATACTTTTAGCCCATCCTCATTTCAAACTAGAATAATTGTGCACGTCTTTCCACCAAGGTGTTGACAGATGAGCTGTAGCAGTTGAATTTACTTCTCCCAGGTGTCTGTCCTTCCCGTGAGGAGAGTTGGAGAGACAGAATGTGTCTGTGAGCCTCAGGCTGTTCAGCACTGAGTCTGGCAGCCCTGCTCCAACCCCTCAGAAGTGTAAAGCAAGCCGTCAGGTTTTGCACTGAAGTGGGAGAATTGAGAATACATTCCCTCTTGCTGACTCTGCAGGCAGGGTGGCAGCCTTCCCTACAGCCAAAGTTAACTGCTCTAGGGTCTTTCGCTGCCATAGACAAGTATGGATCACAGTTCTAAATTATTTTCATGTATCTAAAGTTCCACCTGTCTTGAGAGGGTGTTCTGCCAGGACTTGGATCAAGGTCTTTGACATCTTCTCTTACGTGAGTGTGTTTCATACATGGCAGTTTTCATGGACACACAGTATTAAATTGAAAGCTCACATTAGTGCACGATGAAAATTTCATCGGTGACTAGAGGTCAGAAAAGAAAGATAACGATGTTTTTATAATATCAATTTCCTTACGTTTATAATTTCTCTAGATTACTGGTAGAGAACTTGTGAAGATGTGACAAATTTCAAGTATATTAATGTCATACACTGAGTCAATGAAGTACTGGAACCTTATTTTTTATTTGCTTGTTTCTGTGCAGCTAGAACTTTCTGCCTTCAAAGGTGTCTTCAAGGCTTTTTACTTTTCTAAATTTGTGTTTTGGATAGATTATTAAAGAAACTACCTTCTTATGTTTACTGAAATATGTATGCTTTCTGCTTGACAAATCAGTCTGGAATACAAAGGTGGTGCTTCTAGTAGGCAATTTGCTGTCTAAAGGAAGAAAACTTTCTTAAAAACAGCAAAGCTGGAACTTTAAGACAAGGAATAAAAAAGAAGTCCAAACCAAACATCACCTATGACTTCCCAAGCAAAACAAACTCTCTTCTTTTCTCCTTCCCAAAGAATCTTTCTTCTTTAGTTCTTGCTTATTCCTTTGACTGTCAATTATCAGGAGTCATTTCCCCCTGCCTCTCACCAGTATATTTGGAGATCATATACCTAAAGGATTGAAAAGAATTCCAGTTTAGAAACAAGATGAACTTTCCTGTTTGAAGCTGCACATCTGCATCTTTTCCAGAGCTGGATAGATCAATATTACTTTGACAGACTGTTTTGCTGCAACCCCCTCTCCTTGCCTTGCAGATTATGTGCTTATTGTGACTCATGTCACAGCTCTTGATTGAAAGGTCTGTTTTGGTGATTACATGAGAGAAGTAGTCTAGAGCTCCTAATCCATTTAAATTGTTTGTAAATGACTCATCTATTTTGTCTCTTGCTCCTACTATTGTGTGGTACCTGCTTACTCATATGTCAAGGTGAGCTATTTCCTTATGCATTAAGAATGGGCTCGCATAATCCCACAAATTATGATGAGAGCATGGCACTTAAGTAGCTACTGAAACTTTATTATTGGATTTGTATGGATTTTCATTAGACAAACATCTCAATTATCAAGTTGAAACTTTTCTCTTACTCCTCTTCCTTTGCATTATCATATCAGATCAAGAGGACAACTGTTGACAAGAATTACTGGGCTCTCTGGATCTTCACAGTGGGACCTTCTGTAGTGAGTCTCTCGTCAAATTTTGTTTTCTGGTCCCTAACATGACTGGGCTGGTTTTTGGAGACTGCGCAACATGTTTTTTTCTTCTTCCGTGGCATTAAGTCTTTTTGAAAGGAAGTTGACCTTTTTTCTGTGCTTGCTGAACATGAAATTGTAGTGGTGGTAAGACTGAGGTAAGGTTTAGCTGAGATGATGCACTGGGTTGAAGGCAGTGAAATGGGACAGATTATTCCTTTTTAAATCCTATTCTAACCTTTCTCTATTCTTGGGCCCTACTCTGGACTGTTATGTTCTTGGTTATTCCTCATAACAGTTTGCGACTTTGCCATAAGGTAATTGAATACAATAAGTCAAAAGAAATATGGTCATTGAATGTGTTGCGTTTGTTTCCTGTGGGATTGATGAGGTAAATTCTTTTCCTAAACAGCTATAAAAGCGTTAAGAGTTTTGAATAATTGTCCGATAGGAAAAGATTTCAAATCTCTTTCATCTCTCAATATGTAAGTACATTGATAATGTGTTTTTTTTCTCTATTGGCAGCAATGCCCTGGTTGAACCCCAGCTGCCACCTCATCCCCACACAGCTGCTTGTTCATTTTCTCCAGTGGGATGGGGAGAGAATTGAAAGGTGAAAGTGAGATATCTTGAGATAAAGACAGTTTAATGGATAAAGAAAAAGCAGTGTGTGCAGAGTAAAAGAAGGCATTTTTTCACCCGTTCCCATGGGCAAGCAGGTGTTCAGCCATCCTCAGGAAAGCAGGGATCCATCACATGTTACTTGGGAAGTCAAACGCCATCACTCCAAATATGACTGCCTGTTTCCAACCCAAAATCAAAGCAAAACTTAGCCCTGTACTTTTATTGCAGAGAAAATTACCTCTATTCTAGCCAAAACCAGCACAAAAACTAAGGTGCTTTCTCTTTGATGTTGTTGTTTGTTTCGGTATTTGGGTGTTTTTTTACATTTTATTTTTATTTGCACTGGGTTTGGTTTTTTTTTTTTTTTTTGCTTTATTTTTGTCTGTGGGGATGTTTTTTTATCCAGTTTGTTAGTATCTAATCAGAGATGGGGTTTTACTTTCCCCTTTATGAGCTACATGCCTTACCTTAGATAATTGCTTGTGCCTGTTATTAGCTGAGTAATAGAAGGCCATAGAATTGATTTTAATAGTTCATTATACCCTGTGTGGACCTTGGAAGAATAAAAAGGCTATGATACTTGAGTATAAAAAAGTTAATTTAATTGTATTGGATGAAAACTGCGAAGTATAGAACAAAATCAATCTTTGCAGCATTAGAAAGTTGTTTTCTTAATGTAATTTAATTTATCTTACATGTAGTTGCCTGTATTGAAATTAAAATTCTATTTTGGAAATGTTTTGAAGTATTTTGATAGCTTTGTTTTTATACCTTTGTTTGAACTGATAGTAAGGAAGATCAGAGTTTTCTAAAGAGAAATTTAAAGCACCCTGTGTCTGAGTCAGCAAAATTTTTCAGTTACGCATTTGTTTTATTCCTGTGTTATAAGGTAAAAGTTGATTCCAAAGGAAAATAGAAACATGACTCTCAACTGTTAAAACAATTTATTAAATAGGTACATGGTTCTACCAGATAATCTCAGTCCTCTCATCTCTGGAGCAGGCATATTCTCTCCATTTCTAGTGTCATTTGAGGCAACACTGGAGAAGCTTGGGAATATCAGGACTTGGCTTACCTCAACTAGAAAGGAGCTTGGAGCTGGTAAGCAGGAATATGCCTCCACGTGTTAAGGCAACTGCTCTCAGCAACAGATGCAGCCTCTGCAGGAATGGGCAGGCTGACCAGCCCTAATCACATCAGCTGGCATGGGCATGGGATGCCTGTCTCTCTTACCTCCCTCCCCTGCCAAGTGCTGGCCAGCAGTATCCCTGGGGCCTGGGGATAAATCTTGCACTTGTTTAACAATATTGTCAATTTAATCCAAATTTAACAACTGCTGAAACATTCTAAAACTTGATATCTCTGCTCCAGGCTTATTCAGGTAGATTATAACTGACTTTGTTGATCAGTGACAAAATATGTACCTTTTTTCTGAGTTGTTTTGTTACTTAGAAGTAAATAAATAAAATTAACATCTTGATACTAACTTAATTTCTATTGGCAAGTACACTTGTTAATGTATGGTTTAAAAACCCTCTCTTGTTTAAGGGCTAAAAGGTTAATAACTGAACCCAGAGTGTCCCCAGTGAATCAAGATCAGTTTTCATGAACCTATTGAAAACAATCTGCTCCAAAGAAGATAATTAGAGAGAAGTATTTGGATTGGCTGGATGATACTGTCTATATGTTGTCATATATACTTTGCAATTCCACTTGCAATTTTGGAAAATCATTTAGTCATATCTAGCTCACTTTCCCTTTTGCTGATGGCGGAAATCAAAATACATCCCCCTTTAAAATGTCTAGATGGACCTGGTGAGATTCAACAGCAAGGATGCTCTGATACTGGTAGCTAGGTTACTGTCAGTTTCACTAGCTTCCTGTGGTTGAATTTATGACAATTGGCTAGCATAGATGGCACAAAGTATGAGAAAACATTTCTTGTTTAAGGATACTTAGTAATATTCAAGCAAGCATGCCTTCCATCTGTGTTTTTACTTATGTTGAAAGTCACGTTTGTCTTACTCAGGTGGATTATTTATTTTAAACTTGAGAGTGGTAATTGAGGGACCATTGTTGTGTTTTATTCTGTGCTGGATGGAAATGTTTCTTCATTATATAGTAGATGATAGTGTGACCTCAGATACAGATATAGATGACCTCGAATTTAGAAATATTTGAGTCAAAAGGTCTGATTTCTAGACTCAATCCGTGTTATGTAGGCTGTGGATTTGCAGGTCCAAGTTTTAATAACAGTTTCAAAATTATTAATTTACATACTGAAAACTTTAGTTTGTGGAAACTCTGATAGAACATATTACAATTTTTGAACTTGTTTGATACCACTTAGGTGCTGGGTCTGGTGAACCCATGGTGCATCAGATCTGATGCTGAGTTCCCTGGAATCCAAGCATTTTAAGGAGACCATTTAAGTCTTTGGCTTCTGGGAAAGTGTTCCAGTATAAATGCTTATCACCTACTCCTCACACTCTTGGCCTGAGACCTGAAAAATATCTACTCTGTGAAGAATATTAAGGCTGTGTCTACACATCCCTGCTAGATAAGGAAATGGTTTTCTTCAACAACTGCTTGAACTGTTTCAGAAGCTTTCCTAATTCTTCTTTGCCTTCCTTGGAGCTATGTTTTAAGATAATCCTTTTCCTCTTCTAAGCCCCAAAACGTTACAGCTAAAAATAGATACTAAGGAACAGGGTTTTATTGTTTGTTGGTTTCCTTTAAAAAATAAAAAAAGTAGCAGAAAATATCCAGCGGCTAGAGAAATGTTTCCAACATCGTCATCCTCCTTCCCTTTGCATGAGGTGATGATTGTGAAACTCAGAGTAATTAATCAATGTGAACTTTTCAGATTCATCATTGTAAATGTGCACTTGTGCCAAGCAGCATTGTGCTGATTCTGGGCGTAAAATAATGCATCATATTCATTAACTACCTCTGGTTTTTGTGCCTCATTTGCAGAGCAGCGTCCAGGGAGAGGTGGGATTTTGGGTTGTGTTGAGCCAAAGGTGTACAAATCAAGTAGAGGCTTTGACTAAAGACCTAAGCTCTAGGCTTTTATCCCTTCGCTGCTTAAACCTTCAACGTGAACAGAAGCTGCACCTGAGCACTGATGGTCATTTACCCTGTCCTGTGTACTGTACTGCCCTTGTGAATGTGTTTTCAAACAAGTTGAGTAGGTGGTAACTTGCATAAAACTAGGAAGACATTTAATGGCATATAATTTCAGAGTTTATCTTCTTTTAGTATTTTGGAGATGAGTCTGGCAGCACAAGTGGTTACTGGAAGGACGAGAGGTCTTGAAACAAGCATGTGGAGTTGATGTCTTCCCCCTGATCTGTAAAGCACCTGAGAATTCCTTCTGCCCAGTGGTTATTAGCATCTGCTGGGAGGTCTCATTGGGTTTGCTGTACTTGCATCTCTGCTTTCATTGCTGACTGCTGTATACAGCTGTTGGATTTATTTAGATATAAGCCTTGTCTAAGCAAATGTTTATTTCGTTGGTATTAATTTTCCTGACAATATTTTGCATGTGTTAAAAATGGATTAGAGGAAAAACCCCCATGAAACTTCTCAAACCAAAATTGACACACTTCTAAAATGTGTTCCTTTTTTTTTTTGTTTGTTCCTTGGGAATATTATTTTACATGCTTTTTTGTCAAACAATTTAATAGGGAAAAAAATGAGATTTTTCAAACAGTACTAATTACAAATTGTCCTAGAAAATGTTGAAAATAATGGAACATCCATGTATTGGCATGAATAATAGTAATATGTAATTATACAGTGCTACTTATTTGTTGTGGAATAATGGGAATCCCTGACAAATCTGGAAGAAATAATTGGAGGTTCTGAAAGATCAGCAGAGTTTTCTGTCCAGAACTGCCATTTCATGAATTCACGCAATGAAAATTCTTTGTTTTGAAATTTCCTATACAAGTGGAAATTCAGAATTTTGGTCTGGTTTCAACTCTGATAGTTGAAAAAACCTTTTATAGAATAAGATAGATGTTCATATTCTATATATTCTTATGTTTGGTTGTTAGATTTCTGGGTTGATAACACAATCAAGGATTTGAAGGAGCTTTGAATTCTCTGAATGTGTGATAGGGTGTTTATGCACTTCTTTTTTGCCATTAGAGTTTAGGCTGACTCAGGTGTCTATTCACAACTGCATTTAAAAATGGGAGTGAGATACTGGGGTGTGACTGCCTGATAGAATTCAGGAACTGCATATGGAGTGTAAATAAATAATAAAGGTAAGGATTTAGTAAATCTTGCAGAGAATCAAAGAAAATCCCTGTCTCCTGTAGCTCCCCTGCTTTTTAGTTGTCCACCTTATAAATTGTCTGTAGAGGCTGTGTACTCATTTTCCCTACCTTTTATGTTGTGTCTGGCTTTAACTACAGGCATTTGCAACATCAGCAGCTCTGTTGATTTGGCCAAGTGAAATATCTTGAGTGCTCAGTGTTTATATTCTATATTCAGGCTTGACTGTTACTGGTCAGCTGCAATGACACACACCAAGTGAAATGAAAGGAATTAGCCTGGAACTTTATCCCTCTCCCTAAGCCCAAAGTTCCATACCCCAACCATAGCCGGAACTGTCAAAAAGCAGCATAACAGCTATAATAATTTCACATATGAATTGGTAATATCAGCTATTGCTCTTGGTAGAAGTGATAATTAACTGGAATGGCAATTTATGGTCTTGCAGACCTCATTTATGAAGAGCTGCTTGCCATTAAAATTAATAGGAGCTTAGGGGAATTGATGAATGTCAGAAAGCTCAGATGAATCTGGAACACCTTGTGCTGATACAGTACCACCTAAAGTATTTTACTAATCTTGTCACTCATCAACATGTCAATTGTACTTATTATGGATTTGCATTTTTGTTGACATTCCTGCCTCCTCACTACAGCTATGGGAGGATAGGAGATGGTTATGTCACACAGTCACATGGTGGGAGATTGCTGTGCCACCATGAACTTTGTAAGGACGTGAGGCATGCAGGAAAAGAAATTATTTAATTATATGTATGGTGTGTTTCAGCCTCATTTTCTTTTTTTTTTTTTTTTAAGGACATCAAGAGGTATGTCTGATTGGCTTTATTGGTTAGAACAGGATGTTAATAACACCAAGGTTGTGGGTTTGGTCCCCTCATTGGCCATTCATTTAAGAGCTAGACTTGAAGATCCTTGTAGGGCCCTTCCAACGCAGAATATTGTGTATTTTTGGGATCATTGTTCCTTGGAGACTATTTCCTCATAGAGGAAGGGAGAAGACAGCTGGAAGCCTCTGTGCTAGCAGGTAGAACTAACGAACTTGCATTGGAAAGCGTCATCAGACTGGTGTCAAATTTGGGTTCCACCACTTCGTGTTTTTTTTTTGTTTGACCCTGCTACAGGCCACAGCAAAGCTGGGAATAAACAGAATTGGCCCAAGACAAAGTGTTGTAACTTGGGAAACTGAACATGGAAGCTGAGAGAAAGAGGGTCTTGATAAAGTGGTGCAGTACTGCCAGTACCTGTTTCTGTGTGCTTCAGAACCCACTGGGCTTTGATAGTGTTTCTATCTCTTTCCAGCTCTGAGAAAGTTTAATCTCTTAAGACATCTAGGCCCTTCATCTATTGGACTAGACCAGGCAACCACATTCTATCATGGGTATGCACTGAGCCCAGATACTTAGTCTATTTTAATAAATCAATTAGATTAGTGCCTGCTGTGTTTTGAGAGCTATGTTCTTTCCCTCTTTGTCTTCCCCCCCAAGACATTTACATTCCATGCTCTTGTGGTGTCCTAGGATTTAGCCACTGGGAATCAGAGTAAATCAACATAATGCAAAGGAATTGAGTACTAGAGTTTTAAAAAGAGTATCTTACCATGGGACTCAAATTGCAGCTTTTTAACATGCCTTGAGGTTCTTCATACCTTTTCTGAGCTTGACCTTTTTAATGAGGCAGTGTTCCAGCAGTATTTTGTGCTGGGTCAGTACTGGGACAGCCCAGTTTTTCCTGCTAGTTGTTCTTGCAAGCCAGTTGCTTGTGGATTTGACTAGTCTTCCTAGCCAGAATAAAATGCTGCTTTTATACACAGACTGAATTTCTATGCAAGGTGAAAAACTCCAAAACTGCCACCATAGTTTATTTTCCACCTGTGTCCCTTGCAGATCCTTGTACTACTTATTGCATGGGATGAATCATTGTTTGAGATGCAGTCAAAATTCCAGATTTGAAATCTTGATGACTGTCAGACTGACTTTTATTCAGGTGTCTGAAAACCAGACATCTGCCTGTGTAACAGAGGAGTCTTAGAGCTGGTATTCAGTACAAAGAACAAAGCCGAATATATAATTTTTTATAAACTCCATATTTCCCTCCTGCCGTGTGCAAAGACAACAGTATGGTCTCTTTTGTGTTGCTTAGTGTCCTTCCCTAGGATGTCTAACAACAACCTTCCTCATCCTTATTCACCAGCAGCTTGCTTTGGCTCTGACCAAAATATGTGTGCATATCATTAGCCACCACTTTGTGGAATGGCTTTTAGAACTATTGTCTAAAACCTGAGGTTTTAACTACTACTCTTAATATTCCTTATTTCATAGCTAAAAAAGCTTTCATGGAAACAAAAAATTACTGTATTAAAAATAATTTTTTTCTACAGAAAGGGGAATTGAGATGCCATCTGTACTACTTCTGGCTCCCATTCAGCTTCTTCAAATTAATGCCAAATTAACAGCAGCACTTCTTCCCTGCTTCTGTCTCCTCCCATAGTGCTCTTTCTAAGGTTCATCCAGAATCCTTGAGTAGGTAGGGAGTATCACCTCTGCAAAAAATTCAGTGGGAATTTTTCATTTATTTTGTGTTTATTCTCTGTGGCTGTTACAGCCCTAATGTTTCTGACCCCTATGGTTTGACCTCCCTTCCCTGAAGGGAGGGCACAGCTTACCTGGGAAAGTTGGACAGAAAACTGTGTTTTTCTGCTGTGATGCTTTTTGTAGTTAGTGCTCTTGGATACCACCGTCCAAGGTTTATGGGAATCCCCTGGCACTGAACTCCATGTTTCCATAATTTCCAGCATCTACCTTTTTTTTTTTTCTCCCCTAGACCTCTCCCTGGGCCAGTGTCTTCACCTTTCTGATACCATGTTTTCATTTCAAGGCCTCACGTCTTGGCATGGTATCTTTTATACTGGGAATAACCAGTTCCCAGTTTCTCCAGCCTAAAAGGAGTACGTGCAGAAGCACTCCAGAAGGAAAGCCTCTTAAATGGTGGGTTGATCTCATGTTTCTTTATTAGCAGCCCATACTGGTTGCAGCTAGCAAGTATCACACCCCTGCTTGAGAGTTCATGTGGTTAGTTTTGGACATTCACCCATACACTGACACACAATTTTCTCCTGCCTGTTCATGCTCACTATCTCAGCTCATTTTTGCAATGACTGCAGCTGTTTAACTTTCTGTACTCTGTTGGATGTGCCTCTGTTGGACTGTGTGTCAAAAGAAATAGAACCTAATATTTGAAAGGCATATTTTTTCATGTTTTAGAATTTTGTTTATGCATGTGAGTTTAGCATAGGACAGAAGATATTTTTGTGGTGGTGATAGAGTGGCCATGTAAGACATTATTTCTGCTGATGTAGACTGCCTCTGTTTTGAAGAAAAAATTGAGTTACAGGGTGTTTGTTTCATGATTCTAGTTATTAGTGCAGTGTTTTCAAAATTGTGGTTTACAAGGGTAACACAAGTCCACTGGCCTCATGTGAGTGGATAACATACAATCATGATTAGCTTTCATTGTTGCCTGTACCTTTTCCTATAACAATAACATTAGCTAAAACTCTTCTGAATACTTTACAAACTCTATGGTCTTCTTCTGTTTGAATAAAATACTTTTCATGTTTTGTTTTGATTTTTTTTCCCTAATTAATTTGAGAATAAGGAAGGGAAAATATTTTGCTGTTTCTGTAGCATAAGGCTTAAAGTGGTGCAAAGGAGAGTGAAGTTCTGAATTCTCCCATAGAGGCTTGTTTCATAGCTGGATTCTGATGACAGAAAATGTTTTGCTCCAACTCTTGTGAAGCTTGGTCTGGGTTTTGTGATCAGCATTGTCCCAAAGAAGCACAACTGTTGAGGAAATGTATAGATAGCAATTTGGTCTCCAGTGTAACAGAGGCTCATCTGTTAATTGCTTTGAAGATTAAAGTCAAGACCTTGAACTGGCATCTGAGACTGCCTTTAGAGATAAGCCCCAGCTGTGAACTTCCGTCATCTCCTTCCCAAAGCCTTTGGTATTTAGAGGATAATAGATAAGCAGGATATCAAGGACAGCATCTAACTGATGTAAAAGATTTGTATTATGGAGACCTGAATTGTTATGAGGGCAAAGCCAGTTCTCTCTAGATCTGTTATCCAGAGACCTCTCCAGAGAAGATGTCAGCAAAGAAAAAATGTGTGAATGTAAGACCAGATATCCTCATGGAAATGACAAGTCAATCAAGTGTTGACAATATCCACTACATTTACAACAGCCACGCCAGTTTGCTGATTGAATTGATATGATTTTTTTTCTTGTAAACTAAGAATAATCTAAAGGAATGCCTTCTAAGGTGGGTGTCTCACTTTCTCTAACTCTACTCACTTCTTTGACTTCCCATCTCCCCCCTGAATCAAATTTAACTGAGTTGAAATCCTTTGTCTAATGAAGCATTTTATTCTGCTGCTGTTTAACCATTTTGTCATAAACTCTTCTTTTTCAAGGCAGTTTCATTTCAAAATGTTTCTTTTTTTCATGTTAGAAATGTTGAAGAAAAATGCTTCTGGCAAGTTAAATAATTTGTTTAGAGATGTTTAGAAATAACTGAATTCTCTGGTAGTTTTGGTTCTATCACTCAAAATGTCATTCTTCATCAAGAGTGACTCCATTAGTCAAGTATGATGCAAGCAAATAGGGATGTTTCCAGAGATCCTCTACTGTCAGCATGTCAAAGGCTGTTTTGAATACAATGCTTGTTAAGAGAGCTCTGTGGATGACATTTGTTTTTACAGTGTTTGAGAACAGTGCTTAAGGAATAGTTGTTGCACTTGGTCAGCTAAAAGGACAAGGTCGCAGACACTTCATGCACTGTGGAATCTGTAGCACGTTGCTAAATGGCAGAAAATTAAGATGCTCTGAGAAAAATAGTCACAACAAATTTAATTAGTAGGGGATATATTTCAGAGGAAAATAAAGCATTGAAGGGTGAGGGACACAGAAGTGAGTAGAGAACGAGTAAGTAATTGGCGAAATCTAAAATAAGATGAATTAAGATGCTGCATGGCTGGTAAAGAGAGATGAACAAATAATCATCATTGAGAAGTCTGATGAAACAGTAGGAAATACAATTTTAAAAACCCCTGCCAAAACAGTCAAACAAAAAGCCTCAGTCTGTTTTGGCTGTTTCTACTCCTATCTAGTTCCTCCCTAGATTTCCTTTCTTAGGATTGCCTTTCTTGAAGTTCGCTTCTCCTTTTCACACTGGTGAAGTAGTCCAGTGTGGGATAAGATCTACCGGCGTCACGGGTTTGGATAACAGCATCTGTCTCTTTGCACTGCCTAGCCTGGGACATCAAACCAGTGGAGTTATCCTTCTTAGTTATTCCTTGCTTGGTTTTATGTCCTAATGCAACTACCAGCATTGCTCAGCTTGGTGAAGTGCAGGAGCCCAGGGAAAAATCCTTCAGACAGCCACAGATCCTTCCAATTTGCAGCCAAGGATGAAGATATTAAGGAGAGGTGGAAATTTGGGGTCTTGGGTTCTGTTTCAGGAGATCATTTGGCCACCTGGTGACGGTAAAATGAGCCTTTTCACCCTCCCATATTTAACGAGGGAAAGAAGGGAGGAGTAAGTAAAAGAAAGGACTTGAGTTTCAGAACTCTTAACTGACTGCTGGGGAGCTTTCTGAAAATGGTGCTGGGAAAGATAAGTGTTCCCCTTCTGGTCAATGGGCAAAACCTTCTGTTCTTTCTCTCTCTTCCCTGCCCCCTCATTCCCACTGTTTATTGTGCTATATAAAGTGGATGTAGTTCTCTCTGCTGCATCCTAGCCCTGCAGCTGGTGCTCTATTTTGAGAAGCGAGATGAAAAGAAGAGTGAAAAGAAGATACTATGATTTGGTTCAATTTGTAACCCTTCTTACCAGCTCAGCTGGGGCTCTCCAAATCAGGAACGGTGTCTTCCTTCTCTTTGGTTCATTTTTTATTAGTTTATTTGCGCGAGTGTTTGTGTGGCTGAAATAGAAATTCCTTTTTATTTATTTGTTTTTTATTTTATTAGATGGAAACATACTGATCCTGTAGGTAATGGCTATCCTGTGACATGAACCAAGAACAAATGGAATTCTGGTCAACTTCAGGAAGCTATAGATAACATAATGCTTAGTATTTGTTTTCTTTGCAGCAAAGACTGGCTACGAAGCACTTGCAAAACCGTTCATGTGAAGAGGAGTACAGGGTAACCTTATAAAGCAAGGTAGTGCTTCTTTGCCCAGTTTTTATCATCGGAATATCTCAAAAGTTAAGTTTCAATAAACGTTGCTTGCATTTAGGAGAGGTGTCGGAGTGGTCTTTCACACAGGATATATTAAAATTGCCAGTTCTGCAGAAGCAATTGGTATTCCAATTGGCAAAAATACGTCTCCTCAGGTTTAGACGGGGTAACATCTAGTTTATGTCCTGAAATAATGGCCTGATGGAGACTCAGGAATGTCTTAGTTACCATGCTATTAGGGTTTATCTTAGTACTTGCTTTAATTCTGATATATTTTATTTTTGAAAGGTAAAGTGAGCTTTCTTTGTATGTGTGAAGAAAAACACTGTTTCTACCTGAACCCATGCCAGTAAAATACGTTTTTATCTCTACACAAAATCATGAAACACAAAAGATCTTGAATGCTACAGGTCAAAATGCTACATATCATACTCTTACAACAATCTCTCCATAGGACCTGTAATAGCAAGGTATCCTAGGGCAAATACACATAATATGATAGCCTGTCTGCATTTCAGACACACTTGAATAAGGAAAATCTTTGTAGATGCTGTGAATATGCTTCTGCAATGAATATATGCATATACTTAGCGAATTTGTTATAGAAGTCAGATGTTGAAAGAAAATTTTCAACTATTTCAGACAACAGCAGGTTTAAAGACATATAAGCAGCATGATTTTTCTGGAGGGGTGTGATGGGTGCCTGAGATAAATTTGGCCCATATCAGTTTACAGATAATCCTAATTTAAGTGATATTTTTACAGTCATCTTTGAAAGTTGCAGCTTCAAGCTTCAGTGCATGATGTCTTGTCACGATTTTTTTAGTACAGAAGTAACTGTGGGCACAAGGTTAATCATGTGTTTTCAATTAAGGAAACAGATTTGTGACTTCTTTTAATAAAAAATGAATTTCTAAATAGTGCAATGTTGTATTTTAACAATCAAAATTGAATACAAGTTATTGATTGGGTAGGTTCTTAAAGGGTTAATATAGCTCTTACATTGATCATTGAGGTATACAAACCAACAACGTCTATTTTGAGCAAAACTGCGATGCCAGTTGGACTTTTACCTCATCGTGGGAGGTGGTCTTTTAACCAGGTGCTGTGGATTCTTTGTTGGGCCATGTCTTGAGGTGTTTTTGGCACCTGCATCTCTCATCTACTTGAGAGAGATCAGTAGGTAATACAGTAGCCTGCAGTATCAGCCTGTTGGAACTGAGCAGAGTTCAGTGAAATATCCTCTGAAATCCCTTTTGAAGGCAGCTGTTTTTTAGAAGGCTTAAAATATTTGTTATAGATAGCTTGTGACATTCTCATCCATCTTGTGTGTGATCAAAATAAATTAAGAACTGTAAACAAAGCAGGAACATTCAAAGATAATGACTCAATAATATTGCAGTGATTTTTCTCTTCTATTCCCTTCTGTCTTCAGGCTACAAAACTGAAATTTACTCAAAATTGAGTAAGTCTTTAAAAATTAAGTAAATTTTAACAAAAGTATTTTTGTTTTGAAAATAACAATGGCAGTATATTGGAGGGAAATAGCTTTATTCTGCACTGATTAGAGAGAATCGGAAGTTTATCCCACTCCGTATAAATGCTAGAGGTTAGTTACACGTGTTAATGTTGCATTTATTTTTCCCTCCCCCAAGATACTTGGGTGTGTGATTCTGTCTAATGCTTATCTGCAGTCTTGGGCCAGTTCTTGCCAACATAAATTTGTACAGATGCATTCATTACAGGAGTATCAGCAGCATAAAGAGTGTATGCCATTATGAATGTTATGGCTAAAACAAGGATTATCTATTTCTTACCAACTTACTTACTACTAAATCCTAAATTTAAAAAATTACTTATTATTTAATTGAAGCAAAGAAAAAGTATCGTTCTGTCTTTACTTGTTAGAAATTTGGAATATAGTAGCCACCCAAGTCAACCCCCAACTTTCTCAATTTGGTAACCAAATGTTTGGATGCTCTCCAAACATTGTTGGAAGTTGTTTGAGCCACACCATTGAACTGGAAGATCTGAATCTTATAGAAGTCTGTGTTTTTATTGAGTGTCAAGTCTAAGCATTAAAATAAGAAGTTTAAAAATGCAGTATGAAAGGCAACAGAAATTCAGTGATCTTAGATATCGAATAAGCTGTTCTTAGGTTAGAATTTGAGTGGTTTGTAGTCTGAAGGAGCAGACCAGCAAAGGGTTGCCTTGCTTTGTTTCTGACTTGATGACAACATTAGACTGACAACATTAGACTGTTTTGGAGGAGAGAGGATAAAAATATTGATAATTGGTTACTTGCTTAAAATTTGGACCATATCAATTCATACTAGGAATTCTAATTTACCAGCTACTACCAGATGTTTAAAGATTTATCTATTTATTTTTCTGTTACCTTTTCTGATAATAATAATAGTGATGCTCACTATTTTGGTCTAGTTCTTTAAGCAACAACTTTTGATAGTTCCTTAAATTAACTGGCATTTTGAAGTTTTGATTATCCACACCTGATTTCACGTGAAATTTTTTATTTTCTCCCACTATCCCCAGAAATTAGCCCTAGACTGTTTCACTCAGTAGTCAGAACAGCGAGGGGTAATCTGCATGCCTCGCTGAATACTGTGCTTTATGCTCTCTCTGAAAATCTACCTTGTCATAATTGCATAAGCCTGAAGAGGGGTTATGATTAATTCCTTTGTCAAAGACTGTCTTATGCAAAGATTAATTTTTCAGAATGGTTTCTGAATATTATATGGGACCCTTGGTGAGAACAAGAGAAAGTCTTAAAATGAATCTTCCCAGATCACACCATGCAGCCCTCTGGTTACCTAACAAGGTGACTTGTAACGCCAGCTCTGGAGAGGACAAGTCCTAAAGAGTCCAGCAGTGCTGGATTTGTAGGACTTAAACATAAGCACTTTGATATAACACAGCAGGAGAAGAAGAGTTTTTCTTTTTTATAGCTTAGACTTTTCAGGTCTCTATTTAGTTGTTCAGTACTTTTGGTGGGTTGATAAGCAAGGTTTTCCTGTATTCCTTTCACTTTGGAGTGGAGAAAACTCAATGCCTTGAAAAGACCCTGAAAGGGACCAGCTAGGTATCTGTGAAGAAAGGAGGCATTTTCAGCAAAACTCCCTTCGGAAACACAAGCTGCACTCAGGGCAGTTTGACAGATGATTACGGGACTGAACTGGAATGTGTTCTTTCTGTATGGACTGCCAGAGTTCATCACACCTAGCTGAAAAATCTCTTCTTTGTTTAATGACCCAGTAGACATCAAGCAGCAGTGAATCTGTGACTCTTGCTCAGTGTTTCACTCAGCTCTGGATAAGAGATCCTTAACATTAGAAGTATGATTTGTCATTTGCCCCCTAATTGTAGCTGGTGTGGCATGTTAGCTTACCCCTTTTGAGTCTGATTTTATTTTCCTGAATAAAAAATTTCTCTCACAAATGGAAATGTAATAATAAATCAAAAAATGTAGTCATATTATGTCGTTCTTGAACTAAGTGCATTAATAAAGATGAAGAATAAATGCAAATACAAAAATGAGGTGACTCTTCTTTTCCAGTGTGAAAAAGGTCATTTGAGACCACGAGGAAAGTGATCTACCCCATGGGAACAAACTGTCAAATAAATAAAGATGAGCGAGGGGGAGACAGGAGCAGGTTTTGTCTTCTCTTCTGTTTGTTTTTATTTTCTTTGGTAAACATTTTGAACACAGTATTCAAAGGTATTTGGATTTTCTTTGGCTAGTTTTGCTATAAATAACTTCATTTCCCCTTTCATGATAAAGAAAATATTTACCTGTAATAGATGCGTACTGTTTCCTGTCATCATCCTCTGATTACAGAAGAGAAAATATGGGTGTTTTCTCAGCATGACTTCGTTTACCATGGCTTGGTCTTTCCAATGTCTTTTTAGAGGTTCTAAAAAGAGTACAGTTGATTTGCGCTCCTTGCTTTTCCTATGTTTTTTGAGTTCTCCATCTGTTGTAATCCTTTCCCAGTGCTCAAGCATTCCAGTTTAAATATCGCAAACAGAAAGTTAATTGGACTACCCCTTTCTCTTTTTATTATATCCACTTTACAATATGCCAAAAATTCCCAGTTGCTTTGATATCTTTGTTCTTTAAATTGAGTGTATTTATTTTATTCGCTGTTAGGAACTTTAATCCCTGATTGCCTTGAAAATTTAGGCTGGTGTGGTGTAGGATTACAGTTGCCCTTCCTGAATTTCATAATGAATTCTTTTTTAACAATGAGAAGCCCCCAGTCATCTCTGAATTTCTGTGAGGTTACCTTTTGTTGCTCAGTTTCTGGGAATAATTCAACTTATGTTTTTCTCCTAGTCTCCTACACCATTATTGAATTACCTGTGAGCATCTTGTGTTTTGATTCTCAGGGGATGGATGTATCTGAAGTTGGAATATCTGAATTGTTTGTTTGGTTTTTTTTCTTCTCAAATAACTACAGACTGGCATCAGTCTTAAAGCTTGTTTTCCAGGAAGACTGTGAGTTTTTTTAAGCCTCCATTAAATTACTTGTGATTTAAATGATGAAAGAGTATCGTGCTCTTCTCAGAGATTAGATCTTTATCTTCTTATGCTGTTTGCTCTGGATGTAAATTTATAATGCCTACTTTAGGTTCTACATTTCTGGGGACAGGCATAGACTGCATTCTGACAGTCATACAATGTTATGCTTGTGTTATGCTTCTAAGTGTCACCATACAACTATTTTGCTCTACATAGAGGTCTATTCCTATACAAGATTTCTTTTTTTTCTCATATTTAGCATGAAATAAAGCCACCATTGGATTTAGTATCTGTTCTTATTTGACCTGGATGAACTCTACATTTCTAGAGATCATCCTGAGCTTGCAAATGCTTTCCTGCACGTATAAAATTAGAAACTTGGAAGAGCTAGTTCTTGCATAGTCACAACCAAGAACAGAAATAATGAGGCAAAGTAATGAGCAGAATTTTTAGCTCTGTAAAGATCTGGAGACAGAGCTTGGGCAGCATTTATCCAAATGTCAGTTCTATATATTAAGCAGGTTCATCTTAATACCTGGCCAGTGGAGCCAGCTGGTCACAACAATGGGAATACAGCAAGTGAGATGCTCTTTGCAGCCTTACTTGTCTCCTCCTCTCTTTCTGGAATCCTGAAGACTAGAGAGAAAGCCTAGCATGGAAATGAAAGGCCTCTCTTAACAACTGGGTACCATGAAACTTGTCCAGAGCTTCCTGTTCTGTTTTTTCACCAAACTTTCCAAAGCTCTTGTGGCTGTTAAGATGGAATTTGAAGGCCCTTGTGAAAATGTTAGTGTTTCCCAACAAATACAGCAGTTTTTAAACTTCCTAGGATATGTGATTTGAAAGAGAGATAAAGTGTTTAATTCAAAATGATGCTCTTGCTGGAGCTGAAACTGTTGCTGATATACCATCCCAACATTCTATTTTATCTTATATAAGAAGAATATTTCCTAAAAACAAATGAACAAATTTACTGTGACACAGAAGATCTATTAATAAATCAATTTTTGGGCTCTGATATTATAGCTGTGTCCTGAAGTTTCCCTCTAATTCTAGGAGGCAATTTTTTATACTGGCTTATAGCATTCAAATTGACTTGAGCTGGAAGAAACCTGTGAGAACAAACTGAAATAATCTGAAACGAAAATTGGATATTTCTTTTAGAAATTCAAAGCAGAAAGAGTTGTTAAATTATTAAGTGGGAAAAAAACCCCTTTTTCCCTCTAGGAAGTCTTGCTCTAACCTGAATTTTTAAATTTGCGTTTTGTTTTGTAACCTTGCTTTAATAAACAATAAAGTTTCAAGTTTATCTGAAAATGCTTAGATATTAACAATGCTCTCTGGCTTACAAAACTGGAACCAAAATGCTTAGAGGACTAAATGTTTTTACTTTAAAATGGGGGTTTTTTTTGTGTGTGTGTACATGAAGGAATATTATGGTTGGGGTTGTGCCTGTTTTCAGAATTGACATTGTTGTGGAACAATACTAGTTTAGGGAGCTCTGTCCTTTACACAGTGTTCTCATTAAGTGTAATGAGGCTCATCTAAAAGTCTTAATAATCCTTCAAAATATTATTAAATCCTAATTATTTATGAACAATGCTAGTGTATGTTCTTAAGGGCAACATAGCACGCAAGTCATTTAATTAGTGCATCATGTCCAGTTTTATTCACTTCTATTGTTTTACTTAGAATGTTATTTGAGAACTGAGTATGTATGTTTTTTCTTGCAGTTGCAGTGACTAAACCTACTTGTTGCTAATGTAATTGCTACTTGGCCTATGACTTCTACCACCCCTCCTCTATTTATTTATTATTAAATTAAGAATATTTAAAGAGGAGACTGAGCTATTAAACAAAACTTGTTTCGGTGTGACTAAATCACATAACAATGTAACTGAATGATTATCAGAGATGGCTGTGAGGTGGAGACTTACCTGTAATCTTCATTACTTCTCTGCCATGTTGGAACTTTGCTCCTGATTAACCCATGCAAAACCACTGTAAAAGCAAGGAGGTGCCTTTTGTGCCTTCCAGACACACTTTTCTGACACTTAGTGGATCATATACTCTACATACCAGCTGTGATCTTATCAGCTGTATTAGCTGCAGTATCTTGGGGAGTTTTGCCATTGCCAAAATGGCTCGAGTGTTCTGAGAGAGAAAGAGGAATGGAGAATAAAAATGTAATTTTTATTGAAGTGAGGTTTGCAAATGGCTGCAGTCTGACTTGGAGTTTGCATTTAACATTTGAACACAAGAGCTACTAATAATTTTTGTTGCAGTGTAACATCTGTTAGTTAATCAGAACTTGAATTAATGGACAACTGAAAGCAATTAGCTAAGGGTTAAAAACTAATTAGTGTAATAATATTATTAAACTAGCCCTTCCATAGTTAATATTGCAGCCAGATTCCATAATTTAATAGCTTTACTTTAAAAGACCCCAAAATCTTCGTTTGGAGAACAAAATTAATCAATGGAAAACATTTTTGCAAAGTTTGAGAAAGAAAATCAAATTACTCTAGGAATATACCTTAAATTAAAAGTAAAACCAAACAAACTCCTTTTCATTTTGGATTTTAATTTTTTTTTTGCCACACATAGGGTCAAAAAATGTTTGTTTTCACACTTTGTACCCACTCATATAGTGAAATCTCCCTGGAAACAAATGCAGCAGCTTTAATTGAAGAAGGTTCATTATGTCTGAAATAAACTGTTACTTTTTTTGCAAATAATATTGAGAGGGATCGACCCATTTCCTTGACTTCACAGGCTGCTACCAACATGCTCCTGTTTTCATCCAGGTAAAATAATGGTTTGGAAGTTTTTTTTGCTATTTGAGACTGTCCTGTTGCAAATGATTTCAAAAGGGGACAGTTTACTTTGGTTCTTTTTTTCTGAGATGATCAGTATGTAGATATTGGTTGAAAATTTAGAAGCCTGTCTGAGAGCTGAGGGATTTTGGTGGGTGGGTGGAAAAATGATGGGCAAGTTGACAAGCTCCTTTACAGTTATGAGTATATTGCTCCTCCAAGGGCTGTGACACCTGGAAATAAACCTTTTGCTGAGAAAGCGAACTAAGAAAGACAGATTTCTCATGGCTTTTCTTTTTGGGCTGTGATTGGAGTCTCTGTAGTTTAATGGAAAAGGGAACTTGCAGCTTTCCTGGGGCTAGGTGACTTGTGATCTTTCTTGTGAGAATTCTCTTGTGGAAAATAAGTTGTGCTCACTCTTGGGTCTTTCCTTGGGCAAGGGTAGTAATAATGTTCATCATTTATCTGCTTGCTTGTTTTCAAAAGTGTAAAGAAACTCAATATCTTTGAGACAATTGCTGCTTTATTAAAAATATAGGGTCAGGGGTTCCAAAGTCAGTGACAGAGGGAGAGAAGGGACAGTGCATATGTGTAGTGTATAACATGATTATATAAGCACAGTTTCATTAAAGACACATTAAAACCTCAGTGTTATTTTGGCAGTAAGAGCTGATACAGCTCTTCCTTGAAGTGCTGTGTTGTTAGACTTGGGTTCAGTGCTGGTGGATACATGTGGTTTAGCAATGAATAAGCTCATTTTCACCTAATAAGTTACAAGGATTTAGTAAAACTCTGCCTCTGGTTTTGTGCATGTGAAGTAGATAAAGTGGTATTTAATGGATAAACTATTTAAAAATGATTTTTAAGAGTTTTGAAATAGAAGTACTAAGTGTTTGTCAGCAGGTTTAGCTATAAATTGCTGTGGCTTATGGGTAGGTTTGTTTGTTTGTTTTGGGGTTTTCTTTTTTTAGTTCTGTGTTTTTATTGGTTGGGTTTGTTGTTTTTTTTTTTTTTTTTTTTTTTGTGTGTGTGTGTATATTTGTTCATTCAGTTTTTCTGGAGATACCTCTATGGATACTTTCAGACTTCTATGGAAACACATGTAAGGAGATGAACAACTGTACTTCATGCACATTAATACATTTATTTCTTTGTTATCAGATTTCATTCCTTCATCTGTCCTGCTCCTAAACCTACAGCTGTGCATGGTAGCCTTGTGTTTGGTGAAAATCTCTCACTGGTGGTTTTGCAAGGCTTACTGAAGTGAGTTATTTGATACAGGCTGTAGAACTGACTGGACTGTTTGATTTATCAGTTCTTGAAATATCAGCTAACTCTCTATCCACAACTTTAAAATTGCTCATTTGATTTTTCTGGGAAAACGTACAGGAAGCAAGCAAAACAAAACAAAGCAGTTTTGGCTCATTTTATTAATAGCCTCCACCTTGGGTTTTTTGTTTATATTTTTTCATGGAGGAATGTCCTTGTCCCATCTGAGTAGCAGTTACCACTGCATTACCTCTCTCACTTTTAACAAAGTCATGTTACGTCATTAGCATCCTAAGTGGACACATACCCTTGAGAAGGGAGGAGGATCAGGATACGTCCTTAAGCTTTCTTACAAAGTTTGGTAGATGTAAAGCACTGTCATTTGGGATGTAGCCTGTTGGAAACTTGTACTCTCTTTCCCCATCGTTTCAGCAAGAACCTTTTTCTTTTTCAGTGGAGGTTGTTAATTCTTTATTAAGCTGCAGGTAAAAGCTCCTCAAGATCAAGGCTGATGCACATTGGTGTTGCCACCAACTTTGGCTGCAGCTCTCCTGTCATGGACCACCTCCTCAGCTGGACTTTGCCCTTCGTCTTAAGAGAGGCAGAGCTGCTCAGTGCTGGGAGTGGTCATTCTGGCATATGCCATACACACAAACAATAGTTCAACCAATCCTTAAAGCAGTAGAGAGTTATTCTAGTTCTATTCCTTAGAGCACTTCATTATACATGCACACTCACATGCACCAGAGCTTTGCATTTTCTCACTGCCCCAGGCCCCCCATATGTGTTTTCTGCCTGCCTCACTGACACCCTCTCCTGTGAGTCAGCAGTCTGGGAGGGAAGGACAGGCATTACTGCCATTTTTCTTGCTCCTGTTCAGAAAAGAAGCCGTCTGCTCTGACACAGAGAATAAAGCTGCATTCCCCAGCCCTTTCTAAAACATACACGTTGCACTCAGTGTGATATTTGCTTCTTATTGGCACTATTCAGTGTTTTGTTCCAGTGCCCTTCCAATTATTACTGTATATTAATTTTGATTAGACAGGAGGCTGCTTTGTCAGTCTTGACTTTCTGCCAGTACAATCAAGTGTGAGCCATGGGAATGAGAAGCAAATGTTGCTTTCAAAAGCTTGTGAAGAATATATTACTTCTAAGTCACAGTAAATATATAAAATTTTAAAAAGAATAAATGTCTTTGTTGGTAGACCAGGAATTGAGATAGGGCATGAACCTTACCCTGTAAGGGGGAAGAATATGTGAAAATTGATGAGCATCTGTATAAAGTATTTTATTTGTGTGTTTTCAATACTTAAACTTTGTATTTTTGAATTTTTTATTCAGCTGTTTGCTTAATGCATCAACCACTATGCTCTAAATCAGATGAGTAGAAGCAATGTTAGGTAGAAAAAAACAGGAAAGGCATAGGTTCCTAAACACCTTGTTGTGAAATATAGTACAAGGAATTCAGGTAGAAATGTTTGTTCAGGCAGGTTCTGTGGTTTTTGCTATTGGGAATGGGTGAGCACATTGTTGTCCTTCTCCTATTGTTCCTCCCCTTACACCCTGCCTCCCTTCTCTGACATCTTTGGTATCATCTATGAATTTATGAATTCTTCAAGTTTAACTCTCAGAGCTCAAAAAAGGGCGATTATGGTACACACAGAGCTTTTGAGGGGACCAAAAAAGGAGTTTTGAATGTCTTTCTTCTTCCTTTTTTTTTTTTTATTTTTATTGCTCTGCTTATTTTTCTGGCTGAAGTAATTGTCCTTCTTGGTCCCCTTGCTCATCTCACTCCTTTCTTTGGCTGGCGACTGCTGAGTTGTCATCATACATTACTTACTGTTGAGAGGGTAACTCCTCTGGCCCTGCTTGTACAGAGCTCAGTCAGCAGCAGGTGCTGGAGGAGCAAAGCGTGTCAATATTTCATGCATTTCAAATCAAACACATTGGCTCACATATGGCTGCTCCAAGTAGCACTATATGTAAGCATGCTTTCTTCATGTAGGTATGCTGAACTGCTGTCCCTAATGCACCTCCAGCCTGGCAATGTAAATGTGATAAAGAAGCCTTATCTGGGTTATGAAACTAGGCACCCAAAAATTACAAAATAGCAATTCATGGTTGGGTCTGAACAGGGGTTTTGTATGAATTCATTGCCATGACAGGAAAATGACACATGATCATGGAAGTATAGAATGGGTCATAAATGGGTCAAGGTTTAGCATGGACACTTCCTAATTTTTTACTCCTGATTTTACAGCTGCAATGTTACTTTAACTTAGTTTTCATATCTAATTTATGCCTAAGGGAGTTAGAAAATCATACACTTGTTTTCACCTTTTTCACTGCATAATCAGTGCCCTTTCCTTGAAATCTTCCTTCAGAAGATGATCTTGAGCTATGAATTTTTAATGTTGCAGCATGGATCTCCACAGGTTGAGCCGCAGAAGTAACTGCTCTAACTCTGGGGAGTGAGCAGGCATGCAGGTCAGATGGGGCTGTTGGGTTTGGCTGTGTTTGATCAAGAAGGAGCAGCTGAGATATCTGTTTGTTGCACACATTTTAAGTATAATTCTCTCTTCTCTGCATTTGCCAATACAGACCTTGGCTTAGCAGGTTTCTCTACCTTTTTTCTTCTTTAAGTTGCTGTGAGGAAGAGGATCACTCAAATCAAAATGAAGGAATGCTTCACTTGCCAAACTGAAAAATCAAGAAAAGGTGTGTCTGGCTAATGACTTCCACATTTTCAAGTATTTGGCAACAGAACTTAACAAAAAAACAAACTCTATACTTTAGAGGAAACCTTAGGCTGTCTGATTAGAAACTTGGTGTGTAGGAAACATTAACAGTTTTTGCAAAAAGCAAGCATCCCTTCCCAAAACCAAGCAACCAACAAAACAGCCAATGACCAGCACCACAAAGAATAATCACAAAATACCCCAAGAAGCCTTTTTTATTAATCATGCAGCAAAGACTACCCTGCTACTGATGCTGCTGCTGAAAAAAAATAAACTAGGCTTTGGAACTTTGAAGACAGTTTTTAGTTTTTAATTTTGTTACTATGGAGCTGAGGCTGTTACTGAAGAAATCTGTGAATGTTTAGCTACCCTGGGGAGAAATCAAAGCATAGTGCATTGACATTTTTTGTCCTCAAATTATTCTAGCTGATTTCTTGTATCATTGATGGGCATGTAGTTGAGATTTAACTGTCTACTGAGAATGAAGATGATAGTGCAGAGTACAAGGAAAGGGAAATAAGTGGAAATGTACTGAATGAAAATCTTTTCTCTAGGAAAGTAAATTCTCTACATGATTTTGTTTTTCTGAGCTGGAATTTTACTTTAGTGTTTCTGTGTTTATAATGATTGAAAAGAATTAAACTTTGTTTCCTATTTAATGGGGAGGATATGTTATTGCCTTTTTATATAAAGAAAAAAACCCAACCTCCCAATTTGTTTTAAAGTTACGATGTACTAACTGTATTTCCTAAATACAAACTAGAATGGGTTTTTTAAATTGTCACTTCCATTATCTGTTGCAAAACTCTGCTGAAATCTTGAAACAGTCTTGCTTAGAAAATAACTCTGCCAGCTAATGTTGCTGTTTGAAAGTAAAAGATATCTGAAACTTTTTTTTATATATTTTTGTCCCTTATTTTTGAACAAAATTACTTTTTTATATTTTTCATACCTTCCCTCCCTCTTCACATGCCCTATTTTGATCTGCCTGGCTTCAGGAGGTTTGAGAGTCTGAATACCCATCTTGAGGGACACATACTGCAGCATAAATCATGTTGGGGATGTTGAAACAAAGTGTCTCTGCTTTGATTATATGGCAAAACTTCAGAAGACAAAAACAGAAACCGGATAATCCTCAGTACAGTGGACTGAGAGAAGGCAGCAAAGGCTAGACACTGGGAATTAATGTAACAAGCAGAAAGCAGACAAAAAGGAACAAGGCAACAGAGGCCTTATAGGAATGATGCGCTTTATGAAAAATTTTTAAAAGCATATTTTAAGGAATTTTATTTATCTCAGCTCTTCCCTGTTCCCTGGATAATGGGTGTCAGTCTTATCTCTGCCTAGATACACTGTCATGTGAAAACTCCCATCTGTAGATCCCGCCCCGTTTCAAAACCTACAAATATATTTAGCCTCTCAAAATCCTACCATAGAACCAGGAAACAGCAGCTGTCGCCAGCCTGCACTTGACTTATGAAAGAGATTTATTTTGCCACTATGGATAGGAGCAGTGGGTCTGATGTTAGATGTTCACAGATATATTGAACAAACTCTGCAGCATGTAAGATTTTGTTTTAATTTCCTCCAAGTAATAAGTGCCTGTGTAGAGGGAATAAGCAAAGAAATGCCTGGCTTTGTTGCTAATCTTTTGTTTTATTAGCAGTTGCCTAGGAGTAGCAAAGATTCCTTCTCTCCCACAACGCCCTTTGTGTCTTTTGCTAATTTGCTGATGTGTGATTTTTTAATTTATAATCAGGATGTTCAAAAGGAATACTTGATATATGGTTGAGAGGTGTTTGTGCAAATCTGTGTATGTTGTCATACATGCACAGGCCCAGAAATTTAATGTGGGTTTTTGGGTGTGTGACAGTATTGATCCCATGACTTTCACAACTGCCTGGGCAGCTTTGGCTGCAGGGAAAATAATCAAATAGGTAATAAATATGTAAATAGTTTACAATGTAGATGGAGTGACAGAGATTTTGGGCCTGACCTGCATTTTTCTCATTCAATGTACTTAGGTTTTGTCTTCCTTGGGACAAAACCCCGATTGCTTTTATCATTTTCTGCAAAAGAAGAAAACAAACCCCAAAGGTAATAGAAATTTTTATAGTAATAGAACAGCTATTGTCATCCCACTGTAGCTTTCTGAGACCAACTTTATGCAGCCCTGTTTTTCTCAGGGTGGACTAGCAGGAAGGTAACAATATCTTTCTGGCTATATCTTCATGAAAATTTTTAACTATGTTTGTCTAACAGAGCTGAGGTAACTTAACAGACTAATACATTTGTTGGGGCCATTGACTGTGTTCACTGAGACCATGTACTCTGGAAATAATATATTTTGAAGTTCTATCAAGGACTAGAGTGATGGTACCTTTTTGTCTATGCTCTTTGGAACAATGAATGAGTCTTTTGAACTTTGAGTCTTTGTGTACAACACTGTGAAGCAAGATCCATAAAGCATATCTCTCATAGAAAATGTGTGGGATTTAAAATATAATGATAGGATTGAGCCATTTGTTTAAAAAATTCCTGAAGGAAGGTTTGTTCCTTACCATAATGCAATGGTTACAGTTGTTGTCCAAACGTGGGACACTTGGTTTGTAGATGTCTGCTGGTTTTGAGGTGCCCCCACAGCAGACTCCTGATAACCTACATTTAGGTCCTGGAAAAGGCCAACTTCTAAGATGTCTCCTTCTTGATAGAATGTCACAGTAACTGATTCAAATGGATTTGCAGGAGCAAGTACTGAATCCAGACCCCTCAAAAACAAAATTGAGTTTTTATCTAAGGATACTGAGCTGCTTCAAAACAACCTCAGATATTAAAATCAGACTCACTAAGCAAGAGTGCTTCATGGCTGTTACCCTCCAGTTTCCTGTCTTGACCTAAAGCTGTTTCAAATATTCCGATGTGGCAATCTTTCTGAGACAGGCTGCTGTCTCATGTGTTGCATAATCTGAGGTTAGAGCTTTCCCTCAAGTTTCTGCTGGAAAGTTAGAAGCTGCAATGCTGTCCTTTTGTGCAGATGGTCTGTTGAGACTCCATTTCATCATGTCACTGATAGTAAAGGATTTTTTAATCAGAATTGGTAACTGCTCAGCACAAGGGAGGATAAGTAAATCTTTAGTGAAAATTGCAAATGGTTTGCTTTACCTGTGGATATGAATTTTGTCACTGAAGGATTCACTGAAAGGTATTTGAAAATCATCTGATCAAATGAGAAAGACCTTTAGAATAATTCAAAATTAATTTAACAAACAGCCTAGAGTTTGATCTCATTTGACAGCAAGTCTCATTCAAACTACTGACCTTCTGACTTCCAGTCAGTTTGTCTCTTTCTGCTGCCACTAAGTCCCTTGCAAAAGGTGGATGCCTTTCTAAGAAGGGGTGTCAAAGTAGCCAGTTAGGATCCTGTTTAGGCTTAAAATCTGCACCTAACAGTCAGCTCAGTTCTCTGAGCTTTAATTCTCTCAGTGTCCTACACAGCAGCTTTTTTTCAGAATGTCTGTACTATGCAAGCAAGGCTCATGCACAAGAACCTAAGATGGATCAAACCAAAGCAGCAAAATCCTTGTGTGTCCAAGCAGTGATCTGTCAGATCCCAAAATGATCCTGAAACAGGTATATCTATATTTTCATGTTACCTTTTAGCAGTACCTCTTTCCTGGACATTGCACCACAAGGGTACGATTGCATTGTTCTAGGAACTGGAGTGGTCTGAACTAGCTCCACTGTCCATGCTGTGATCATAATTTGCAGTTTAAGTGCACTCTGCAATCATGATAAAGTCTTCTGTTAATGGCAGACCTATGGCTTAGTCCTCTTAATTGTACTTTAAAAGGAATAGTGTTAAACTTAAGCCATGATTTCTCAAACTTCCACACTTGAATCTAGAACTGCCCATGACCGTGCACACAAACAAACATTTGGGGAAATGTTTTCAAGACCTTTCTAAGAATCAGGATTTACTGGGACACCACTGTGGAGCTATGGAACAGGCCTGGGATCAGGCTGTTCTGCTGCAGTGCTGTTGCTCTGACTGCTGGGTGAATGAGGGCCACTCTCATTTTTGGCTCTTGGAATACTGCAATGAAAAGTTTATCCTTGAAATGACAGGTCCCTAAAATATTAAAATCCTTGTACGTTCCCTGCTGTCCTCAGCTCACCCAGCCAGCTGGCAGAGAAAAACTGAGGGAAAATTTTTAGACACTCTCTCTCTTCACTAAGGAAGGATTTATATAAGTGCATATTGGCACATATTCATGTATGAGCACATATACAAGGACTTGCTGAAAATACAATTGCAGTATTAATTGGCAGAAACTCCTGGGAGTTTAGATTTTGTTTTCTGATTCTGTTAGAAATATTAGAAATACTGACTTTTCAGTGCTACAGTGAGGTGTCTGTGACTTCATCCTTTTGTGTGCAACCACACTTAACTAAAACAAATTCAATAATTTAAATTTTTAAAAGGTGATTGAAGAAAGGACTAGAAAAGCAGATTTTCTTTTTCTTTAGAGATACAAAAGATGTTCAGTGCCATGTTCCATAGCTCTTACTAGTTAAAAAAGTGTTACACTGTTTGCAGTAGGGTGATTAGCAGGCACCCCTAAAATATTTTCAGAGAACTCAAGTACTGTTTTCCAAATTGACTTTAATTAGATGCACTGGGTGCTTAGTCTCATTGTTTCTTATGAGATAGGATTCTTAAATTACTGACCACAGAGTAAAACATGAAGAGAAATGTTTATCTGAGTGTATAAGGTATTGGGAGAATATAGAGTTGAGAATCCTGATGTGGAAAGGAGCAATGAATTTGGGAATGGAATCGGAAAGTGTCAGGCACTCCACTCATACCATGACTGCACAGGGTATGACAGGACATTGTAGAATATGCTGTGTAAGTTGTACAGATGTGATGTACAGACAGATGGATCTATTGCACTGAAGACAAATGCAGCAAAGTATACAATTAAACCTGAGATTAGGAAAAAGTGAAGTAAAAAATTAGATAGTTAAAAAACCTTAAGAGCAGCATAGTAAATTCTGCTTTATATGATGCTTGAAGAAAATGGGGTTGCATTGATATCAGAAATAGGAATAAAGAACAGGTTTTCAAAAGTCTTGACCAGATTTCATGTAAGAAATTTAGAGAAGTTATCCAAGGATATGGTGCCATGTTCACACTTACTACAGATTATGGTTACTAAAAATAAGGCTGTGTTTGTGATATATGCATATGTAATATTTTGATGATTCTTATAAATTTTAATTTTACTTTGTGCCTCATATTGTTTATACTGTCTTGTATTAAATCAATGATGAGCTTTCTACATTTTTAAAGATTCTGGGAGAAAACATTTCCCTAAATATATGTACATTATCTCACTGTTACTCTTGGTCTTTCTCTTGTGAATGTGAAGAATATTCTCCTCCTCATGGATTAGAACCTTTCCCTCTGTAAGTTTCAATATCTTTTCTTTGTCATACCTTCTGGCAAATTTAAAGAGGGGCAAATTGGATATAATAGAGATTGAGCTCTTTTTATAACCTCTTAAATAATTAAGTCCCCTCTACATCTGCACTGTCCAAGACAGCCTAATCCTCTCTCTCAATTAATGAACCTTATCATTTCCATGTGTGTCAAGTTATTCCTTAAAGAGTTTTTCCTCATAACACTTTAGCAATGGACTTGTAATCTTTCCTGAATTATATTTTCATAGGTTATACTAAGTAAGTGTCTAATTAGTATGATGCCGGAATGATTTTTGTCTTTTCTTTTATATACCTTTAACACAGTTCTCTGTATCCACAAGTATTAGCAGTATGCATACTTGCAACCTTTTACTTAGTTTAGTGCTTAGTGTTTTGTAAGTGTTCTGCAGGCCTGAGACTAAACACCCCAGAACTGCAGAGCCAGGGAGACCAAACATTCCTACTATCTCAGGAACCCAAGGTCTCCTGGCAGGAGGATTCTGTAAACTAGGGGTTAGCCCACCCCAACCTCATTATTGGGCCCCCTTGTTAGATATGCTAATGTGTAAAGTCTATAACTGGTGTGTATGATTGGCGGGGGTGTGCATTTTGCCACACTTCACCTGGTTGAAGTGGATGCACTGAACAGGATCCTGATTAAAATACTGAGGTAAAGACCCCAACCCCTCTAACCGTGTCTAGCTTCATTTTCCTAACACCAGGGAAAAGGCATCAGTATAATTTAAGATTACATACTGAGAGGTTTATTTGAATTTTTCTTTCCATAGAAAGGATGCACCCAGAAATAACTTTCCTTGTTTGCTGAGTTTGAAACCTGTAGGAAAAATTCAGTTCTAATTACAGACTTTGTTGGCACACAATAAATATGTTTAGCTGCTGACCATTGAAAGGATTATTGGATGTCAGGGACAGAACATCAGTCAGATATTTTAGTAGAAGCCGCAGGAGACAACCTTCAGTGTAGTTGAATTATGCATTTCAAATGTTACTTTTTAAAATAGGACATTATTGCGGCATGAATCTTCTTTATTAAAAGAAAAATCTGGTCTTTATAAAAGCATAACACTTTTTAAGACTTAAGAGTGAGAATCCTTGAGTAGGTGACAGCACTTATAGCAAGGAAGGCAGATGTGATTCATGTACGAAAGCTGGTTGTGAAAACAGAGAGCTTTCTCCAAGGTCTTATATACAGTTGAGGGGAGCTTCCATACAAGTCTTATAATATAAAAAAATTATATTCATCTGGAGAGAAGTAATTTATCAGGGCATGACACATGTAATTCTGCTTTCCCCTAAGTACCGAATTGCTGTAAAAATGACCATGTTTTATTCTTTTCTAGGGGTTGCCACAGAAAGAAGTCAGCAGAGTGCAATTCTTTTGCAATAGATTTAAATATATAATATGCCAAGAGTTTCACTAGTTCATTGTTACAAAATTATCTGAAGATTTTTAAAAATTTTCTTTTATTTCTATGAGGAAGTTGATCACAGAAATAGCATTGACAGACACTGTGCTTCTTTGTATTACCATTTTTATTTTAGGCTATGGGTGATATCTTTTGTGTCTGTTAGGTTTTCATCAGGCTTAAAGATGGCAAACAGTTCAGCTAGATTACTGTGATTCTGGGATTTCCAGATTTCCAGTGAGAAGCTCTTCTGTCCCAAGATCCCATATATTTACTGAATTTGGCCTTATACCACTCAGAAAACACTGCAGTTTTGTTCCTGATAAATATGGACTGGAGAAGGAAATTAGGTAGTGGGAAGGAAAGATCATCTTTGCAGTTGCAAAGAAATGAATAGGTAATAGACAATAGGTAACATGAAGTAAAGAAAGAAAATATGAAGGTAGAGTGAAAAAAAGACACTATTTTTCTTACAACAGCAATTTAAAAATGGAGGTAGGATGCAGTGAGGAGGAAAGAACTCTTCAGAATTGATAGATAAAAAACCATTCCAAATCAAAAAAGAGGGCATTATGACTGGAAAGAGGTGAATGTTCTTCCAGTCTTCAGCAAAGGTAAGAATGACAACACCCAGACAGCCTCACCTTTATGCCATGAAACATTATGTCCTTAGAGAAGCCATCTCTGGGTACATGATGAACTGACTGGGGACAGCTGTCCTGGATGTAACAAGGGCAAATTATACCTGACTGACACGGCTGCTATCTGTGGACTGGACCATCTCTCTTGTTTACAAGGGAGCAATGAAAGTTGCATACCATAGCTTCAGCAAGACCTTAGTCATGCTTTCTCACAGTATTCTTTCAGTCAGACCAAGGAGATGGGTTCTAAGTGTGGACTACATGGTGGTAGAGAAACTGGTTGGCTCTCCAGCCTCAGCAGAGTGCTGGTATTTCAAAGCCTAACTGGTTGTCATCTGGATTAAAATGAAAATAATTTTTCATCAATCTGGTTAATTTCTGGAACAGGGCCCAGAGTGATTGCAAAATCTTCATACTGGAGTTTTGACAGAACTTGAGTAGACGATATCCTGAGCAACTGAATGTAAAATTGAAGCTGGCCTTGCTTTGAGCAGAAGGTTGAGCTGGATGTCTCCCAGATGTCCCTTTCAACCTAAAATTGTTCTGTGATTCTGAGTTGTCTCAGTGCTTTCAATAATCACTCAAACCAAGCCTGATTGTTGAGTTTTGCCATGCCCACTCACTGCACGAATCACTCTGAATTCACCAGGAAAACAATATTAGAGGCAGGTAATCACTTCAGCATTCAATGTGCATGGTGAACAGCGTATCATTACCAAAAACTGCATCATTAAATATGTAAAAGGCCTTGCTAATCACTGACCATTGTTAAAGATTCATATAGTCTAAATACTTTTCCAGAATTTTAACAACCTGCCTCTTCAATTAAAATAAAATAAATGCACAGAGTGTATAATCAAGTGCAGAAAAGTACAGTTGAAAATGGACATCCTTACTTGATTGAAAAAGTCACCTAATCAATGGGATCATTGAAGTAATGTATAATCAAGTATCAGGGAATGTTTAACAGCTTTCCTCTGCATGCAAATTGTGAATAGAATTTAATTGTTCCTGGACTGAATTTTCTTTAACCACCTTGAATCATATTTCAGCAACACTATTGCATGTTCTCTGAGCTGTTACTATAATCAAGCTAATGAAAAATTTGCTGAAGCATCTTAAAAAAATCTTCAGGAAGAAAACAAGAGGTGGGTTTCATAAATGTATATGAAATTTCTTTTGTTCAGAGTTAGAAAAGCTCTTTAAGAGCTAAAGGGTAGCACTTCAAACTATCAAACCCAGACATATCAGGTGAGGAAATATATTGATGGATATTTACTTTTCGTGCTGGATCATTGCAGTATTTAAGAACCCCATAAGGAAATTTTAATGGAGAATGTCTTCTGTTAAAACCCATTAAGTTTTGGTTCAATGAAGGCCGCCTTGATAAATGCTGCTGTTCTTACCGGTAGCTTTGGTGTTTCCTTTGCAGATGATTTTATGATATAATTGGTTATATATTCATTTATGTCACACTGAATCCTACCCTTGGAGTAAGCTTTCTAGAACCAATTCTGCTGGTTTTCCATAGCTCTGCTACTGGCTTGCATGGAACTTTTCGATCCACAGTAAATATAAGATTGGTACCAATGGGACTGTTTGTTATTTCTGTAAACCATTCTTCTGTAATGGCTTCAGAAGATAAGAGCAAGACTGTAGTTATATCTGTTGGTTTAAGCAATAGAGGTTTTGCTTTGTGCTTGTTGTTTTCTCAAGGTTCCCTGTTTTTCCAGCACTGATGTAAGAAAAACTTCACAGTGGCTTCATCGTATGTTTGATCTATGAAGTTGTATTGATTGTCAGGTGTAAACACTCTGACAGCTTGAAAGGAGTGGATGCTGTGGTGCTAAGGAATGAAGGATTTGGAACTGCAGGAGTTCTAGGGCAAGGAGTGCACTTCTTATTGCTTTTTTGTTGAAAGTGGCAGATGTGGTTATGAGTGAAGATTACTATTATTTCAGTGTATCCACTCTGAAGTCTGTCACTAGATATAAGATGGTATACGAAAGAAAAGGTTGATGTGCACGATAGGTAAAGCACTGAGAGAAAACCATGTTATAGCAAGGAGATAGCAAGCTTGTACCTGCCTGCCTTTTACAAAGTAGTTATCAGAGCTTTTAAGATATGGAAATGGAACTGGATATTAGGGGCATATAAAATTTGGCAACAGATGAATCTTTGCCCTGACAGTCACAATTCAGCGCAGTTTTAATTTTAGAATACCTTGCCTTTCTTGTGAACTTGGCTAGCAAATGTTAACACTGTTGTTTGGTCAAAATGTTTCTCCTCAAGATTGCAAGTGGTGGACATAGATAGATGGTTCAGGATTCATTTCTGAATTTGAAAAGTAAACTGCAGCAGTCTATCTTTAGTAAGAAAGCTCTGAAAGGCAGAGAACCCTCTTTTGTTATGTAAAAGGATATGTTTACTATTGTGATTAGATTGTTATGGAAAAGTATCATAATATGTAATGTAGAATCCTGTAAAATGCTAAAGAACTTTTAAAATGCCAACAAAAAGTGGTTTCTAGTTCTCCAATTAAAAGTTATTATTCTCCAGTTTTACTTTGATTGTTGGCTAAATTCCTTGGAACTTGATTTGTTTCATTCCTCTAAATTCATCTAGACTCCTCCATAACATGAACGACAGATTACCCCAAGGGGCCTGAACTTACTTTGACTGCTATTTTTACCCAATTGGAGACTTAGTGATTGAAGTTCAGTGTCATGTACTGGGAATGAAATCTGTCAAACAGTTTAGAAAAACGTGGCTAATTTAGCAGTGTTAGATAAAACAACTCCTTTCGCTTTTCCCCCTGAGAGTAATAGCCTCTATTTTCAGCACAATTGGCCTTTGGCAACTGTTGGTAACATGGGAGGGTATTTTTGGAAAAGGAAGGAAATAAAAAAGGATTAAACCACAGGGAATTGCAAGGGAGAGAGAATGCTGAAGAACAGAACAGCTTAGGAAGAAATGGCTTTACAGCAAGTTCCTGGACTATAGCTTTTTATTTCTCTTGTGTTCCCTATATGGGTTCAAAATAGGTCAGACACAAAAATGCACACTTTATCTTGCAATTGTGGTTTAACCCCAGCCAGGAACTAGGTACCACGCAGGTGCTTGCTTGCTCCTCACACCCTTCTCCCCTCCCTTCCTTGGGATGTGGAACAGAATCCGAAAAATATAAACCTGTGGATTGAGATAAGAAAGGTTTAGTAATTGAGAGGGGTAAAAGGTAAAATATAATAATAATTTTAATTAAAAGGAGAGGGAGAGGGATGATGAAAATCCAAGAAAAAGTGATGCACAGAACAATTGCACTACCCACTGATGGATGGCAAGCCTGCATCACAGCACAGACTGGCACCTTCCAGCCAACCTCCCTCAGTTTTTATACTGAGCAGACATTTTATGCTATGGAATGTCCCTTTGGTAAGTACAGGTCAGCTGTCCTGGCCATGCTTCCTCCAAGCTTCTTTGCACCTGCTTTGTGGCAGAGTATGGGAAACTGAAAAATCCTTGACTTAAGGAAAGCACTGCTCAGCAACAACTAAACCATCAATGAGTTATCGACGTTATTCCCATCCTAAATCCAGATCACAGCCCTGTATCAGTTACTAAGAAAAAAAGACAATTCTATTACAGACAAAATCACAACGGTATCTACCTCTTATTCCATACCCTTGTGTCATGTCAGGTTCCACACTTTCCAGTACACCATCACCTTCCCTATCCTTCAATTTATATACACAACCGTATCATTCCATTATAGATCATCTTTATAAAACTGCATTGGGTTCATAAAGTCTGTAACTTCATGCTCTATCTGTCTGAAATGTCTCAGGCCAGGAAATGTGTCGTGGAGCATTGCGTTCTTGCATGCTGAAGCCAGTTCTGATTCCATCACTGTTGTGCTTGTCCAGGTTTCATTCATTCAAGTTCATTCTTCATTAATGTGGTGATTGATAAGGAATTGTGTTCAGTACCCCCAAGTCTGGAGTGGCAGAGACAAGTATCACTAAGTATCCAGCATGTTGATGGGCATCTAGCTGCCATAAAAGTGATAACACATAGCATTATATAGGAGTTAATATAATTTAATGTATTGGTTATTTTCACCCCAAATCAAATCCTCGTGAGCCACATCAGAACGCTGTCCTCCCACATTACTCACTTAGTGCACTGAGGTCCTCGAGAAAAAGCAATGCCATGGATGGGCAGCCTTTGCCTATGGATGGGCAGCCTTTGCCTGAGACAGCAATAACCCAGCATATTTTTATGTGCACCAAAGGAACTTTATCCCCTCCTGCAGAATATAAAAATCTTGATTGTGAAGTGTCAGCCAGATTGGCTATAGTGTTGACTAATGAAATGGCTTTTGTTAAATGTGTACCCCAATGTTTAAAAGTCCCTCCACTCATTGCTCTCAGTGCCATCTCTAGCAATCCATCGTATCATTAGATTTTCCTGGAGGCTGGTGTGTGTGACACATCCACTCTGTGCCCTGGTCTTTGCATCAGGTGTCCATGAAGTTGTTTCAGAAATGAGTCCCACTGTCTCTCTTTTTTTTATTGGAGTATCACGTCACCATAAGCCTTGCTTTTCAAGGCTCAGGACAGTATTCTGGGTGGTGGTTTGGGACACAGGATCTGTGTCTGGCCATCCAGTGGCTGCTTCCACCACTGTAAGCACAGGGCCCTTGCCCTGGTGGGTGTGTGGGAGTGTGTTACAGCCCATCTTCCAGGCCCTCCCACATTTATACTGCAGACACCATCCTCCACACAAGCTTGTCCTGCTTGATTGCAGCTCATGTTTCACATTCATGCACAACCTTTGTGAGAGTGTCCATGGATAAGTTCCACTCTTTTGGTCATGAGCCCATCTGTGTTACATCCCTTCTTTTGTGGCCCAAGGTGTCATGGGCCCACTGAGCTAGAAAAAATTCACACTTATGATACATCTGAGCCACTTCAAGTTTAGCAGTCTGATCTACCTGTTGCTTAATCTAATGTTCTTCAGTGGCCTAGGTCTTAGTACATGAGCACTCATGTGATGTACCAGGTTTTCCCCCTGGACAACCGAATCTAGCCACAGTCATGTAATTATTAAATTTGGAAAAGACCTCCAAGACTATTGAGTCCAACTGTTGACCAAACACCACCGTGTCAACCTAAATATAGTGCTACTACAGCAAATGTTGTCTTGAACTCTTCCATGGGCGGTGAGTCTATTACATTCCTAGGAAGCCTCTACCAATGCCTGACCCCATACCTGGATAAAAGGCATGTGTGATAGGAAATGGATTAATCTTTTAATAGTACATTTTCATTGTGAGGCTTTAGCACTGTTACTGGAGATGCCTTGAAAACCCAGAGTAAACTAGGCAACACAGGGTGATGATAGGAATCTGGTGCTGGTCATTTCCTAATTCTCTTTTACTGTCTAGGTACATCTCAGAAATTTGTACTACTTTAATTGGTACTTTCATTAAGTGCAAAGTGATGCTCACGGCAAAATCTGTACCTATGTTGCTTATGGTAATCTCTCAGCCAAATGTAAGTCTGACTCATGAAATCTTTTTGTAAATTATAATAAAAACCATGTAGATGTGTCACTTAAGGACATGGTTTAATGCTGGACTTGGTAGTGTTAGGTTTACAGTTGTATTTAATCTCACAGGTATTTTTCAGCTTAAATTGTTCTTTGATTTTTCTTCTTGAAAAAAAGAAGGACCTGTGCTTCCCCCCCCCTTTATTTGCCTTTGACAGGTATTCCAAAATATAAAGACAATGTCAAAGACAAGTAATTCAGGTTTGTTCCTGCTTATTTCTACTCAGCTCTGAAGTTCATGAGAGTGTAGACAGTGTGGAACGTGAACAAAGAGCAAATATTTGAGAAAATAGAGAAATATAAAGAAAGGAATTAGTCTTTCCATTGTTGTGGAGTATGCAACTAGAACTTCTTGAATTTTTAGCTCAGTTATGAACTTCTGGCTTAATTAATTTTTTATATGTTTCTTGGCCTTCAAAAATATGGATAATCTGATTTAATAAGATTAAACCTATTAATATTTGAACAGAATGTTAATAAAGAATTAAAGTCTTCTCTCAGTTCTATCAACATGAGTCCAAAATAATTCCCTTGATTTCTTAGAATATTTGTCCAGTAATGCAATATCACAAAGAATTGAAGGTAAATTATGGTGCACTGCTTTTGAGCTTTTCAAAAGTACTTTCTTGCAAGATTAGATTATTTTTTTACTGGCTCACTAAATAGTTATTAACTGCGCTTCAGTTTACACTAGAGATTTTTATGAACAGATTGAGCTTTCAGCCAGAATGGGTCTTTCTTGTTCCATACCCAGTGACTGTGACTGAACTTTGAAATTAGCCTAGATATGCAGAATGGCAGTTTAATGCTATATCTACCAAGACATTCTTCCTGCTTCCATGCAGAAAAGAGGACCTGACTTTCACACTGTATGTAAAGCTGGTTTTTACTTCTCTTCATTGCAGAAGCAAGGCATCCTTCCTCATTAGCCAACAGCAGATGAGTGTCTCTAAGTTGCTCCTGGAGTTCCACTGATTAGTTTCGTGCTATCTTGATTTACTAATAGTTTCCAGGCCTTTTTCCTTAAGGGTACCTATCTGCAGGTTCAGTTATAGAATTGGTTGGAGACGAAGGACTACAGGAGTGAGTTGCAAGCAAACAACTTCATAGTGCTGAGCCTGTTTTCAAAGCAAGGAAGTAAACCTGCATGGAAGCCCAGAGAAACACTGGTTTTGTACATTTATTTTTGGTCAATCTCTGTATCAGCTGAGGTAAATAATGCAAATTATTGACTTTTGAGTCAGTTTCGTAGGGTTTGGAGATTTTCTGTCTTATTCTACAAGCTGTGAACTCTATTCCCTTGCGAAAATATTGTGCATTCATTGGCACCTGAACAACTGGCCATTTGTCTTCATTGTGGATCAAAGAGATTTTTACAATGTAGATATTGAATATGTTAGAATAGTAAAGAATTTCATAGCTTGGGCAAGCTTAAAAATGTAATCTGAATTTTAGCTATAATGAGTGACTTCCAACACTTAAAGTCAAAACCATCATGACTTAAACTAGGTTACCCTGGCAGAGTTATTGTCTCCAGTGTGAGTTAATGATGTTAAGAGTAATTACTGCAGAGATGGTTTTCAGTAAACTTCATGGTATAGTGAAGTGGTATTTTTCTATGACCTTCACTAAAATCTTCTGACAAAGTTACCTGCTATTCCTAGCAATTTATATAAATTCAAAATAACTATAAATAAAAATTGTAACATTTCCTATGTGTCCCAGCTATCTGTGATAATCATGTGATGGATGGAAATGCACTGATCTCTGACTACTACTTGAGCCTGGTTTTATAACTGGGTGATATTTTAGTAAAGTTTCTCTTTATTAGAAAAAGTAATTTTAATCCCCAAAATAGCCCATAAACTGGTTTTTGCAGCTTATTGGAGATTGTCCTAGTAGTTAACTTCCCAGGGCTTTGCCTGAGGGTGAAGTGGTTTCTAACAATCCATCATTAACTTCTATGACAACCACAGGTAGGCTGTGATTGTCAGAATTAGTCATGACATACTGTAGATCTCCTACTGTCATTCTAAAAAATGCATTTACACCACATTTTGCACCCTTGCTAAGTGACTGGGTAGAAGAATGAATGTGAAACGAGTTTATTTCACACACTCTTGCAGGCAATTCTATGCTGTATTTGTCCAAGCCTCTCCTTAATGTCTTAAATACCTGCTACTGGGATCATCCATTCTTCAGTATCGATGTCCCATTTTCTTCCATGCATCATAAGTGCTCCAGTTTTTAACCTCAGCTATGTGCAAATCCCCTAGATGAGATTGGGAATCTGCAAATAAACCTGATGATGAACTGGAAATAGTTATAAATATATCATGAACTGTCACTCTCCTATTGAGAAGAAAATATGGATATGCAACTTTTGCTCCTCAAAGTTAAAATCCATTTTTAAGCACGTGCTGCTGGTAACATATTTCCTATATATTGTTCCAGCTGCCAGCAATTTAGGCATTTAATATGCTGTATGTTTTGACCAGGACAGAAGGTTAACTTTACAGACCTCATTCTTTGTTGGAATGAGGTAATAAGAAAACTACATTGTCCTCCTTTCAGTATCCACCTGTAAGTTCCAAATAAATATATTTGGTAATCTATATGTTTATGTACCAATGTGACTCCAATGTGATAAATCATATGACGTCATGTTAAAGAGATCTGATGTCAATCATTTGGATGGGAAATTTTCCTGAGAAAATGTCTTTATAACTGTATTTATACTATGACACAGTATATTTTTAATTCAATAATTGTGCAGGAAGAAAACCTATACTTTTCTGGACCAGCTTCATTATTAAATATGCATAACATTCACACACAAGTTGAAGAAAAATAATTTTAATTTCTGTGAATAAGTGTTGGTATTTAAACTTTTTTTTAAGTTGAGAATTTCCTCGGGGCAGAAAACTTGCTTGCGTTGTTCCTATGTTTAGTCAAGATTGACAGGAAGATGATGCCTTTTTATTCTGCTAGGATGCAAAACTTTGTAGTTACTCATTTGTTTGGGCCAGTTATGCATGCTGAATGGAAAATACCTGAATGTTAAGGAAGATGTAGTATGAAATACTGAAGAACAAAGCATGTGTTTGAGAAGAAGGGAACACTTCAAGGGCAAACTGAAGTACTACTTCAAGTGAAGTGCAACTGATGAAATTAACTGGGAATTATAAAGAGTAAACAGATCATGATGGTACAAAGCACCACAACTCAGCATGACTCTTTCTGGGATGACAGGAAGAAGGAATGTAGATGTAAAGAGGTGACCTTGAAGGCAACCAAAAGTTCAACAGGCAGCATTTTCCTATGTGTTTGTGCAACAAGTACTGAAAAATCAACTGCTTATCCACTAGAATTTTTATCTGCAGTACCAACCATAGTGCATGAAATTTCCAGCTCTGACTCACCTTAATTTTCAAAAGGCAGCACAACAACAGTGTAAGGAGAATCAAAGGACTGAAAGAACCTTAAAAAGGTCATCTATTTCATCCCTTTGTCCACAAAGTCCGGCAACACAATTTAAAATAATTCCTGAATGAATTTTATCTTGTTTCTTTTTTAAGACCAAAGACTTTCCAGCTAGAAATTCCATAAAATCTTAAACAATCTGTAAAACTTGTAACACCCCTAACAGCTACAAAGGGTTGTTCCCCCCAGCCACTTCTTTCACTGTAATTTAAATTCTTCCCTTACTCCATCTGCAATTAGTACAAGAAAGCCAATTTTTCTTTCCTTTCTGCTATACTTATTTTATTATCCCACTTTTCAGCCTTCTCTTGTATAGATTAGGTAACTACTAATAGTTCCCTTTTTCCATATAGATCATATTTTGCAGACCTCTCTCTTTCTCATTGATCTGTTCTGGAATTTGTCCAACTGGAACACGTAATAGAGATCTTACTAGCTGCAAAATAAGGAAGATTATAACTGAGTATGACTTGGCAACAATAGTTTTATTTATGCATGTCAAGATAGTATTTATCTTTTTCTTAAAAGCACAACATTCTTGCCTTACCCTAGCTTGTAATTCATAATCCCTGACATGCTCTCCATCTCTTCTTCAAAACAGTTAATAAATCACTTTTCCTGTGTTTGCAGTTTGCTTATCTTTGTAGGAAGTTGTCTTTATTGATTAGTATATTTTGTTTTTAAATTCCAGCTTTCCAATATTTTTGAAGTGTAACGATTCAAACATGTTTGTCACCTCTACACTGATGCCACTTGCATGTTTAATAAGCATACTTCTTATGGTAACATACAAATTTGAGTAGTTGTGATTTTCAGTGGTGTGAACAGAAGACCAGCATCTTGTGCAATTTCATCTTGCTATATTTGGTTTTAATGTTGAGCCATTGATAATTATTTAGAGCACAGGTTTCTATCATATAGATAGAAATGTATATAGTCACAACAGTTTCATTTATTCTGGTTTGGTTTTAGTCATGTAATATAAAAATGTTATATGAGAAAGCATCAAAATTTCTGCTAATAACCAAATAGCCATCTTCCCCTGTATTTAGATATTCCTGTCTACATAGGTATGTATACGATAAGATGGCATTTTGCATTTATATAGCAATAATATAAAATAGGGAAGGTGGTTTTCCAAGCAGAGCTTTCTTCTCATAGGGGAATTCTGAAACTGTTTGTTGGTGGAGAAAGGAGTTTTGATAGAAATTGCTAGAAATGCTGTTTTCTTTTTCCAAGAAGTTAAGTGAGGTAGTTGAAGTTTGCATCACACTGCTGTGTGAAGGGGAGCAGCAATCAAATAAATAACAGCAGTGTCATTTTCATGAGAGATCTCTTTCTCTCTGCTTGTCTATGCATATTTGGAATTTGATAGAACCAAAGAGAGAGAAGTTATGGATTAGACCTACAAACAATAACCTTTGTAATAAGCTGAAGACACACAAAATACAAAATAATTTTAAAAGTTCTCATTTTTTTCTTGCATTTGGAACAGTTTTAGCAAATCAGAAGTTGTGCAGAAAGAAAGTGTCCGTGAGATGCAGTATGGTGGGTTAAGACTGCACCTTTCTACCTTTCTAAAAATAGTACACCTTGCACATAATGACCATGGGGTGTCACTGGTTTCAAGCAACACAGGATAGACATAAAATCATAGAATCCTTTAAGCTAGAAAAGATCTCTTATATCAAGACAGCAGTTAACCCAGCACTATCCTGCCCACCACTAAACTATTACATCTGTGTGACTTTCAAACACCTCTAGGGATGGCAGTTTGACCCCTTCTCTAGGCAGCCTCTTTCAATGCTTGGCAACCCTTTCAACAAAGAAAATTTTTGTAATATTCAATCTAAACATCCTCTGGTGCAATGTGAGATCATTTCCTCTTATCCTATCGCTTGTTCCTTGGGAGAAGGGACCAACCTCCACCTGGCTACAACCTCCCTGTAGAGAACAGTGCAGCTGCTCTGAAGAAACCCCAGGACATTTGGCCATGTTTGCTGCTTGCTCGTGGCTGCTGACCCATTCAGAGGTTGTTAACTCTCTCCAAGTGCATGTATTTCCTATTTGTCTGCATCCTATAGTCTGATCTTGGTCTTGGAGCCTTTATTTGTGAATTTGTGCTGATATATCAGCATATCTGAGCAGAGAAGGTTTCCTTATTCATTTTGCAAGGTAAAATGCTGCTTATAAGTTCTTGCTCCCCATGGTGTCTTAATAAGTATTGGGAAGATGGAACTGTAACTACAGAAGCATGTGTTCTCCAAGCCTATTCAGAGGGATCTAAATGCAGGTAGCATCTTCACAGCAATCTGTCCATCTCTAGAATTTCTATTCCAGATGTGCTGTCATTTGTACATATCTCTGTTAAATCTAAGTACAGTGTAAAGTAGAATGCATTAAAAAAGGAAAACTGGAGGAAAAAGCCCATAAAATCTCTCCTATTTTTGGGAGATATACAGTGATGTTATTTGCCATTGATAACTGTAGTTATAAAATCCATTTTCATTCAAGAAGTACTTAACCAGGCACCAAATATTTATGATTTTTTTCTAATCCAGTGCTTTTGGAGGGACAAATACCACCATGCTTTTTCAAATTGAAACTGGTCCAGTCATAAATGTTTATTTGGGAGACATTGTTTGAAAAGTGAAAAATGGCTTTTATAACAACTCTGATCAAGATGAGCGCTCTTGCTTATATGCTGCTATCTGATTGTAAAAATTAAATGCAAGAATTATAAAACCCAGTTGTTTCTAGATGCACGATATTGTTTTGCTGCTGTTCAAAAGTGCTGTAACGTGTAAAGACTGGGTTATTGTCTTGCTTTGTGTAATATGCAGCTGGGTAAATCAGGTTGTTTACAAGGTAGTTTTTACAAAAAGGTAAATTTCTATTTCTGCTGTGGACAGGAGCATAATTTTGTCCGAGTAATATGGCTGTACTTAGTGAGGGGTAGTAGTGTGGGGGGAGGATTCTCCTGAGGGTGCATTGAGAAGGCATTAGACAAATATGTTGCTCTTTGTCCTCATTAATGTTATGTTTCTGAAGATGAGGTTATCTATGGGCAGAGGGCTTGGATGTTTAAAGGGTAAGTTTGCTTTTTTCCTTTTCCTTGCCACATGAGTATGTGTCATGTATGTCATGTACACTTGTTTTAGATTCGATGTGTTACAAACTGCAGTGAAATCTAGCATGACGCTTTGATCTCTCTGATGGCACTCAGGAGAAACTGAAGTTGCAGGATGGGATCAGATCTCTGAAACTGGTAATAAAACTGAAGAGGTTAGTGTGGGGTTAAACCCTGTGATTAAACCCTAATATTGGGAGAAGGAAGTGATTCTGTTCGCCTCTGGCTCTTGGGGACCCCATCTCAAATTGTATGATATCTGACTGGTGGAATCCTTGGTGTGAGTGTACCTTGCCTTTATTATTATTATTGATCATACTTTTTTTTTATTTTAAGAAAAATGATTTCTTTCCACACTAGAGCAAAACACAATTTTGAGAATACAACACTTCTTTCAAAGTAGAATTGAGCTTGAATTTCCCACCTCACAAGTTGCTCTGAATTTGCAGAGGGACTCCTATATGGCAGGAACTAGCCTTTACATGATGTTAAAAAACCCTCTTTTTCTTCCTTTGATCCACGTCTGTATTCCCCTGACTCATCCACAAGGGGGACATAGTTCTAAACAAATACACGGCTTGTGGTTATTTTTGAATATGCATATTTCTAACCCTTCTTATTATAAATGATTCACTTGGAATGCCTTGGGACAATCTCAAAACTGTGCATGCAGTCACTAAGGAAACTCTTTGACAGGAGACAGAAAAATGCCTTTTAAAAAAATGATTATTTTTATTTTAGGGAGCTTTCTTTTTTTGTTTACTGATGGAGATGAATTTGCTCACCTGGGTGTCATAAGCGACTTCTGATTACTCGTGTATATGCACATCCCAAAGAGAACACTAGCGTTTGTTGTTTTCCAAAGAACATTACTATGGCTTTCATTTTTCCGGTTGCTTCAGATGTTGGAGCTATCTGGTAATTAATCTAGAGGATGTGGTAATGAGCATGTCCCTATGTCTGTCTTCTTTCCTAACAATTAGTTCTGTGCGAAATAAAGATTTGAATTAGAGGACAGCAATGCATGGGCTTATATAACGACTTGACTTCTGAATTCCAGAAACAGAGTTTTCAGTTTGTATTACAACTATGTGCTAGGGCTCCTAGACTAACCAGAAGTATGATTGAAGCTGAGTTAACTATGGGATCTGAGATTCTTTCTAACCTTCTATATTAAAAAATGCAAGTCTACATGCAAGCAGACCCTCCTGATGGGGAGAGTATGTAATCTAAGAATGAGATTTCATTTTATAACCAATATTGAGTGGAAACACTCACTTCACATTTTCTGGCTAAGTTTGAATTTTGGAAAGGGAATTTGGTACTTGGTTGAGTAGAACAGCCCTGACTACTGACTAAAGAAACTGTCACTGTAGCCTCTTTTTCATTCACTAGGAAGCCTTGGCTTTTCCTACAAGATGTTAATACCAAATGACTTCTTGTGCTTGGTATTTAAAATGTAATTTTGCTTATATAGCTATCCAGTATTAGAACTGAAAGAGTAAGATATCATCTCTCTTTTCACCTAGCCAAATATTATAGTGATGAACATTATTTTGCCGACTAAATTGCTGAGAGTTTACCTAAAATTACTCCTCAAGCCCACTCAGATGACTCATATCATCCACAGGAGACCAAATTAGATTGTCATAAATAATGTGCTTCACATTTATGTTTATTTCTCAGCATCTTTTTTGAAATTGTTCTTGTGAATGAGTGACATTTTTCCTATGCATATTTGAAGCTTGCTTTATTAGCTCATTTTCTACTTAAAAATCCAAATGTCTAAATACAGATTTTTCCATCAACCCAGCAGGGAAAACATGGTATTTAAAGATTTCTAGCCATGTGAGATTTCTGGAATCTTCTGTAAGTTCTGGAACTACCAGTTGTGTTTAGAATTGACACCACCTTGGCAAAGATTTGTTAAATCTATTCCCAAATCCCTGTAGGTGAAAATTTGTAGAGCCTTGAGTATATTTTTTAATCCTTTGTAATCCTTGCAGTTAAAAAGCTTTTTCCAGAAGCTAACCTAAACCTTATCTGCTTGGAATTTAGCTAATCTTTTATTGTCCTGTCTCCCCACTAGACATGGGAATGACTGATTACCTTTCTTTTCAAAGCAACCCTTTACATTCTGTCATCATATCTCTTCTCCTGTGATCCTCTTTAGTTTCCTTTTTTTTGCCCCTCACAGATCTTTTATTTCCTGTAGCTCCCCTCTTGCTCTCTCATTTGGCTTCATCCTTCTCAAATCTAAATTAAGCATTGCAACTGAAATCTCAACAGTATTGAACAGAATAAATAATTGTCATCCTTTTCTTGCATAGGGTATTTCTGTTAATGCATCTCAAAGTGATAGCTGCCTTTATGTATCATCCTAGAAGTGAGTCAGTGGTCTGTGTTCCCCTAACGCTTCAAATCCTTTTCTTCAGAAGAGTTGCCTACACTCATTTCTTTGTTTTGCACTTGATTTAGCCTTAATAAATGCAGTACTTTGCATTTGTCTCTACACGGTTTTTTTTTTCATTGATGATGCTGGATCATTTTTTCTTTTTCTGTAATCGCAAACCATTCCAGCTAGATGTCATCTGTATGTTTTGTGTGTGCTGACATAACTTCATGATGAAAATAATTAACAGAACTGGACTTCTGCAGGCTCTGAGCTGCAGTCTCTCTTTGGCCCTTTATTATCAACAGTAAGTGCTCTGCAGTAGAAGCAATTCCAAGCTGGCAGCAACAAATCTTCAGTTTATGTAATTTGTGACACCTGGTGCAATCTTTCAAGACAGTGTTCTGCATGAAAGTACATTTTATAGTCAAACAGAACGACTTGATCAAAATCTCTGTCATCAATGGGTTGTTTGCTTTGAAAAAGCGTTGCTGGCAATCCAAAGACATTAAGTCAGCCTAGATGTTCCTCAAGGGATCATATGATTGACACATCTGTATAAAATAAAAAGACTTGGCTTATTGAAATGCTTCTTCTATCCCTTGTTCTAAAGAGACTTCTACCACTTCTGTTTCCATAGCACAATGGTGGAGGCAGCTACATGGAGAAATTATGAATTTCTGTGCTGGGGTCAGGCAATGTGTCCCTCCAGCCCATGATCCTTTCTCCAGTAGTGGTCATTAGCAGTGCCTCAGTAAAATCACATGTACAAATGCAAGCATATAGTAATGGTTTTTCCTCCTCACCTCTTTTCCCCAGGTAACTTCTCAGATTCCAATGGTTTATGGTCTCAAGAGCTTTCCTAAACAGAGGTAATACTGTAGTATAGAAAATTATTATGCAGATGACTTGATTGATTCACATCCATAATCTCACATTTATCTGGATTAAGCTTTGCTCTTTTTTTTTTTTTCCAATTTATGCTAGATTCAGAACAAAAGGCAGGATGTAGAAGTTTGACATTTTTAAAGTAGGTGTTGTCAAAAATCTTCCCTCTCTGCAATTCTTTGCTCTATGCATTACATACTGCAGTCTCAAACTTTGCTTATTGATCTGGCCTGGCTTGTTTAATCTGAGCACAAGAACAGCAATATTGATGAGGACAATGTAAAATATTTGCCATCTATATGGCAGCTGTACCAATAATTATACACTCTTTCATTAAAATATATCTGAATAGTGTCACTGTAAATCCTGGTTCATTGTCAAATGATTTCCTTGTTGCTGTTGCTGCTTTCCTCCCATTTTTTAGCAACAGCTGAAGGAGTGTTTTCTATTTCATTAATTTTAGACACTACTTTGAATTTGTTTTTACTTAGTCCCCAAAGTTTTTGAATAGTATGCGTCATGTATTTTATACTGAACATAGCACACAAGCTTGAATTATCTGTGAAGTATTTATTTTCCTCTCTGTTTTTTTGTTGCTTTTTTTTGTGGAGTGGTGGGTGGGTTGACTGATTGAACTTATTTATTCCCGGGGGAATTAGCAGTGAGATAGGATGGCAAGGGCTTGTCTTTAGCTGCTCCCACCATTACAACCACATAGGCAGAATCCTCCTTGCAGTGCTATCAGCCAAAGGGAAGCAGACTGTTCTAGGACAACTGTATACCATTTCTACCTGATGTAGTTTAACTAAGTCCTAACATGGGTATTGCTTTACTGGTGGGCATGTAGGGGTTGATTGTGGTTTTTGTTTCCTACTCTTTTTTTTCTCCTACAGGCTTTTAGTTCATAACCCTATCCAGCAAAAGTTTATAATAAGAACCTGATATAAAACTCCCCATGTTGACTACAAAATTAGATTCATATTATTTCATCTTATCACTATTTTTTTTTATTAGTTTTCTGCTGGATTAGCTAATTGAACGGGACCATGAGAGGTCAAATAAGTGTAGAGCCAGAACAAAAGGAAGAAAAACGAAGTGTGACTGGGGGGGAGAAATGGAGGGAGTTGCTTGTTCCTGTACCTATTTTGATAGCAGTAAAACTACACAGGCTTTGCAATCTTGTCAAACTACACCCTAAAATATGCTGATTTACATGTTGGTTTTCCCAGTCGCTGGAAATAACGATCTTCCAGGGAGTATTAAGCCACAGTGAACTTTAAGCCAATTTATTTCTGAATTAGAGCATTCCCATAGGTATGTAATGTGCTTTGGTTTCTGCATGCTGATTTCACGCCTTTAGCCTCCTTAACTTCTCAGTGGTCCCCCACATAGATCTGTCCTGACGACATTATTGTTTTCATTATTTTGAATTTTCAAATGAAGGGGAATCTGAAAAATGCAAATAAGGCTAGAAAAAGTCCTTCAAAAATTTGTAGCTCTTACACATCTCAACTTCCTTAGTGTCTAGGCACTGTGTCTAAGCTGAATTCTTAACAGAGCAGTGGCAGATCTCTGCCATCACGTTTTTCTAGGCAATTGTAGATTTCTGTTCAGCACAGATGCATGTTGCAGCAACTGCTCGGGCTATTTTGACTTGATGCCACGCAGCCTCTTTTGCAGTGGCATTCCAAGGCAAGTTAATCCCAGCAGAGCCCGACAAGAGCGCTCCAAAGGCGGGGCACTCGCTGGAGGTCGGTGTTGCGCTCCTGCTCTGCTTCTCCTGCACTGCACCCGGGTGGAGTGGGGTGGGGGCGGCGGCAGCGGGTGGTGAACCGTGGTGACAGATCTGACAGCTGCAGAGGCAAGGCGCTCAGGCTTTGAGACAAAGCTCTGCATCCCAGCCATCTGGGAGGCAGCTCTTTTTCCTTGGCTTTGCTGGTGGGTGTTGCCACTCCGACTGCTGGGGCATGGTCGGAGAGAGTGCAGGGGCACTGTGAGAGTGTGCAGGCTCTTCATCTGCTATTAGGTTGTGAGTATCTGGCTGCTACCATATGGCTGCATTGAAAACAGGCAGAGAGGAGAATAAGCTGTAAAGCAACGGTAAAAATTCTGTTCAGTGCTCTTCCATGGTGAGAGGGCTGCTGGCTCACCCTTCTCCTCCCCCAAGTCCTTACAGCTACTGGTTTAAATAGATACACCTGCATCCATTCAGCCCCTGTCACTTCCCCCCTGAACAGCTCCAAGCAAAGGCGTGCTTCCCTACTTGGTACTGAATCCTGTGTAATTCAGGGTGCTCTTACCCTCTGCTACTGGAAACAGGAGGCTAAAGGAGGACTTAAGAGAGATGGGGTTTGCTTTGATGCAGACGTTTTGGAAAAGTTACCAATCTTGCTGGATTGATCTAGTGAGGAAGTGGGGGCTCTTCTGTCCTCTGAAAGAGGCAAATTCCTTCACACCACAATAGGAGAGAATTATGTAGCAGCATCACCAACAGAAAGAGGATATTTTGCAATAAAATAATTGTCTGTATGACTGAAGAAGAACAAATGCTTTTCTTGTTCCCTGTGGAACTAATAAAGAAAGGCAAGTTGAGGAGTTTAGGATAATTATTTAGTCATCTTAAATATTTATGAGCTACAGAATGTGCTACATGCAATTTAACAGGGACTTGACAATTGCAGCATACATCATCTTGTTTCACAGGGGCTAAAAATACTTAATCTTACTGCTTTAAAATAAAAACATAAATCCTAAATATGTCTCAAGCTAAGAACGAAGCTGCAAACTGTGTGAGGAATAAAAGGAGTTTTGGTGTTTTTTTTATAAATCATTGCAAAGGTGTAGGTTGGGGGAAACACTGCAGGAATAAGTTCTGTTGAGAAGATTTTATGCGAGTTTCTGGCAGTGGTAATGGTGGTAGGGGGTGTGTAATTCTTGATATTAAACAGTTCCCCATTGGCTTCACCAAGATCTGGGGAATTTTTTTCTGTTTAGTAGACTGGAGAAGAGACTTTCCATCTTTGTTTCGGTGACAATAAAATCATTGTTGCAAATCTGAAGAATCAGTTACAGTGGAATAACTCTCCCCATGCCTTCTCTTTACAGAACTCTGGAGCCACAAATCCATAACACAAAGTCTCTTCTCGCACTTTTTCAGGCTTTCACATGGTTTTCTGTTCCGTGTGTAACTTGTTGATGTAGAGCTGGTAGTGGAGAAATTCACGTTGAGGGACAGCTTCTACTGGCTGTGGAATTCAGATATAGTAGAATTCAAGTTTTCTAGAACATATTGTGTTATTTTAGGCAGTACAAGTGCTAGAACAGACTTTCTGAATTTGGGATTTCTTAATTTCTGCCCGCATCATTATCTCCAAATTTGTAGCAGTAGTAATACTAAAACCTCAGTTACATGGGCTTATGGCAGGTGGAATACTTTGTTATTTCATTTTGATGAGAGCAATACTGAGGTGGAAGAGACCTATAATGTCTCTGTTTCTTATTTCTTATTATTCTCACAAGTTGCACAGTAACTTTGTAAGTGTGAATGGATTTGGTCTTACGTGTTTTTATCCCTTTGCAACTCTCTGTGCAATTAGTATGCTTGATAATGTTTCAGTAATGCTGAATTTGGCAGCCTACTTAAATTTTGGCTCTTAATTTTGGCAGCTGTCTTCATCCATTGTGATAGCTCAAGAGTGGCCAAGATAGGAGCTACCAGGCATTTGGGTTTCCTCAGACATATCTTACTTTTCTGCCAGGAAATTTTGTCTAGGAGGAATTTGAATGCCTTGGCATTAGGACAGGATGCATCTCTATGTGTGCACCTACAGTAAATTTGCTTGCCTTGTGATACCTGGTATTCAATGTGCACAAACATATTAAGTGCACAGAGGAATGTCCAAAAAAACAAGTGCTCTGAGATGATCTTTGCTGAACAGATGTGCTTTTGCTGTTCAGTGTCATGGGACACATGTGAGCTGTGTGTGTAGCACGAGTGCCAAGGAGCTGCCTGGTGCTAGAATTCCCTGTCTGACTGCACTCAGCACATGCGCTGATTTATGCTCAGAAATCCATAGTCATGCTCTGAAGACAGTCTCTGTGTTGCATCAGCTATAACTTATGCATATTGAACAATCTGCATTGGAAATGATCAAGGAGAACAAATGTTCTTCTCCCTTGCATCTAAAACACCTGATATCTTTTGTGCATAATGCAAAGTGTCATACACTTTCACAGAAATGTGAGTGGTTTAATTTATTGGAATGAAAATGTAGACAGTGTGTAAAGGGAAAGACATTGATCCAGTGTAAATTGTATAGGTGGGGTAAATGTACTGTATATTGAACAACTCAGAGCAGGGAGCCCAGGAGGTTACTTGTGTTGCAACTCACTTTTCATTGCTGCAAAGTGGAGGGTTTTAAGCAGAACACTTGCTTGAGCTTATGCCTGCTGCATACCACGATACATGCTTACATCTTTCTGGCTCAGTGGCAGCAGCAATAGTGGAATCTAGAGCTTGCTGCAAAATAGAGAGACCAGAAAGATGAGGGAAAGCAAAATGTGCTTTCCAATTAGATAATGGCAAATATCATACTTGTACTTGTGGAGGGTCAGAAAGGTAATGGTTGAAGGAGTCAAATAATAGACAAATTGATGATGGTAACTAAGAAAACATAAAAGAGACTCAATCTCTCTCTCACTGATAAAGCTGTTTGAGGTGCAGTAGATCAATTTAGCCATGGCTGTTGTTAGGAAATTGCTCTTGTTTGATGTTCCACAAGCAGATCATGCAGTTTCCTAGGAAACATCTTTTTCCACTTAAAATCTAATTTTCTTACATTGCTAGAACTGATGAGTCACCCTGCCTGGCTTTTGCTTACTTCCCCTTACCTATTAAAATGTACTCACCAGGTAGAAATCCAGGGATTTATTAGCCTTTATCACCTGGCTGTTCAATTAACTCTTCTGGTTCCCCTCTTTTATCAGACAGTGTGCTTGATATGACAAGATAAAAATCATAGGTTAGAAGGCAATCAAAATCTGAAATAAATCATGGATCTCTTAATGGGACATGCCTCCTAATCTGGGAAGAATTCCCATAGTGAATGATGTTTCCGTTACGAACCACTGTGAAATTCTCCATGTTCCTTTGCCAGTAACATGCCATCATATTTTTATTACTGTTTTGTTAATTATGCCCTTATTAAGCTGATTTATAAATGAGCTTCAGCTTAACAATGACAATTGCAACCAAGCCAGAAAGTAGATAGGTTCTGTTAAATAGTACAAACCATGGTTAAAATATAAAACCTCTCTTCTTGGTTGAGATGCTGAATTTTAGATTTATGTAATGAATGGCACTTAGGCTGAATGGAAAGTTGCCAGAGAAAGTGGCAAGGCTTATTCATGGCTGTGGTCAAAGGAACAGAGGTCAAAGAATAGGTTGGCCGCCTACATTTTCAGTGACTGCTGGAATTAATTCTAGTTTCCCAACACAAAGGTAAATGCTACAATTTACAGTTATCTGTTGTTTGGACTATATATAAAATCCTTGTAGTTTGCGGATGCCTAATGAGCTCCTGTGGCTGCTTTGTTAATAAAAGGTTGGTCCAGCACAATACAACTTCCATAAAAATTCTCCATGGGCTAGAATTCTTACCCTTTTTCCATATGCAGTTGTGCCATAATCAGTATTCCTGATGCTTCCCAGTGCCTCTGATGCCTCAGTTGTCAGTATCCTACTGATGTGCCAAACCCTAGATAGTAATGCTGTGAAGATTCAGCTGCTGACAAATGACTCTCTCTTCAAAGGGCAACCTCTCTGCAAGAGTAAGGCTCAATGTGACTCTACATCCCATGAACAGGATGGGTAAAATAATTCCCCACTCTATCTTTGTTTTAAAACATATTAAACTTTTTGGTTGAAGATTTTCGTGCAGTTATTTGTTATTGGATTGCATACTTGTATAGATGTTGTATATCTATATGTCTCTGCTAGCACATGGCTTGTTCAGCTGCAGCTGGTGAGTGGGTGGCCTTATCATATAATGCTATGCATAATGCTTAAAAAATTTGGTAGGCTCATCACTTGCATTGACTTGCACTGGTTTTTGCCCATATTTCCTATATATTAAAAGTTAGAAGGAATGACCATGGCTTTCAAGCAGCAGTTTCAAAGTAGTGTTTCAAAGCAGTTTCTCTAAATTAACATTAGATTATGAAGTCTGTGGAAATGGTTCTTACACACTTGCAGTCTTAGAGACTCTTAGATGCTCTTTGTCTTTTTCTTAACTAAAAGCTTTGGCTTCTTATGATGAGTTCAATTAAAATAGGCCTTTCTCGCTAAATTTCAAGTTATTGATAATAGTTTTGAGAATTTTTGGGAGTAGAAGACTGTGTTTCAGCAGGAGATAGGCTAAAAAACTTTACCTGGCCCAAAGAGCAGCAAGGTTCAAGCCATTCATTTCCAGTTTGACAGTCGTGTTTGTACCTGAAAGGCACATGCATTATTGACAAAAAGACACTATGGAACTTAGACTTCAGGGAGTGTAAGTTCTTCTGATATAAAAGAACTGGATAGATTGCACATTTGCTTCGAAACCCTGCAAATGTGAAAGATGACCTTCATTCAGAATCTGGACTCTTGGAATTTATTTTTTTTTTGTGGAAATGTGTTGGTGTCTTTGATTGTTTTTTATTTTTAAAATGAGTTACGGGAGAGACCACAGAGGCAAGGGAATAATAAAAAGGACATGCTTTAATGTTGTCATTGCTAAATGAAGTATTTGCCAAACATAAATATTCACCCAGGTGTAGCGGCGGTTCAAGCTCAGAGAATGACATATCCCCTGAATGACATATCCCGTCCCTGTGGTCAGCTGTCCGGCCCTCGCCACCGGCCACACCCAGGCTCTGGGACTAACCCTTGATGAGGGGAAATACATTGAGCCATACTCAAGCCATTGATTGCAGACATCTGCTGAGGCCATTTACCATAAATTAACTTTCTGTTCTATGCTACAATAAACTCAGTATAACTTTTCCACTCTTTTAAAGAAAACAGGTTGGATCAAAAGGAAGCAGAATCCACTGCTTCCAAGAAAAATTATTGTTTACTTGGTACTGGTAGTAGTAATTTAGGAGAACTGGCTGCTGCACTCCCTTTTTATTCTGCTGGTGATGTACAAGTGCACTTAGATCTTTTCCATCCAGTCTCTAGCTCTCTGTCTCCTCCTTGATTAACAATTGTGGTATACCTATGTGGCATCTGGTTCAGGTATCTGGCACTTCAGGGTCTGGTTGCCTCTGGGTATGACATGAAATGCCTACCTGATGTCTTTTATCCTGGTCAGTGGCTCTTCATGGCCTAAGGTGAAGGGAGTTGAATTATAGATTTTTTTAATTGTTCCTGGAAATGTGCTGAATGTCTCAGTAAAACATTCCTAATAGACAACAAAGGGTTGTTACTGACTTGTGGGTCACCAGAGTAATTCACAGTCAAAACCACTGATCCACTGCAGAAGCTGTCCCCAGATCACAATTTGTGATCAAGGAACACAGCATAAAAAGGAGACTAATTTGTAAAACTTACGCAAAACACTAGCACTTCTTGGTTCTCAAGTTCATGTAAACTTTTCCCTTGTTTAGATTCACATGGGTCATCCCTGTGTGTTAAGATCAAAATGAAACAAGATTTTCTCTTGGTCCCCAAGAGATAAATAATTAATTGTTTGTTTCTTTTCTTATCCAACCATTTCATAAATTCCACATTTATTAGAGCAAGACATGCGGAAGGCCCCAACTCTACTGAGAATATTCGTGCAATTGTTGGCCTGTAACATATCATGAATAAGTGGGTATAATTTATATGTATAGAACATATAAATCCTCTTAAGCCAATGCAGTCTATTGCTGAAAATTCCCACCGTTTGTTCCTGTTTCTTTGTCTGCCTGTTGGCAGGAAACCATTTAGCCCAACCTTAGTGTAAGTTCACACCATCTCTTTATAATGTTTACCTCTCTCACATTTGCATAGTAAGAAGTTGTTTTTGTCCAGAGACACTCTTGATATTCTGGAGCCAGACTTTGCTCTTATGTATGCAGTATTGTTCTTGGAGAAAAATGGAGCTGTGCTCACTGTGCTAATGATATAATTATGGGATCTCTCTTCCAGGAGTAGAAAGAAGATATTAGCGATCATAATGTGCATGAACTTGGACTTCAATGCAAAATTTATAAAGAAGATACAAATGGATCATTTCTACTAAATAAGGTAGATCTTGGGGAATAATAGCATGCAAAACTATGCTCAATAAATATAACCTTTACTAATAGAAATGCTCTTTTTTTTTTTTTAAGTGGGAGTGTTTGAAATCTTTTGCTGTAATGCTGACTGTAAGTATTTGAAATGCAGTTATTGAAATTTGATCCCTCATTTAGGGGTAGCAGCAAATCACATACTGTTGTTTCTACTTCCTGACTATATTATCAGAATTCTTGTAATCAGTGAGATGTCTTAAGGATGCTACTGGGAGTTTTAATCTATCCTTCTGGATAACAGAGGAAAATAGATGATTTGAAAAACTTGTCAATCTCTTTGTCAGTCCTGGGTGGCCAGGCCTTTCCCAAAGCATTGCACATAGAACATTTTATTTCCTTTCCGATATATTAGCTTCACACAAAGTTTAAAATTTACCTTGTCATCAAATTTGCACAAAAACATTACATAAGCAAGTGTGGTCCTAATTGAGATAGATCTTTTTCTACCTTTTTAATTAGTTCTATAATGGTCTTTGAAGGGGTATACAAACATAGATTATGCAGTTTCCCAATTGCATAAAATCTATTGCTTGTCTTTTATTCATATGCATGCTTAAGATTACTTGTCTTTGTGTGCATATGAGAATAGGTATTGATTCCTTGACAATCCATGTTAAGCAAACAAAAAGCCAAAGGAAATAAGTTTTCAAGGCTTTGTGACAGGTTTTGCTGTGTTTGCTGTGTTTAGAGATGAACAATTTGAGTTGAAATGGAGGAACCTCAAAGAATTAGTGAGATGCAAATTTTCACCAAGGTGAAAAAGTTCCAGTATCTTTCTAGGTTTGTCCTGGAAGTAAACATTCTGAGCCTGTACAGCCGAATGAATAATTTTCTAATTTAAAATGGGTATATTCAAAACTTCCTACTCTTGGGATACATATACATCAGCATTGTTCTTCAAAATTTTGCTGTTTTGTTTTTTTCCCCCCCCCCCACATTTCTTCCCACCCTAGGAGGTAGAAAGTAATATGAAGTATGATTTCACAGGAGCAACATACACAGTTACCATACACAGATAATGCTGCCATAATGGTACATCAAAAAAAGAATTCAGAACTGGAAATTACCAAAATTAAGGATTTTCTAAGTTATGAAGACTGACATTTTTAACCTCAGTAATGCTAATTTAGTTGAGTCCTTGTTATTTAAGAAGTGTTTTTAAGCTGCTTCGAACAGCGATCCATTCTCTTCCCTCATTTTGTTTTTGTACTATACCATCAAACAGACAGCTATAAAAACCATCAAGAGAAATAGGCTCTTCAGGCTGATGGCTCCAAAGGCTGGTACCAGAACAAAGGTGTTGCAGTGTCAGATCTTTGTTCCCTGTCTGAATGACCACACAAAAGGGAAATGAAACAGTTTGTGTTGTGGAGATTTGTGGGTGACTTAAGGTGATGAGCTTCAGGACTCTCTCTGATCCAGGCTGCGAAGGAAAGTGCCACCTGCTGTGTTGATCATCTTCTCTAGATAATACCTCCACAATCCCTGTGCTTCTGGGCTGTCTGAGTCCTTTTTATTCTTTATCATAGAATGATTTGTGTTGGAAGGAACCTTCAAGTTTCGACCCCTTGTTCTGGGCAGGGACTACTTCTTCCACTAGAACAGTGGAAGGTGCTCAAAACTCCATCCAACCTGGCCTTGAATGCTTCCTGGAATGGGGCATTCACAACTACTCTAGGCAACCTGTTCCAATGCTTCACCACCCTCTCAGGAAAGAATTTATTTCTAATGTTTTATCTAAACTCACCCACTTTCAGTTTAAAGCTATTGTCCTTGTCCTGTCACTGTTAAAAGTCCTTGTTAAAAGTCCCCCACCAGCCTTCTTGTAGGCCCCTGTTGTGTACTGGAATGTGCTCCCTGGAGCTTTTCTTCTCCAGGCTGAGCAACCCCAGCTCTTTCAGCCTGTTTTCACAGAAGAGGTGTTCCATCATTCTGATCATCTTTGTGGCTTCCTCTGGACTCACTTCAATGGGTCCATGTGTGCCTTACACTGGGGCCCCCAGAGCTGGATGCAGCAATCCAGGAGGGGTCTCATGAGAGTGAAATTGAAGGTGAAAATCCCATTTGATGTGCTGGTCACAACTCCCCTGGTGTACCTCAGGATCCTTTTGGCCTAGCTGTATACAGGGGACACATTTTCAGCTGTTCAGTGGGTGGTTTTCACTGCTAAATACCTTTCTTTTTAACCTTTCCTTGCTCCTATGAGTCTGGGGGTTTCACTTCTGACATTGCTCCCTGTGCCACTCACCAGGTTTCTGCTCCCACTTCACTCCTTCCTCTTGAAGGATGTGTTCCTTCCTTGCTATTTTCGTGTACCACACTAACCATATTTCTGACTCCCAGTTCTCTTGTCAATCCTCTTCCCTGCTCTTATTCTATTTCCCCCTCTAGGGAGATCTCCCAAATATGATCACCAGTTCTGTGTTGATAAATATTTATTCATCTGCCATCTTATATAGCCAGGTCTGATTTTAGTGAACTTGAAGGTGATCAAAATAAGAGATAAAACTTGAATGAATTGTACAAAGCCAGGTCTGATTTTAGTGAGCTTGAAGGGGATCAAACTAAGAGACAAAACTTGAATGAATTGTACAAAGCTATTTATCTCTGAGAAACTGGTTGCTTGGTTGCCTTTTTTTTTTTTTTTTGGTTGGGTGTTTTTTGGTTTTGTTTTTATTTTTAATTTGAGTATTTTTAGGTTTATTTCCCCCAGAGTATTTCTTCACTTGTATCCCTTTCAGATATAAATATTATGTGGAGGCTGCTCTTGGTGCCCCCATTGGTCTTGTGAATAGTTTTGTTTCCCAGCCCAAGATGGGATATCTGGCAAGTGACATCCCCTTCCCCTAAGGGTCTTTTAATTTCCGCTGAAAAAGGCAGAGCCGGAATTAGAGTCAATGTAACTGTCAAGGCAATGCTGCACTCAAGTTAACAGTGACCTATAAGGTAATGTGGCTGTAATGCTATTTTTTTCTCCATATGGCACTGCAGTGAGGGGACATAAGTTGCAAAGTGTGGTCCATGAAAATTTGCTTCACCTTAACTATTCGCCAGCTTTAGGGTGAGTGCAGTAGCTGTGTACCGAATGTCCACTATTAGCAAATAATTTATAGCCCAGGTGAATCTCCAACAAAACATCACAAATCTCATGCTAACTGTGTGACAGAGACAAATATAGTCAAAATCTCCAGGGTATTCTTACTTCCCACCTGCCAACTTCATAATGTGGAGACCTTATAGTGTGACAATGTGTGTCTTTCCCCTGAGCTTCCTTCCAGGCATAGGTACTTTGGTCATCCTTTTGCCCAGGAGACTTTATAAGCCTGACACCTTCGTTGAAGGCAGAGCATATGGAAATGAACTGCAATGCAGCATGTGGTACGAAAATGATTTTAAATTCTGTCATTATCACAGTTTAGCATTGTGGTCAGAGCTTTCCCTTAATTACTCCCTAGGGGGAAAAACTGCTGATATTATAACTATTAGTAGATGACTGAGGCCATCTACTAAACCCAAAGCCCTTTTTTAATTCTGAAAATTAAATATTTATTGTTCACAGGAGCATTTTGTTAAAAATGAAAAGAGAGGCAGAGAAAGAACAAGTTTGTGGAGTTTAGTTCATTGCCTCATGGGTATGGGTTGGCAGGAATGGATGTGCATTGCTTCAAGAGGTCAGACCCCCTGTTGGCAAAAGCAATTGGATATCTGACTCCAGACAGGTTGAGAAGGTAAATTTTAGTTAGGTATATTACAAGACTGGATGGTTTTGAAAGTTGAATTTCAGGAGCCCAGCAGCAGTCATTTGAATGCTCATCTGTGCTCTCTCACTTTAAAGAGATTGTGATTTTTTAAACCTCTGCTGCAGAGGACATTTCATGCAAACTCCATAGACCTCAGAGCATTAAATTTGCTTTGAATGTCTTTGTGATAACTTAGGCCAGCATATTCTAGCCTTGATTTTAGCTTCTGCTTTTTTGTGTCATCCTATACGATGATGAAACTTTTTCCTGACTTCCCTATGCTATTCTGTTCATAACTTCCATTTTTCTATGTTCCCACATACTCTTTTTTCCCCATCTTCTTTAAATAGTAATACAATGAATAACTGTCTTAACAAGGTGCATGTACTTTCCGAGTAAGAGCTGTCCCGTGGTCATTAGCACTTAGTCTAGCAGATGACATTTTAGCAGTCATGAGATCTTGGTATTACTCTTAATCTTGCTTCTAATTGGGTGTACAATTTTGGCCAAGTCTTGTCTGCTGGCATCAATTTCTAATGAAGGAGAGATTGTAATTGGCAGTCGTAACTTGACTGAGGAAGGATACAGAGCAAGAAGGCCTAAATACAAGATGGAGTTAAACTGGCTGAAAGCAGGAATGCCAGAGGCAGAACAGATTCCTTGCAAGGATGAAAAATTTTCCTTGGTGGTGAGAGAAGAAACAGCTTCAGCATTGTCTTGGGGCCCTGCTGGATGGCAAGTGCTCAGGCAGTAGAGCCAGGGCTGGGATGAAGTGCCCAGTGCAATAGCTCTCAGGATTGGAGCTGGTGCAAGAGTATATAAGGAATCTGCTGTAACACAACTTTTCAGATTCCATATTCGAACTGCATAGTATGGTAGGACTCTGCCCAATGCATTGTTTGTTACATTTTTCTTTTATATTCAAGTAAAAATGTGTTTTTAATTCATATCGAGGGATATCACAGAAATTTCTAAACACTCTTCTAATGTTTGTCTCTTCCATGTATGGTTTTCCTTTCTCAGTATGCAGGACTCACTTACCATATGATTTTGATGTTGTTTTACACAAGGAAAACACAAACTTGTCTGAGGTTAAGTGCTGATGATAAAGGACAACTGAGCAAAACACTCTGAAATAAGACACACAAGATGAACTCAGCTTTTTGCAAGTTAAAATAAACTCTCAGTTCAGCTGGCAACATTTTTCTGGAATTCAAATGTTTCTGCAGATCTTTTTAAAGCAATATAATACTTAGCAGGCTCTTGCATGGAGAACAGATTTGTCTCCTGTCCCTGTAGACTTTGCCTATTCATGTTTTTGGTTTTAGCTTTGCTGTCTGAATAGCAAGCCCTATGTAGATAAACCAGTTTTGTTCAAGATTAGAAAGATTACAGTTTGGGGATTAACACATGTGTAGGAAGGCTCAGGCAAAGTGAAATTCTCAGAGACTTTGAAGAAGTAGGGAAAAAGGGAATGGGTGCAATGAAAGTAGGGATGTCAGCCTTGCCTCTACAAGAGTCTATAATTTTTGTAGCTGTAGTCACCTATTGCAAGATGCGATCCTAACAAGGATGAAGGTATAAATAATTTTTATTTTATGTTGTTAGGGTATTTCTCAAAAGCCTTCCTTCCAGGTTTACCTTGAGCTAAGAGATATACAAAGCACCTTGCTCATATCAAGCCCTTTCTATAAAAAGGGATTATTTTAAGTAACCCTAGACTAACTGATCCTGAGTCTTTCAACAACCAGGGCTTGTGTGCTGGACTTAACGGGCTTTTCTGGAAGTATGGATAGGAAAGCTAAGCTTAATTGCTTCATTTAATTTTCATAAAGCTTGGTCATTTTCAATGAGTGCCTTTATGCCAGCACTCAAGCCAATTTTTAATTATTTAGCAAAACATTTAAGCACATACTTTGATCCATGCTATTCATCAAAGCACTTTAGAACTTGCTTATGTGCCACTTGAACAAGTTGAAAGAGAAACTTAAGTGTCTGCTCAATAGGGAAAATTTATAAAGTCAGGACCTTAAGAGGGAGCTGCTTGAATACAGTGATCAGGGATACCAAAAAGTGTCCTCCTCTCTCAGCGTTGCAAGGACCTGAGACCAGGGTCGAGTACATAGCAAGGTAAATGTCCCCCTCCAGTTCCCCTCACCGTGCTTTGGGCATATTTCACACTCAGTCTTCAGCTGGTTGTGCTCACAAATTGATTTTTGGGTGTGTGTCTGTGTAATTTCAGTGTCACCAGCCTGGCATGCCTGACACTGCAGTCTTTTTCAAAAGCAATAAGCCATGCAGTCTGATGTAGAAACAAGTCTCCATGGAGCTAATCGGCTTTGATTTTTTGCTCTGAGCACTTGCTGGTTTTTTCCCTTGCAGTGATATTGGAGCACTCTGTTAACTCTAACAGAACTACTGATTGACAAACTAATGTCAAGGAGTTGTCTTATAAGCTACACTGTGAGAGTAACTTAAATCTTACTGTGGCAGAGGGGCAAGAGATAAACAAGCTCAGTTGGCGATAGGGTAATTTTTAGAATAATCACTTTTCAGTGTTTTAAACAGTAAATGATTTTAGGAATTCTGGGGACTTGGCTGAGGGCAAATCTCTGTTTTTGTGTCATGCTGTCAATTGTCAGATCAAGCCTAATTTTTTTAGGCTGCCCTGTGCATTTTTGTCAGGTCATTGATGTGGTTGCAGCAAGTCAAAATAAGCCAGACTGAGGTGATATAGTGAACTTACTTGTGCAGGTTTTCTGTGTGCAATCCCTGTAGGTAAAACGTATCTCCAGAGAGCAGCACAAAACAAAACTGTAAATGCTTTTATGCTCTTTCAGCATTTTCTTTTGTTCTTGTGATTTCCTTTGGAGAACCAGGGTGTTGTCTCTGCATAACGTCTTTAAAATTCCAGAGAAATGGAGAACCTTTATTGACCTAAACTGCAATGGCAAAATTCATTTCACTAGGGTCATTGGGGTTTTGAGCATGTGTGGTGCATACATATTTTCAGGCAGGAATTGTGGGGTATTTTAAAAGCAGACTGGATTGATCATACAGACTTGATGAAGAATTAATAATGAAACCTTAATTTCAACAGTTTTGTTCACAATAGGAGCACAATCCCTCAAAAAAAAAAATCCGGGGGAAAAAAAAAGAGTAAAATAAAAAGATAAGTTTTCAAGATAACAAAGGAGACCTGGCAGTCTATTAGTGGGATGACTACACCAGCTGACAGGCTGATAGACTGCTCCACAATTCCAGCACACCTGTGTATGTGGAGCCACCTGTCATAGGAGTGAAAAATGTATCCTGAGTTCTAGAACTGCAAACTCAGCAACTCTTCTGCAAGGGATCAGAGGAGTGAAATGGCTCTCATGCTAAGGTTTTGTTGCCAGAAGGTTTCTCACCTGAGGAGAAAAAAAAAAACCAAAACCATGAACAACTCACTCAGTAGTTTTGTCATTTTTTACCGTATTAAGATCACTAGAAAATATATTACCATAGTAATGAAAAATGTCCATGCCTAAATTATTGTGTAGAGTTTATATAAATTGGTTGAGTCAGGTAAAAATACTCTCTCTTATATACTTCTTTATATATATAAAAAAAAGCTTCAGGAAAATGAAGGGTGAAAACTCTGGAGAGTGCAGGGAACACAGGACAGGAAAATTAAGGCTTGCAGAAGGACCAAGGAGCAATCATTCCATATCGTGTACTCACCGTAGATGGCAAATGCTTTCTGGCTCTCAGACTAATACCACAAATGTGATATGCTGCAGAAGAGAATGAGGCCATGGTCAAGGGCTAGCAGCTACACGAGAAATCTACTGGGTAAAATTCACAGATGATTTTAGGAAACTGGGGATATCCCAATGGACATGATTATTCATAGAATCATGGAAAAGTTTGAGTTGGAAGGGACATTAAAGTCCATCTATTTCCAGCCCCCTCTACTATGTGCATGGATAATTGATCCAAGTAATCTGACTGTAGGGAAAATTCTTACATAAACTGATTTCTGCCTATTTCCTGAGCTTATGAATACCACTGTTTACCTAAAAGAATTTTGTGTGATTGGTGGGCAGTTTATAAAGCCCAGTGTTTTCTGTCTAGCTGTGGCATATTCCAGTGCTGCAGTGGGAAGGGAAACAAAACCAGCAGAAACTAGTTGTGGAAGTGTTTTTTTTTCATGGCAATTGGTATAAGGTTCAATTATAATTGCTTTAAAAATGATGCTAACAAAAGATGACTGAATCTCCTCTGAGGTACTTAAGTTATCAGCACATCAGGTACCAAGGACTCAAATTATAAATTTAATTTCTCGTTGTTGGGATTTTGTAAACAGTCCTTTTCATAAATTTAGAAAACTCATATCTTCAAATTGCATTGATCATGACAAAAGATTTCTTCTTCTGATGACTCTTCTTAGTAATTTCATCACTCCTCCTATGATTAGAAGTTTCCCGTATTCATTTACCTCTAGCATAGTCTTTTGGTTTACACTTTCATGTTTTTTCATATTTACCTGTACAGTATATTATTAAATAATTAGCATATAGTATGTCAGCCTTTGGATAAATTTGACAACGAGCTCATGTAACCTCATATTAGATCTTTTGTTTGATGGCTGTTCCCACAGCTGGGCATTAGACATTTTCTTTACCTGCTATAGTGTAAATTTACTTTTGTAACCATTTCTGTCCCAAGCAAATGCTCCCAAAGAAGGCATTGTCTTTCTTATTTCACACACTCTTATTGTATGAAACGCTTTTTTTATTATAAAAATGTTGCTTTATGAAAATATCCTGAACCTACATTAATTTCCTCACAGCTGTAGTGCTGTAATAAATGATGGGCATTTCTTAAAGCCTCCAGCTGATAAGCCCAGTCCCAGATTTATATATTGAAGTATTTACATTCAAAGTACATTTATGTTTATTCATCTTTGAAAGGATGAATTTGTACTTTGAGCTCTTCACTACTCACTCCTTCATTCTTTTGGTTATGTTGTGAGCCCAAAGGGAAAGGTTTCATGATCTTATTCCCTTTCTACTGTTTTTTCATGGAAGGTACTTCTCCCATACCTCTGAATGCAAGACATGGAAGCTAAATATTGGAATGAGAAAGACACAGGAATGGGATATTTTTTATGGTTAAATATTTTATTTATTGAAAATCTGTGTTAACTTAATCTACTTATGAATCCAAATATACTTTGATTCCCTATCCAACATTAAAAAAATTAAAGAACTGGAATATTAAATTTAAAAAAATCCTTAAATCTCTACTTTGATTTTAAATAAAATTGGTTTCGTTTTGAACAGAGTAGTGAGTGCTTTTCTAACTCAGAAACATAATGGGGTGATTTGAGAATTTTGACATAACCACAAATGTTTGCATAACAATGTTCTCATTTTTACAAGAAAACCACACATTTTTTCCTTTTTTCCTGAAACCAAACTCAGGCAGCAAGTGAAAAACAATGGTATTTGTACAGCTTTAGTTGATATTAAGCTGCTCCTATTTCTTGTGGTGATAGCTGTATAGAGGGTTCATAGAAATCTCATCCCTTGTGCCATATGTTTATTTTTGTATCTCATTCTTTGCTAAGTAGAAATAAATTTCATTCTTTCTAAGAAATTTCCCGATTGGTAATTTTTCATGGAAACCCAAACATTTGTCAGAAACTGCAGACCGCTGAATATAAAATGTCTCCTTCAACTCCTCTTCATTTTTAATCAACTCCAGTCAGAGCTAAGACTGCTTCTGCAGGAGCAGCCCTTATGTTGCAGTTGTTGCAGTATTCCAGGACATTATCCTTAATCAGAAAGTCTTGCTCAGAACTGAGATATAAGCCGTGACCAGCTTTGAACTTCTTTCCTTATTGTTTAAGTATTTATTTGTTTCCTTGCCGTTAAGGTGCAAAACGGAGAATATTCCCATATTTGTAAATTCAAAACCTAAGTGTCTTGGTAGTTATAAAGAATAAAAAGTATGTGGTAAATATTTTTGTCTGGAACAAAGCAAAACTGGTTTTGGGTCTTGTCTGTAACACTGCTTTCCAGTGTGACTTTGGTCAGCTCAGTAAATCATTCTGAGCTTAGTTCCAGTCAGCTGTAATTCCCAGAGAATAGTGTTTCTTTTCTTCCACCTGTTCTGTAATTTATTAAAAACACTTTGAGGTAGCAACTAATTTTTCTTGTATGCCAGTTTCTGTGGACACTTAGCCCAACTTCCTGGAAATAATTAATTTTTCAGTTCATGATGATTCTAAGAACTAAAAAAAATTGTATATAGGTGAAATGAACAACTTTCTGCTGTTTACTGCGTTAACCAGGTAAAAAGTAAATTGTGGTTGAATGCATTGCAAACCATTATTTTTCCAATTCAAATTAATGTTCAAATAAACTGTAAGGAAATATAAATGTAAACAACAGTTTAAATATATATATATATATATTATTATAAGGCTGAAAAATAAGTGTGAATTAAAATTAGGAGAAAAGTTTCTGACTAGAGGAATATTTTCAGTTTGTGGTTTGGTTTTTTTTTTTTTTTCTGGCATGATTGTCTGAAAGATTAGCATTATAGTTCTTCTATAAGAACATTTTCCAGGGTATGATCCAAAATTTGATCCAGCTGTGTCCAGCATGGTAAAAATCTGATTTTTTTTTTTTAGGGGAACTGGAGGTGTTCTGTAGCAGTATGAGATATTGACCTCACCACTTTTGAAATTCAGCCCTTCCCTGTGCGGATATAATGAGGACTCAGAGCCTGACCTGCTGATCAGGTAAAGGAGTTCAGAAGCCATTTCTTCAGCCTTTTGGAAAATTGCCCTTAAATTTGCTAGTTATTTCCTGTGTGTATACATGTGCATGTCCTGACATGGCTCAAACACTGAAGTAATAAGGAAATATTGACTTCCATCCAGATGTCTGCTTTGTTGAGCAAGTGTTGGTCAATGGATTGATGCAGTTTTAGCAAGCACCTGATTCCCTCTTAGGGGAGAACTGCCTGGAAAGTTGCAGGCATTTCATTGCAGAAATGTCTTTGGTAGTGGCTTCTCACTGCAAACTAGCAGGAGTTTCTCTGCAGAAATATCTCTGGAGTAAAGTAAGGGAGCAGATGTGATTACTGGATATCAGGAAGACTTCTGTTCAATTATTTGAAAGACATTTAAAAAAATACATCAGTTTTAACATTTTAATTAATTCTGGTGGATTTCATGCATGCCCAGATTAGGATGTGTGGAATTTTAACCCATTAATGCATCTCCTTAAGTCAGAAGTGCAACAAGCTAGTTGCAGTATTAACACCAAAGCTGTGTGAGGGATACAAAAGCTAATTTCGCAATAATAACATTATTTCCACTGGGCTACACAAGTCAGTGTAGACCACATTCAGCCATAGGCATGACCAAAACACTCAAAGAGTGAATATAAGCTCCAATTAAAGTCAAGGGATCCCAGCTCCATCTGCTCTGAATCAGTATAATTCCACCAAAAAAAAAAAAAAAAAAAGGAAAAAAAAGTTGGCATAGTGTCAGTTTGTACATGTTGACCCCACAGGCTTGGCTCAGTTAAAACCTCCACTAAAATATGGATGTGGATACTTTTAGAGAATGGCCCTGCAGCATACTTGGCAAGTGGAGAGAGAGATGATACCATGATACAGAAATACTTCTTGGACATGTGCTTAAATGCTAATAAAGCTAATGGTACGTTTACATCCACAGGAGGCAATCTCTGTCTGAGCTCCTACATTCACTTCTGATCATGGATTGTGGTTTTATTTGACTTGGATTTTAGCACTGTTTTGAGGGAGATGCATTAGAAAATGTGATTTTCTCTGTGCGTGCATATTCCTTGCTCTGAGATGGAATTTCATGGCCTCGTGTGACTCCTCCAGTGCATCTGTTAATGATTGCTGACGTACCCCAGCCTTGCACACTTAACTGCTGACAAAATTGCTCAGGGTTTATGTGCAGACATGTTAGAACACAGTGCCTGCCTTCTGATGTGTCAAAAAAGAAAAAATTGTCTTCAGAAACAGTTCAGTGGTAAAGTCACAAGTTAGAATTGTTTGTCATCATCAACAGACTGCAATAAAAGCTTTCGTAATGAGAAATGTTAAGATTAAATAGGAGTGTAGGGGAGGAAAAGCTTTTATCTTTGGGACTACTTGTATGCATAGTGTGTTAAATAGCGTATCTTCTCACGTGATCTGACATCCAGGTATGAGGAATACCTGAAAGCCCTGTTAACATCACTGGTCTGCAGTCTGCAGGAATTAGTACAGTTGGAAGGGAACACAGACCTTGCTAAAACACAGCATGATCTAAACTTCTTCAGGTTGTTTTAAAAGCAGGGCTCTGATGACATGGAGTCAGTAAAGATTTCAGTTCACCCCCTGTAGAAAGAGAGTGTGTTAGATCATTAGTTCTGGAGAAATCTCAACTGGGTCATTGCATTTCTCAAGCTTTTCAAAGTTCTTCCTACTTTTTCATGGGGAAAATCTTGTTTCAGTTGCGTATGGGATTTTTCAGGCTCATTTTTGGTCTGTCACATTATGTGCCAGTGTTTTCTTTTGCCATGGACAAGGTTATATAGCTGTGACACATATAAATTGTTTATTATGTGGGTGCAATATAAGAGAAAAACTGTACCTGAGAAGAAATAGATCTATTGTAATCCTGTGACTGCATCATTTATCTTTTGCTATTGACTCTAGGCTCTACCTTTTCTGGGATATATTTCAATATTTTCTGTCCAACTTTCAGGACTAGCTACGTGATTTGTAATACACATCATTAAAATTTACCTTCTAGGAGCTATACGTGCGTGTGTGTATACATATAGATAAATATAGATGTGTGTGTGTATATATTATGTATGTATATATAGATATTTCCTTTGTTTAAAAGCTCCTGAAGTACAGCTTTGCTCTTAGGCATGTGCTCCACAGAATCTGCAAGGTGTTATAGTAGCACAGGGCCTGTGGTTAGACCAACTTCACCATTTGTCAGCAGTGCATCCAACCACAACACACTCAAATGAGCAAGTTGCTCAGGAGGTAACAGCCTGAATTCTTTCTCTTTATTTTTGCCTCTGTGCTGGAGTGGGGCTCAAGCATGCCAACACTGTGGTGCCAGCAGAAGTTCTACATTGTGCTGTGGGATCCAGTTTGGCTTCCCTCAGTGAGGGGAGACTAGGAGAAGTTACTGTTTGTTTTTTTTTATCTTCAGCTGAAATATCCCATGACTTTGCTGTGATGTATAGACAGCCAGGAAGAACTCAACTCCTGTCAGTGCCCTGGAGAAAATCCTGCCAAGCTGTCTTTTTCTTTCTCAAAGTGAACATACATTTTTGGTGCTTTTTTGATGGTTGGAGTTTTAAAAAATCTATTTAATGCCTTATTATTTTTTACTTGTATTTGAAACTTTTATCAGTACAATAGATGGACCTGTGAATAAAAGTCAAGTGTATTTTCAATCTGTCCATTTACCAAAATGTGAAGGAGGAAGGAAGACTAGTGGTGCTTGAACAGTGATTATTCTAGACTCAAAACCATAAATCTGTGAACTTGTGTTGACACTTCCTTCTAGCAGTGGTTGTGAGATCAAGAGGGACTCTACTAGGACAAAATGCTTTTTGTCCTAGTAGATGACGGGGGTTTTCCTCCCTCTCCAGAACAGAAAGTTGTCAAGGCTTAATCTATACTGTGTTGGGTCCTAACTAGATGAATTTTCCCGTGGAAGAAAGTGAAATGTTTTGCTGTGAGGCCCCTCTTCTCTTTCTGCCTTACTGCCCACACTGGCATCCTTCAGAAACCAGAATGATTTCTGACACAACCCCTGGTGCAACTTCTGTGGTTAAAGAGGTGTGAATTAATTTGGGAACATATAAGCGGGTTCCAAAGTCACACTGGCTTCAGACCAAAAATGTTGTTGCTGGATGCAAGTTCTTGTTATCTTCATGAATAAGATGAATAACTAATGGGTTCAAAAATTTGAGATGCCTAGTGAAACTACCCTAAACCTAGATAAAAAACAAAAGCAGCACACATCATGACATAAAGAAGAGTTTGATACAGTTCTTGGAAAAAAAAAAATCCATCAACACAGTTGCATCTTGTAGCAGAACATTTATGAACAATTCTGCTGTTATTGTATTTTCCATGGGATGCCACTGCAATTACTTTTTGCCTTACGCCTGATAGAAGCCAAAAGAATGTCTCTGTTGCAAATCCTCTCTATTACTGCCAGCCAAATACTCCCTGTAAACTTTAGATCATAGAGTAACTACGATTCTCGCCGTAGGCAGAGAAAAGTCCTCCGGGTTTATTTTGTTGTGAAACAGTTGAAAGAGAAGCTGGGTCCTTGTCACTTACCACAGGCCACATCCATCTGCGCTCAAATACATGCAGGTGTTCCAACTGTACATGCTCAGGACTAGTTTCCAGGCATAAATATCAAGAGCAAAGTGAATAAACAAAGTGAATTTTAAATATAAAGTAGTATTGTCACTATATCTTTTTAGAGACAAAGGGATATCCAGTGAAGTTAATGAGAATAAAGTGATTCTGCCAGATTATTTAAGTGCAAATTGGATTTACTCAAAGGCTATGTAGAGGATGAGTGTGGATTTTGTATTTAGCTATGTTTGGTTCATTGAAACTTTGTCTTTGAAAATATCACACAATCTCCTAATTGTGATGCTATATCAGGACCGAATAGCCAGCAGAGGGAGCAAAGGTTTTTTAACAATGAGCTATTGGCAAGAACTATGTGACCCTATAGGGAGATCAGGAAGGAAGCAAACTTTTCTCTGTGCTACTTTCTCTCCCTCAGGAATGGAAAAAGAGGTGAGAGAGAAAGGTCTGAAGACTTAGAAAAGAAACAGAGCTGTGTGTTATTTTCAAACTTGAATTTAAAGCAGACCATATAAAAAAATTGGAAATTTAGCCCTATAAATAAAATGCTACCACCCTGGGGGGGGAGGGGGGGAGGGGAAGGGAGCAAATGAAACCAAAATCAATCAACCAAAATCTACAAAAAATTAAAGAACCAGAGTTACTATTTTTTCCCCTATTTGTTCATAGTTTCAATGCCAAAACCATTTTCATCTAATGGCTGGGATCATTATGAAATGTATCCTGTGGTTTTGGCCACTTACACAAAGTTCTACTAAAGAGGGCTCTGTAATAACAATTTGCTGTTAATTGCTATCTAAAAGGGCCAACCATTGTAATTTCAGGACAGTTTTATTCATAGATCACCATCAGCTACCTTGGCCAATCCCAAACAGTTTGAGAAAAGCATCAAATTAAAAAAATAATGGAGAAAATACTGAGATTTTTGATGCCACTTCTCCTCTGCTATTGAAATTGTTTTAACTATTCCACCTGTAGTCCTTCAGGTTTGTGTGTAGATGATTAAGGTCCTGTGAATTAAGATGACAACAGTTTCAGATCTGGCTAGTCCCTGCCCTAAGCCTGCCTCATCATCTCTGGAACAGCGGCAGATTTTTGTGCTGAGATACTGGACCAAACACATTGAAGAGTGCACTTGGTATGCTTTCAAAGGACTAGACACACTCATACCTAGCCCAGAGAGCTGAAGAGTAGGGAAGGGTAGAAGCATCTCAAAGAAGGAGAGGGCCTGCTGACGTGGATCCGGATTTAACGAGCTGACCACCTGCTCTTGAAATCCTCATCTGCAAGATATTTGAGCCTATGAATTCAGACATGATACCTACAGGCTTTTCAGCTAATCTTGTTGTCTGACAGCACAGACAAAAAGAATGTCACCCCAGGAACAGAGAAGATACCTACTTGATATCCTGGCAGAGCACATTAATAAACATTTTAGCATCAGCTGTGCCTGCTCAGCAGTCTGTAGGTTAGGAGGCACATAAGGTTACTTCTTAGCTCCAACCTTTATTCTGTTTTGTAAACTTCTCAATTTCAGGTTTTGCATTTGCTTGAATCCTTAGTCTTAGCTGGTATTATGCTGTGTAAGGGCAGAGAGCGAGGTGTGCTCCACAACAACATCTGCAGACTTGTGCATGCAAGTACAAGACTAACTTTTGGAAACAAAGAGGAAAGAGCCACAAGAGTTGTTTCCCACTACTCTGTTTTAATCTGTCTATATCTGTCTTCCTCTTAATGTGCCTTAAGTGAATGGCTCTGCGTCCAAAATAACTGTGCAGCACAGGGCCTCCCTCTGCCTTATTATCAGCTGTGCCTGTGACACCGTCATCCTTACACAACATTCAAATAACTTCAGAGAAGCTCCAGCTTAAAACAAATAGCTGTTGTACTTATGAAGCAACACAGCAATTAAACCAGCCTGTAGAATATTCCTGGGGCCTGAGCCATGCTGTAGAAGATTCCAAGGCTTCCTTGTCCCAGCAGGGGAGGTGTTGCTTCATGCTTGCAGAGGGATTCCCCTAAGGGCCTTCTGCCCACTGTTTTCTTGGTAAAACCCATTGCGGTGGAGAGCCTGACTCCATCTGCTCCTTTCTCCTGAGGAAAATGTTTCTTTTAAGGTCAGGAAAAAAGTGAAGTCTTTGTAAGGATGGCTGGAATGCAGCATTCTGAGAACGGGTTGTGGTTTTTTTCCCCCCAGTATGCCTCTGCAGAGTAGTTTAGGCATAATTTCCCTTGTTCAGGAACGTTAGCCTTGGTTATTTTTCTTCCTCCTCAAACTTAACAAATTGAGCTGGAAATATATCCATTGTCTGATTGAATGGGAACATTAGCAGTATGATTTCCTTCCAGTGGCTCATGGCTTTGATCCATTCTTGAATTCTGAATGTTGCAGTGTCAGCAAGCTTTATTTGTCTGACTATCTGATTTCTGACTATCTTTTGCATTTGCATCATCACCTGTTCTTGTGCTGTTCTCCATTCAAGAGCACACAAATACAGGTGTGCCACGAAGATGTAACTTTGTCTAATTCTTGCGAGAACACGAAGCAATCTGAGAGTAAAAAAGGAAGAGATCTCTGAGTGAGGAAAAGAAGTCGACTTTTCCACTACTACCAGACACCTTCTGTGACTATGAGCAACCCCATTTAGGTGCCCAAGTAGTGATTTTCAGAGCCTCACAGTCTGCTCTGTTGTCTTTACAGAGAAACCTCTCAAGCTCCATTTTAGAAAGTGGCTCATGATTCTGCTTCATTACTATTTAAAAATCTCATAGCTCAGGAGGCTGGACAAATTCTTATAGTCCTATTGCATTCAGTCTTCAGTCTAAACCTATTTTGGCAGTTTTATACCTATTAGTTCATGTACAAATGTAATTATTTTTGTTAATTCTTTACTTCCCTACTATTTTTTCTCTCACTCTCTGATATATTTACAGGCAGCAATCATAAGCCCCTTAGCCTTTCTCTGACTAGATGAGGTTAGCCAGGATTTTTAGTTTTCTTATGTAAAAAAAAGGGTTTTCTTGTTCCTCTGATTATGCTAGAAGAGTTTCATTACACCTGCTCGTGTAACAGACTCATCTTTCTGCGTTTGGGTGATCAAGGAAGTGTGCAGAATTTTAGGTTTTATTGGTTCTCTGTGCAATTATGTTCACCAATTCTGTTGGAAAGCTCTCTCATGATCACATTTCATCCATTTCCTTAAAACAATGTAAATAGTTTTCCTATTATTTTTGTATTAGAAATTATCATTACAACTGTTCCTACTGCATATGAACTTTTGGTGCAGAACAGTTGCCCTAGGCATATCCAGCTTCTGAATAAAACAAATTATGGACACTATTACTCACTTGTCTTGTTCCTTTAATGAACAGGGGAATCAGGTAAATAAAAGTTATATCACAGCACATGCACTCTAGGGAACTAAGTTAAATCCTGCATTTTTGATTGCTGTGTTTTGCAGACACAACATATTTCTTTCAGCATTATGTAAAGTACTGTAGGTTGAGGCAGTGCTGTGTAAATGCTGGCATGCAGTTGGAACATTTGCTTTACTTGTGAGGAATGAGCCTATTTACAAAATTAGGCAGATCATCCAAATGGATGTCAATGGGATCTTTAATACTCACCACCATATCTTTAAAAAAATCCTTCTATGATGGATGTCACTAATTTTGTCAGTTCTACCGAAACGCTTTGGTACAGGAATCACAGTTTTACCATGGTGGGTTCGTGGAAGACTAAACTCTAAACTTGTTGATGGTAGAGAGGTAAAGAAATCCTGTGTGCAGGGAAGAAAAAACATTGTCTGATCAAATGTAAAGGTGTCCTTTTTTATAAAAAAAATTGTCTTTGCTTATTTATTACAGTCATTTTTAAAGGAAGATCATTCGTACTGGTCAAGGGCACCCAGTGGTTAAAGAAGAAGGACATGGGGGTGCTGGTGGATGAGAGGCTGGACATGAGCTGGCAATGTTTACTGACAGCCCAGAAAGCCAGATGTGTCCTGGGCTGTATCCAAAGTAGTGCAGCCAGCTTTGCATCCAGCTCTGGGGTCCCCAGCCTAGGAGGAAATTTTGCCTGTTGGAATGAGTCCAGAGTTGGGCCACCAAGACAATCAGAGGAATGGCAATGTCTCCTATGAGGAAAGACTGAGGGAATTTGGTTTGTTCTGCTTGGAAAAAAAAAAGGCTAAGGGGTGATCTAATTGCAGCCTTCCAACACCTGAAGGGAACTCACAGGAAAGATGAAGAGGGACTTTTTACAACAGCATGTAGTGACAGGACAAGGAAGAATGGATTCAAACTGAAAGACAGTAGGCTTATATCAGATATTAGAAAATAGGCCTCAGGGTTAGAAGTAGCTCTTTAAGGTCCTTTTCAATATAAGCCATTTTATGATTCTAATAAAATCTGCTCATTAAGATGAGGCCTTTCAAACCTTTTCAACTTTGAGACAAATATGGAGAAAAGTGAAACCAGGGCCTACTATTTTTATTTCACATTGCTAATATGCAGCCTAATTGATAGCACAGCAGCCCCTGGGGTGAACTTCTCCACTTCTGCATGTTTGTTAGGCTCAGCTGATGTCATTGAAACAGCTGTGATTCATGTGAGCTGGGGATGTGGCCTCTAGAGTTCAGAGGAGCTACTGTAGATTATCAGGCCAAAAAGTGATTTCTGAAGGATTTTAAGTTAAGCTAATGCCTAAAACCAATAAAGAAGAGGTTTCTTTATGTGCTTAAGTTCTTTGAGATACTCAGTGAACAGTGTGTGCCTTGACAGTAACAGAAATGTACAAATATGACAAGCAAGTGTTTACCAATTCCATTTACTGCATATAGCAGAATAGACATATTGGCTATGCTAATCTAGGAGGTTGGCTGATGTGATCCAGAGAGGAGAAAAAATTTTTAACAGAACTAAAGTATAATTTAAGCTTTATTACAGATTTCAAGTTTATTGAATTGTGACACAAGTTGTTAGGGTTTTAATGGTGTATCCACAGAGCATGAAATAAAGCCAGGAACAAAAAAAAGGTGTTTTCAGTTTTCTTTATTTGCCAGATCAGATTTTATTTCCTAGAAGAAAGGATACAAGTAGACTAATGGCTTCTTTAATCAAACATGTTTAAATTTAGGGCACCCATTTGGATAAAATAATTTGAAATGGTGGCTGGTTATTTCTTTTCTTTGTGGTTGCATTTGTGTGTCTTTTTTCTGTTAATAAACAAAGAGTTTTTTGGGGTTTTTTTGTTTTTTTTGGTTATTTTGTTTTAATATTTGCTTTCATTCACTGGGATACAGAAAACCTACTGACTGTTAAAGGAGGGGATGACACTTTTAGTTTAAACCACAGTTTCAACTGGAGCTAGCCATGAGACAGGTCTGGATTGATATCCTAAATTTCACAATTACTTCCAGAGGTTTTCCTCCAATTAATATTTACAAGCTAACAAGTGCTCTATAGTTCAGCAAGCCTAGTAAATATAATGCAAAAGTGGGTTATATTTTTGCAGAGTCTCTTAGCACGTTAGGATGTCTGTCGTGTTTGTTATCATTGGAACAATTAAGAAGGATATTCTAGCAATGAGTTAATTTATCTGGAATGTGAAATGATGGTTTCTTCAGTTTCGGAGGAAGAAACTAGGCTTTATATCAGTAATCTTGAAAAACATGTCTGAACTGCTGATCCCAAGGCATGCTGCAATTGTATGAGGTGGTTTAATTGGATATGTGGATCTGAGTTCACTATTTACATGCACACAGCTATTTGGAAAGGGAGCTTGCTAATAAAAGTAGAAGAAAAACTTGGAGAAAAAGCACGCTTGGCATTTAACTAGCAAAAGATTTGCTTTCTTCATTAAAGTCATTATAACTGAGCTCAAGAATTGCACATGCACAAGGGAATTACTTGAATTAAGTTAATAAAGTTCTACTTTATTAGGTGTTAGGGGGCTGATTATTCCATTAGTAGTGCGATGTAGCCTGAGTGCAGATATGTGGACTGGAGCAAGCAGGTTATGAGGATGAAGCTGTGAAGTTCCTGTCCTGTGCATCTCTTCACCTGGGTAAGAAGAAGGCTTTTGTTTCTGTTTTTATGAAATGGGACAAAACAAATTGGTGCTGTACTGGCTGAACCAGTAATCAATAGAGTTTGTTCTTAGGAAATTTAGAGGAGAGCCATTCAATTACTTGGTAGAAATTCTACATGTGCCACAGCAGTCTCTGAGCATGTCAGGCCTGGGGAATATACAGCAGGGTTTGGGAGTTATTGTGTGTTCTCTTCAGTGCAATTGGCTTTTGTTTGTTTTCTTTTTTGTTATTGAGTCCTTGAAGCAAGATTCAAAAACTAGTATTATCTATAGAGCTGCAGAGCACAGTGGACACTGATAATAAACTGCCCTCAAGCAGTTTTATCTGTAAGGTAAAATGCTAAAGAGTAAAACCTACTTGCTGTTATCTTGGTCGGTAACACTTGCTAAAAGGTCGGGTTACTGCAGAATGCTTTTTTGATCTGGGTAGTGCTCTTAAAAATTTTCCAGTTTGGGTGAAAATTGATTTAATCAGCCTTGGAGCCTGGTAAACTTTAGTATCACATGTCAGTGAAGAAGTTACCTGAAGTGCTGTTGAGTCTGAATGATGAAACTGGAATTCTCCAAACCCTCTTCATGAAAAATATTGAGAACAGACATTTTAAGTGGTTCTTCCCAGTTCAGTGGCAACAGTAAATGAGTCCAAAGACATGCAAAGTAGGATCATTAACAATTAAGGAGAAAGTGAACAGTTTTTGGTTTTGTTTTTTTTTAAATTGCAGATAAGATGAGAATGTGATGGGCAGTAATGCACTTTACATAATGGGCCCCACTTCTGAGTGTAGCTTTGTACCATTGAGATCTTAAGTGCCTCCCCTGTCATTTGTCATAAAGTGTGGAACTTACCCTGAGTTGAGCAGATGAGTGCAGGCAGAGCACTGCTTTTGTCTTCTGGGGGCTGAGTTGTGATATCAGGCATGTTCTACTGGCTTTCCATCAGATCTGTGTTTCCTGAACCACTTTTTGAAGCATGTGAGTTAGACAGGGTCTTTCCAGCTATGTTCACAAGATCAGTAAAATGGAAGAAAATGTAATATTATTACTACAAATATGTGTTAATGTAGCAACTGTTTTACTAGTGAGGACAAAATCCACTTGCACTTCACTACAAAACCATCATATTATAAAACATACTGCTCATAGTGAAGGGCATTTTACCACAGTTTTGACCCTGTGTTCATTACTGAATGCACAAAATGGTTTACCCTGGTGAATTAAGGGGCCAGTTAGCTTATTGGGCAGATTTTCTTTTCTAGAATACACCATTCCTTACCAAATATTTGCATTTGTGGACCAATAAAGAGTTAATAATCAATTGCTACTTAATGAACCTATAACCACCTTATTAAATCTGCATTGAATGTGTAGTTAAGTGTACTCAGAGTATTTTAATTTAAATGTTACCATAAAATCTGCAAGTGGAATTAGTGTGGTGCTTTTGAGATTACATTAGCAGCAAAACAGGGGGTGGATAGTTATTGTTAATTAAACAGTACAGACAACATCCAGTAGAATCCTAACAGCATGTAGGATGCATCTATTTGTTTAACATCTTACAGTTTCAATACTCTCTGTCCTCCAACTCCTCTCCCCTCCTTACCCCCTCCCCCCCACCCCTTTTTAAATTGCCAGTGGAAGATTTTGGACTGATTTTGCTATTTTGTAAGATTGATGAGATGCCGAAGTGAACCTTCCTGTTGTCCTTGGAATGGGCTTGACATTAATACAATCTGTAGAGGATAATTTCACTATGAGTTTGTTTATTGAAGTATTTTATGACTTTTTTGTCCCATCTAACCAGTCTCTGGGGAAAAGCCCAGGTTTGATTTCCTCTAATGAAAGTGTCCTCCTTATAACATATCCATGACCACATGAGTCAAGACATCCTATATTTATTTTGCACTTCTGCGCTTAAGTCAAATACTGCAAAAAGCCAACTTACTCACCAGTTGTTGTTCTTTCTTTTCCTTCTTTTTACATATCTACCCTTGTACTATGTGAGACTGAGAACACAATTTGTGTGGTATTTTTTTGTTTGAGGGGAATTTCACTCTCAGACTCAGTGTTTAATCTGCGCTGCTGTTCCTTTGTCTTTTGAAGGAGCAAAACTTCTCTCTGTGATTACCCTCAGTGTGACACTCCCTTCTCATGCTTGTTTCCAATACTGCTGTGCACTCAGAAAGGAAACAGTGCTGCATATCTGTCCTCTTTTAGCCAATATATTCCTTTATTTGGGTTAAAGTCTTCAGGAGTCTTCCAGACCTTCCTACCTGGTTGTTGCCTCTGCTGTCTGTGATCAGTATTCCTGTGATGTGTAGCCTTTTTTCTGGCTAAAAGGAAGGGTCTTGCCCAACAAACCTTTACTAAATATCATAAACTGTGGTACAGATAAGGTCCTGAACGTTTTACATCTTGTTCCCACAGTTCTTGAGAGCTGTTACCTGATCTTTAGTGTCTCCCCTTGCCCTCCAGCCCTGACACTTCTGTAATACCTTGCTAAAACTCCCTTGTTGGTAGTTCCTGCTTTGACCTTTCTCCTAGCTGAGGAAGACACTGAATGCAGGCAGCTAGGTGCACAAGCTGCAGATTGAGCTGCCCTTTCTTTGCACAACAAAGGGGACGGGAACCTGTGTCACCAGCCAGGACACATGACAGCCAGAGACACGTCAGGAGCTGCTGACTCAGCAGGAAGACCCCAGACTTTGCATGGATGAACAATTTGAGCTGTTGCCGTGTTATTAAGCCACAAATAGATTGCTTCATGGATCCAGATGTTTTAAGTGCTGTTGTGGGAAGCTTGTGGTCAAACCACTAAGGAAGCCTGGTTTTACTGCATGAGAGTGGGGTGTGTAGGGAGTTGGGGGGACATGCATCAGCTCACAGGAGCCACTCACTGCAAAGGGGGTTCAGTCACAGCACTGGAAGTATCTGGTGATGGGAGAGTAACTGTCAGAGTGCCTCTTGAATGGTCAGACACGGAAGTTTCCTTAACATTCCTTATATGTGAATGCCTCATCAAAAGTAGAGTCATAGAATGGTTTGGGTTGGAAGTGACCTTAAAGATCATGAAATTTCAACTCTGCTACCATGGGCAAGGACACTCTTACCCTGCTGCTATGTATTATCTGTCATGAATTGTCCCTTGTCACTCAGGTTTTTTTTCCACAGACAGTTCCTTGCCTATTTCTTGTACAGATATCCCTGATAAACAGATTGGGACAGTGCTTATTCTCCATTATTACTTTCTGAGGTACACAAACCTGCCTAAATAACAGAATTTGCAATAGATTTTTTTTGTGCTCTTATCCATTGCATTGTGGAAGTTTAAATTAGACCGTCTGCATCTTTCAACATTGTTTTCACTTCTCTGTGAAGGGCTATGCACCTTCTAGGCAACTGAAGAATATGATACAATAATAATGAACATGAGACTACGTTTCAGCTGTCGAATGGGTCTTTTTACCCCCAGCCATACAAACCACGTGGTTACTCTTCATTTTCAAAAAGCCAGTGAGGCAACTCTTCCAAGCAAATCCATTGTACAGAGTGAAGTGTTCTTTCCTAAACACTCTTAAGACTACAATACAGTTTAACTCATTCATTTCTTTATTTTAGTCACCTGAATCCAATTCTAGGACTTTTCCTTCTGCTTGCTGAAGATCATAACCTGGAAACCTGTAAGTTAAGTCAAACACCTGACCCCTGTGAAGTCAATAGGACCTCATGCATTATTTGGTAATCTTTTCCATTCATCCTCTCTGTGTCATGCATATGTGTACAGGCCACAAGTAAGGATTTGCAAAATGGAGCCCTCACTTTGTTTGTAATTGAAAACCATTGTTGGAGAAACAATGATTCAATAACCTTTTCTGAGGCTGGCCTAATGTCTCTCTCCAGAGACCATGGTGAGCACAGTGGTAAATTGATTTTATGAAGAGGCAGCATTTGCAACTCTTTATGCAAGACTGACTACAGTTTCAGGCTTCTACTTAATAGCTTTGGATAATGCAGGACTTCAAGCATTGTTGTGAAATGTATGTGTGTATGTGTGCAGGGGCACATTGCATTATCATCTTATTTCTTCAGATTTTTCCTACTGCAGAAGAAAAAAATCAATATTAAGATAGGTGAACAGACAATGTAAATGAAAAAATAAGTGATAGTTGTTTGATTCCCTATTGTGGTGATATATGTTGTTTGGAAGCAATCACCCTTTTCGCATCTCTTGAGGGACTTTTCTTTTCCATTTTCACCTTTCTACTGGGCTGGCCAAAGAAGAAGCTGAACAACCACAGAGAGAACCAAGAAGGTATAATATGAGTGGGTAGGTGGAAGAAGTTTTCTTAACTATGTATGAAAAATAAAACCCTTGCTTTTCTTGAACTAACACTGATTCCAACACCCATGTGTGTTCAGGTGTCCTTTAATGTCAAAATACAAAAACACCCCAATGTACTCTGATGGAATAAGATTTGCTGGAGATAAAACTAGCATGTATTGTGAAGGCTGAAAAAAAATTTCTCAGTACTTCAGTACCAAAAGAAAAGCTAAGAATAGTGTGAACCTGATGCTCAATGGACCAAGATCCATAATGACAAAACACAGGGAAAAGATGCTCAGTCCTTGACTTGAGTTTTTTTGAATTGTAAGTTCTGTCCACTGGCAGTTAATGTTCCTGGCTTTATTAGGAGGGCCTAAGTGAAGCCTTATCCACACTATAAGATGGCAAAGTAAGGAGTGTAAACTAATTCAATTAAACTAATCGAGTATAAATGAGTCTATAGGACCAGATAAAATCTATTTAGGGACCTCACCAAAATAATTTTAAGGTCACATACCTTTAAAAGATTATGGCAAGTAAGAAGGGTTTAAAAAAAAAAAAAGGCATCACACTGGTCTTCAAGATGGGCAAGGGCCAAGGGCCAAGATGCAGGAAGCTAAAGGCCAGTCAGCTTTATCTTAGTCCTATGGTAGTCATGGAGAAAATCCTTATTAAAAGCCAATTACAGTTGTATGAAAGGGAGAAAACTGACTGAGGAGGGGAAGAATGGGTTTACAAGTACAAATTAAGCAGGACCAAACTGACAGTGTCCTGTGTTGAAGGAATGGCTCTGTAGATAAGACAAGACCCATAGATGCTGTATACCTTGATTTTAGAGGGTCTTTTAATATGATCTGCTAATCTCTAAACAGCCAAACTGTTGATATGGAGAGTAGATAAGCAGATAATAAGGTGGGAGGAAAATTGGCTGAACTATCAGCAGCAACACAAAGTCACAGCTGGCAGCTTGTTGCCAGTGCTGTCCCTCAAAGATCAGTATTGGGGCAAATATTATTGTGTGTAGGAGAGAGTGGACTCCCACCAAGTTTAAGGAGGATACCAGGTTGGTGGGAGCAGTTTATATTGTGGCAGGGAGAGTTGGTATTCAGGGGCAAATGGAAAGGTTGGCGAATGAGGTGGTAGAAGCCCCGTGAATTTCAAGGCAACGAAATCCTGACCTGGGACAAAATAACCCTGTGCTACAGCAGAAGCCGTGAGCCAGGTGTGACAAGAAGAAGCTTGGAAGGAAAATGGGTTTCTGGTGGGAGAGTTGAACAAGAGCCAACAGTGCATCCCTTGCAGCCAACAGGGCCTGGCACATACCAGGCTTCACTGGCAAGAGTGCAGCCAGCAGGTCTGGGAGAAGTGATTCTGCTCAGTACAGGTGAGAGTTAGGTACCTTAACAGAAGTGGTGTAAACCTCATCCACTAGGACTAGCTAAGTCAATTTGGATATCAACATAGGCCAGTGCAGTACAACAATCACAAGTTGTTAAATACAAACAATTTTCTGGGTGGTATAGGGGTTTTTGTCCAATTTATCCAACTCAGCCAGCTGGTACAGCAAAATAGTTTGCTTCTCTTTACAAATCTGACTGCTTTGAATAATTACAGAGAAGATGGGTCAGTTGTCAGTTGGCATTGAAAATGTTTTAGTTCCATTAACTTTGGGAGGTTAAAGCAGTTGATGCCAACTGCAGATCTTTTGACCACCACATACATTAAATGTGCCAGTCATCAGGCTGGGCTTGCTCCTCTCGTGTGGCAAACTTCAGTTCAGGCAGAGGATGAGTAACAAAGCAAAGAAGGTGAGGACATCCGTCATGTTTAGTGGTTGTCATTAGAAGAAAAACACTACCTGTCAGGGTGGTAGGAAGAATGAATGACTTCAACCCTGACAGGGATTGGTGGGCAGGTGATGGCATCTCTTTGCATTATGCAACTAGCAGAGGTCATCTTTTATAGCTTGCAAATCAGCCCATGGCAGTTTTCTCTGATATGCCAGGACAACGTGCAAGACACTGATATGTGCTTTTCTCTCATTTAGAGTTGTTTATAAAGCAAGTCAATACACTCTTTTTCCCCCTCCTTTATTTTCCTGGGTAGGGATACATGCCCTGTTATATTTAAACTTTTGCAACTACTTGCAAATACTCAATACTGCATTTTCAACTCCTGGACTAAATTATAATGTGAAAGGTGTAAATTACAAGGGATTTTTTTTATACTGTATTTTTTCCTAATAGCCTGCATTCTGTAACAATTTTGTTTGTGTTTGAAAAATATCTTCTGCAACAGATATAGTCTGGTTCAATGAGTCCATTCAGAAGTACTTTCCACTCTGCAAGGGTAATTATCTTTATTAGTTCTATACCTTGATAGTGTTTCAGCAGAGCATTTAGGAGTGTCAAATTCTATTAAGCATAAACTAGCTCACAAAGGAAATAAATTGGAACTGTGTGTAAATGGGTTTAAGTGAGTGTTCTGCTAGGTGGCTTTGCCACTTGACATAAAAAAAAGAAAAAAAAGAAAAAAAAAAAGAAAAAATCTAATTTTTGTTTATTTGGAGGGGTGGGGGAGTTTTGTGTCTTTTGGAATGACAACCACCCCCTCATGAATAAATGTGGAAAATTTAAAGCTTCTATATGCAAACAATCAATCACTAAGACTCCTATGATTTTTAATCATAATTATTCAAAGTGTAATTTGTTGATATACTAAAGTTTGAGTCATGAAGGGATACTGCGTAAACCACAATGCTTTTCTGAAATTACCCTTTTTCCCAAGAGCTGAACTGCAGAGGCAGGGCAAAAGCACAGGCCATATTTGCATGGCTTAGCAAGACAGTAAAGGACTCTTCTACCATATTTGGTTTGTGAAAGCTGAAGTAACTGTGGTTTCTGTATAGCTACACCCACAGTCAGTAAGCAGGTCCCTGGATAAATTTCAAAATGATTTGTCTCACCTGAACTGCAGGAGTAACTGTGGGAAAACCAAGTGAAAGTGCTGAGACCCGGAGAAAGGATTTCGTTAGTGGTAAACATGAAAATTAAACTCTAGAGGAAGCTGTGGTGTTGCAAAGTGTGTCCTGCTTGATTTCCCTAGACAGCTCAATTTCATTGCATGCCATTAGTGCTTACATTCAAGACCATGCATGTATTAATCATGCTGGAGCTGCTGTCCTCAGCTCCCAGGAGTTTGTCTTTCCTCCCTCCACAGACGCTTTAGCATCTTCAACTTGTCCTTTCTCTCATTTTGTCACTGGTTGATATTTGCCTTGTGGTTAAGGAGGGCTGATATGGAAAAGAAAAATCCTTTGTATTAGCAGAAACTTGTTAAGTATTACCAGCTGAAAGAGTGTTTCCCTTTGCTTAGAGTGCTTCCCTTCTCACTGCTTATCTTATTCTAGAGTTGCTGTTCTGTGGAAAAACCCAGGAGGAAAAACCCGGAAGGAACTGACTTTAGCTAGTACTAGTGCTATTTTCCTCAAAGTCAGGCCAAATAAAAACTGAGGGGACAAAAAGACAGATGTTTTCTGGCCACCAGAGAAACAACTGGCAGAAGCTCTTGCCCACACTGTGCAAGACAAAAAAAAGAAGGAGAGAAGCAGTTGGAAGGAGCAGGTCTGTCTAGGTTCACTACAACCTACATCATTCTGCACTATGCCTTTGTAAATAGGTTTGTTTTGCATGCTTTGTCTGTTCATAATCAGGTAGTTTTTGTGCATGTTTCTTGTGCAACCCTTTGTCTGATTTTATGTCAATTTCTGGCTTACCCTTGCTTGGCTAGGCTGTGGTCTGGCGTTCTATTTCACTGGTCCTGGCCATGTGAAGACATTATTTCCTCTAGACTCTACCGATTAACCTCCAGTTACTGCTGAGTTCTGCTGGTGTAATTTGATTCCGTCAGGATGACCTGGACTGGAAAAGGCTATTATGCCATAGACTGGTAGGTCTGGAAAAATTTTCTCTTCTCTAACACAGGTCAGTGATAAGGCGGTCCGGTACTAGGAGGGAGCTGTGATCTTTCTGAGCACAGGTAGAATAAGACACAGCAAAAATTATGTCAGTATCATTCTTGACTTGCTGCTTCTTGCCCTTTATCATCCACTTTCTCAGTAGCCTCAGTCTGGTTTTTATTCCATACACTTGTGTAGCCCTTTCTGACTGTGTGTTTTTCTGGGTCCCTTGGGGACAATAGAAAGGTTTCTGCCCAAACATCCATTTATCTCTTTCCTAGCAGGAGATTTGTGGAAATGTGACCTAATCTGGTTTTGGGCAAAATGACTTGCTCTAGCTGGATAATTTAAGTGTTTCAGGAGAAGGCCAAATTTGCCTCAAGCAGACTAAGCATCTTTAAAGCAGACACCCCCCAATTTTTGTCAGATGTCCCATGCTCTCTGGGAGAAGGTGACCTCCAACTGGAACAAGTACTGATCTGACCAGCCACCTTGGGTATAACAGAGGACATGTGGACATGAGCTGACAGATGATGCAAATTTAACCAACGTGGGCCAGTTTTAAAAGAGAGAGACTATAAGTTCCAGTGGTTTGACTGTTTCTATTTAAATGGTGTAATGTTGTGAAAACCTATTCATATGTTAATGGAACTGATCCATCTTACCATAAAGAAATACTTACTTTACAAAGGAATATTGATATTTCATTTGTCTGATGGCAATTCTATTTTATGCTCCTTTAGACTACCCATTTTGAAAATCCTTTTTTCTCCTTTCATGCTTTTGCTTTATTGTAAGCATTTAAAATTGTGTCTTTCTTCAGGTCTGTGAGCAGTCATAATGAATGTTACAGAGTTTATCATCATAGCCTGTATACTTAAAATCAACTACTTTTATTGTGCTAATGTAAATGCTGATTCAGTGAAACCTGAATTTTGTGCTTGCCTTCTCCGGGAAATTAATCCAGGCTAATTGATGTAAACTGGATTAATTAAACCACATTAAAGTCATGCAAAGCCTTTCACATTTTGGAAAAAAAAAAAGTGCCTTAATTGGCTTTTGTTTGATTCACTTCCAAATCAGAGAAACTATTCTGATCTAATATCACTTTATATTCATGGTCAGTGTGGTCCCTGTGTAGACAACCCATGGTCTTCATGTGAGAGAAGGAGGGTGGGAGAGAGGATGTGCTACTGCTGCTGAACATCAGTTTGTTTAGAATTAGATGAGGACCAGTTTTCTGGATTTTTGCAGTTGAACTACTACATCATTTAACTTCCATTTCATACCCGTATGGCTGAAGCTTTCTTGTTGGTACCAGCTCTGGGGGTGGAAAGCAAGGCAGATTATGGTTTGGGAAATTAACCCTGGGTCAAAGTAAAAACTTTTACTTGTCTGGCAATTGCTGAGTGTGCTTTTTTAGTCTGGATCCTCCAAACACCAATAGAATCCTCATGTTCTCATAGTCCTTTCCAGTGCATAAGATCAGAAGGAAAAATCCAGGTGTCCCAAGTAGGGCTGAATGCCGAAGGTGGTAGTGAAATGAGTAGTTTGCTGCAAATCTAATTTGTTGCCCAAGTACTGCTGAATGGGAAGGACTCTTTGAATAGGTAGGGGATGGTGTGGTGACTGGGTGCTTAAGAGTTTCTGAAATATTCATCACTTAAATGCTCTGAAAATGCTAGAAAATGGTTTTGGGGAATTGCATAACTATTGTTTGTCCCTACCACAGTATAATCCCACCTTTCCATGATTCATCAACATTATTTATTAGAAGTAATTTCTTCAGTTAACATGAGAAAAATATTTCAAATTTTTCAAATGGTTAAATTTACCCACCTCTACTTTTCCCAGGTAAAAGCAGGAATTGATATAGAAAAAGTGGTTTGCTTACAATTTTTGTAACAGAATAAATTGTCAATATCAAAAGAAACTTTAGGTGTTGTAAAAGTCTATCCTAAATTATTTATGAGATTTTTGTGGTGAGAAAGTTCAAAACCATTTGAGTAAGAGCAAAATAAATATCCAGAAGTACAAAAATTCAGAAGTTAAGTACAAAATTTTCTCTGGTGTCTGTTGTCCTGATTCAGCCTGTGCAGTAGAATATAGGAAACGAAAAAAATAGGATTTGATTGTTTCCATCTCATAGGACTGGAATAATTCACAACCTGCAGACAATTAAGAGGACTATCTCATTACTTAAACCAGCCTCAAAGTATATGTTCAAATCCTCAGAAGTTGAGAGGCAAGAAATTTTATTAAGTGAAAAACTGATATATATTAGAATTTTTGGTCTGTGGGCAAGTTTGTTGTTTTGTTGGGTATTTTTCAGATTTTGTTTACATTCTTCGTAAGTTTTTAAGAAATTCAAGCAGCACTGAAAAAACATTGCACAAAATGTTTAGAAATGTTTCATTTTACACATTAACATTCAACACTGAATTCAGGCTTGAAACTTGTGTGGTGAGTTATCATCCTTCCTCTTGCAAACATTGTTTCCCTTCCCAGGATGAAGCTCCATTGCTTGATTGCATCTCTCTTATCTGTGCTTGTGGTTGAAGACTTTTTGTGAAATACCTCATTATCTTGGCTACAGCAAAGTGATCTGACCAGTGAGTCTGGACTATAGGTAAGGAAGGAACGTTGAGACTCTGTGACAACTCATGTCCATTTGCTTTGCTGTTTAAATATTTGAATAATAAGTCAAAATATTTCAGTAAAAAAAAATTTCTGGGAGAAATAGAAATAAAAAATTGCAAAACTGTTTGTTTTTTTTTTTAACTAGGAAATTTCTATCCAGTTAAACTTATCTTAAGCATCTGCTTGAACAGAAAACCTCTCTGCATCAGGTTCAAAACTATGTGCAAACCTCATGTTTCCCAAGAGTGGTATCATGAACATGATATATATCTTTAAATGTCTCTGCTACATTAGAAGTTAGACAATTTTCTGGTCACCTGAGAGAGGTGGAAATGTTAAGCTGTTGCACATTTCCCCTTTTCAGTGCTGCTTCTTGCCCTATTGGAGTGCTAACCTATTATCCCTCTTATCTACCCTCTTTTGCTTTGGCTCTTGCCTTGAAGAGTTTTGCAAGCATCATGTGCCCCTAGCCCAGATAAGTGTTATAAAGTAGCCCTATTCATCTCCTGATGTAACTCTGGTGGGGTCCAGCCACAGAAACAAGGATATATATTGTCTAAAATAATAGAAAGTAAATTTCTGTAGATTTTCTTTCAACTGATTTTGAATGCAGAGTTTGGTGAGGGGGTTGAGGGATTGGTTTTGTTCTTTCTACTTTTGTCAGCTTCATAAAAAAAAAATTAATATATTTTCATGAAGAGCCTTGACAAATTTTCTCTGGGAAAAAAAAAAAGACATAGAGCTTTGTGTATCGGAGCTCTCTGAAATGACAGAGAGGAACAGACCATCAAGATGAGACAAATGCCCAACTACTATGTATGTAACTAGTAAGAAACACCCTTTTCCTTGAGTGCTTTGCCATCAAATACCAGCCTAAAAGCAGAAAAAGGGAAGATTACTACCCCCATTTCACAGGTACAGATCTGGTCTATTATCAGCCATCTCTAATACAGTGAAAACCTTGAGTGGAGAGGATAAAAACTGCTACAGAAGCAGCAAAGGATAGAAGAACTCAGAAGAGGCTCTGATGAAACAAGTGATTCTTCTTCTTCTTCTTTTTTTAAAATTTCCTGAGAAGTTCTATTTATGTGCTTATTAATGCAAATTGTAAAAAAATTAATAGAAATGTGAGTTATCAAGGCATTTGCACTTGATCATGAAAGCTAAGTCCCAAATAGAAAATTATCCTGATTTTCTGGAGAATACCCTCTCAGGCATTACCTGCCTGTAGGTGGTGAGAAAGTGCTTTTCCCCCACTGCTGCAGCAAGGCATTCAGAACATCTCTCAGATGCCTTTTGTTTTACTTGCCTTCTCTGGTGCCATTCAACCTGCTTTCCCAATAATAATGTTAGCTGTCTTTTAACAGGAAAAAAAAAAAGCTGTAATAGGGATAATTTATAACCTCCAAGAGGAAAAAGACTGATCTTTTCACAGAATTTAGGAAATTATTACTTTCAAAAGTGGATTATGAAACTTCTTGGATTGAGTGACAGTGGTGCATTGTACGGATGAATCTTTCTGAGCCTTGTAGTTAGAAAAGCTGTTCAGCTGTTAGAATAATCAGTCTCTATCAGAATTTTAAGCAGGTTTTTTTTCATCTCAACATATAAGCAATCTACTTTAAAAAATTTTAGTGTGTTGCTCTATATAAAGCCATTTGTAATGCACAAGGAAAGAAGTGAAGGTGGAGTTCTCTCTCTATACTCTCTTTGCCCTCTACGCAAAAGCAGTTGTCAGGCAATTTCAGTGAAAAATAGTTCTGGTGATTTTTTTTTAAATTTTTTTTCAACATGTTGATTATCTTAAGGGCAAAACTGGCTTAGCTTATGAAGGTTATGGAAGATATAATGCTAAAGGACCTCTATATTTCTATTTTATTTCAAAATGCATTTTTAGATTAGGCTGACAACAAAGAATGGTGAAGCATTAATGGATAGATCCTTCTCATGATGACACAAAGACTACCTTTCTGAACAGGAAGGTTACTGCTACATTCCTTTTAAACCTTTACCACCTAACTCAGATGTCCAGTTTAGGAGTCTAAAAGACTCCTAAAGAAAAAGGGAGCACTACCTTCAAAGTAGAAGCCAAACTGGAAGTGAATTCCCTGTAAACAGCAGTGTCCCACTGGTGCTTGTAGCTGTCTTTCTTAGCTGAAGTGTTGCAGGGCACAGCTGCTTCTCTTGGAATATGTTTTAAACTTAACTAAGTGATTATGACAAAGAGTTTGAAATGAAAGCTCCAGCACCCCTGTTACAGCCTAATTCCCTAATGATGCACCTTGCCAGTCCTCTATTGAAAGAAGTTGCTTTAGCTTAACAAATGAAGGGGTGGCTCAGAGTTGCACATATTTCACAGGAAAAGAAAAATCACCCTGGGCCAGGGCTTCTGAGAATTCCATTAAATAATCATGTATCTGCTACATCCAAGTATCTCCTGAAGCATTTATTTACCCTAGATGTGATCCTGCTGGGCCGTTAGTGTTGCTCAGTGTGGGATGATCAGGGTCTCATGACAGGGTAAACTGTCTCTGTTGCTCCTTCTAGAAATCTACTCTGCTATGAAATGGGGGGAGGAAGAGAATGAGAATTTTGACAGATTTAGAGAAACTGTACCATTTCATGGCTTCCACCTCAGAATTTTTTACTTTGTAGTCATTTTACCCACAGGAACAAAACACAGAGCTCTTAAAAATTATCTGTATTACTGATCTTTCTTTTTGGGCAGGTTTTCATCCACATGGGTACCCAAAGAAAACAGGTGCATGTACTTGCACCATAGAGCCTAATGAAGAGATGTATATCTTTATCCAATGTTTCTTTTCATTGCCTTTTCTGGATTACTCTTATATTCTACTGTGGCAAACATAATGCAGATATAATAAAAAGCTTAACCCAAACAGACACAGAAATGAAAAATCAGGATTTCAGACAATAACTGTCCTTTTCAAATGCCATAATAATAAAAGCTAGCTCCAATAGAATAAATATATTTAACCTCCAAAGAGTTATCAGTGCATTACCACCCTACCACTTATGAGGAAGAGATTCAACTGGCTCATGAGTTATCTCTGTTTTATGCTCATGACAGAAAGATAATCATCCTCAGGGGTGAAATATGCTAAATACTGCATAACTATGCCGAGCTGACAGCAGCTGCTCTGTTCTTTATGGGAGTGCCATTTGCTCCCACCCACACCCTGCAGTCTCTGGACAACTATTGCTTTTCCTTCAGAAACCTATTTCACTGTATTTAAAACTGTCGTTAAAAGTTCAGCTCCCTGAAGAGCTCTGTAAACTGGGCCACTGTTTGTAAACATGGTGATTCAAAATTAGTTCCTTAATTTCCCTGTAGTCTGCTAGAATGTGGGCCGATGTTATTTTATTCGCCCACCAATGCACTGAATGGATTGCACTACAAAAGCAGGAGCAGCAAAGGGTCAAGTAAGACGGTCACCAAACTGGGCCAAACATGCCAAAGTCCCTCTGATTCCTGCCACTGCCATTCCTGAAGGGCAGATTTGGATCTAGGGCCCTAGGGCTGTGCTGTAATGCTCCCTGTAGGTCTGTGTTTTCCTGTATATGTGCTGTTAGGCTGAATTCAGTTTCTGGAGATAAGTGTAATTTCATTTTTGTTTTGGTGTTTATTTCCTGGTAACCTGGGTTGGAGAATGGCACTCTCAGTCAACTTATTGATTGTCTAATTAGTAATATTAAGATTTTACATTGTGTGACATTTTTTAGTGGAATCTAACCATAAGTAATGCCATACAGAGATGAGTATTTGTTTTTACTTGACTATTGTGAACAGGCATATGATTGTTTTGGTTTCTTTTTGACAGCAGCCATTTAAGAGAATGTAAGATTATAAATAGTAAAGCAGAGCTACAACATGAATGAGGTATAATGATGAGGCTGATTCCTCTCAGGCCATTCTTTGTGTTAACCAGCTTCTCACAATATGTTGAACATATTCACTTATTTCTGCACTAAATCTAACGAGGTCTACCCATATCAAAAAACACAGGTTTTTTTTTGTTTGTTTTGCTTCTTTGTAAGCCCTAAAGATTAAGTAGTAAAACTTTAAGTATTGAAATTTGATTTTCTGATCTTGATGAGTTTTTAATATTCCTTACTGGGTGTACAAGTAGCAGCTGGAGGCAATGGACAAGAGGAGGAACAGTTGGAGAGAGAATAGAGTTCTGAATAGAAACCTCATAATGAAGCTGCTGTGGAGACAGTTTTGTGCTTAGGTGGACTCTAGTAGGAGAGTGGAAAATTGTCTGTCATTCCAATAGCTTGATATTCTTTCTCACTCTGAGAGAAGCTGCTCCTTCTTTACAAACACCTGATAATCTGTGCTGGGAACCCAAAGGTAATCAAATAGATGACAGACCCTCTGCTGTCCAATAACAGAGTCTGTATTAATCATCCCAGCCTGGCAGGCTACCTCTCTATGCTTATGACAGCTTTATTTAACTTGCATTTTCTATTCCTCTTTTCCTGTACTTGCCCCACTGTGGTGTAAGATATGTTACATTAAATGAGCCAAATTGTTTCCCTTTCTTTTCTGAAGTGAAAATTTTCATTCTTTTGGTGACCTTTCTAGTCATTTGTCCTCATACACATTCCATTGAATTGACTACTTGCTTGGCCAGAGCTGTGTTTCCCATGATGTTTCTGCACAACTGTTATTACTTCCTTAACTCCCAAGGAAAAGCCTTGTGTCAGGCATCTTCCTTAAGATTGCACTTCTCCCAACAACAGTACATTGGTGGCTTGTAGATCACTGTGAAATAAAGGGTTATGTTTCTTTCTTTCTTTTTCTTTTCATCTTATGGGATGAACTCCAAATCCTAAGCTGAAATTACAGATATTTGTCCTGAAAGCTATGACTTTGCACTTAAAAATAGTCATTTTCAACCCATAGTTACTTCTATTTCTCAGTCTTCCAGCTCTTCCAATATAATGCTAGAGTCCTTGCCACTTTGAGATGCTTCTCAGCATTACATCATTACTGGATTTCACCAGCATTCTCCTACCTATTATGGCTGAGTTGTTAATGAAAGTGTGAAATATGGTTGACAAAGATCCATTCTCCCTTACTGGTATTGCCTTGTCTATAAACTATTTTTATAGATATTAAAATATTTTTACTACTACCAATTTTCTTTAATAATTTCCCCTTATGTCCCTGCCAGATGCTTTAATTAAGTCCAGATAAATGGACCTATAGTATTTCCTTCATTTAAAAAATCAGATTCATTAGTAAAAGTGATAATAGTTGGATCCAGTCTACACCATATACTGCTACCTTTCCTTTTTCATTTAGCATATATTTTAATTGTTTTTTACCTTCAAAATTTTTTTCAGTCTCTTCTATCTTTGCAGGCAGTCTAAAGGGCCGAAACAACTTTTCACTTATTATTTAACTTAAAAACTCTGAATATGTTGGATTCCATCTACTATTACAAGCTCAGAAGACACAAAATATTTGCTGCTGGATCTATAATTTAGGTTATTAATTTCTAGGCAATTATCTGATCTGTCCAATTTTAATTGCATTTTCTAATGTGCTGTTTGAATAATTTCCATGCCTATGGAGTTTTCATTTCCCTTTATTTTCCTCTTTTTGCTGTCTGATGGTCCTATGTTGCTGTAGCTTTGTTTATCTTATTCTTTTTCCATGCACTTAAACTAGCCACAAAGATTACAAGTCAAATGTCTTCTGCTCTTGTCACCTTTTCTCTAAGCCTCACACTTGTCTTATCTGTCACACCAGGCTTGATTCCTAAAGGTCAGATATGCCACATACTCAGGGAATTATCCATCTGTCAAGAAGGGTCCTGTGCCTATGAATACTTTCTAGGGATTGGATATCTGAAATCTTTCTCCTAGTGCCAGTTTCTTGAGACTCATGTTGATCTTCAGGTCCTATTTCATACTCCTTCTCTAGGGAAGAATTGTAACTATGATTGTTAGAAGCTGTTTACCATGACTGTGATTCTTGTAATACAAATGTGCCACTAAGTGGAAGGGATTGGGACTTTACATGTTTTATTTCCTGTGAAATAAGTAGTCCGGGAATATAGGAATACTTTCTCGAGAGACAGCCCTTTTATACTCAGAAAAGAAGATTGCTACTGAATGGATTTCTTTCAGGTGCTTCTCTAAGTATGCCTGAGTATATGAAGTACCAGCAGCTGTAATAGTCAAGAGATAGCTTTTTAATTTGAGTCTGACAGACACACGGGAATTGAAAATTTTAATTTTTCTTATATAATAATTGATAGATATAACCTTGCCTCAATGAAGAGAAAACCCACAGTATTTTGTCAAGTTCTCCAGAAGTTACAGGCATTTACAATAAATGCATAATTTAGTAGGGAAATAGTTGAAAGCAGTGCTTTTCTTGGCTTTCAGAACTGCATGGTCTGTGATGTATTAAAAACCTGGAGGGCAACTTGCTTTACAACAGCAGGATCTTGTGGCAGCTAGATAAATCAGAACAACTTATTCAACAAAGTGAGGAGAACCTTGAAATTAGTAGTCTTGCATACTAAAGACTCAACATTACTTATTTTCTCTCGACAGAAAAATACAGTCCATAGTACTTGTGACAGGAAATTTATCTTAAGCCCAGTTATATTTAATGTTGTCTTAATGATCTTATGTACCTGTTTCTTCCTTATGACAGTAGGAAGATCCTGTCTGACTAAATTTAAGTAGCTCCCCAACTTTGATATGGACATAATCCGTAAAATATGAATACCAGGGTGAGTTTTTTTTTTGGGGGGGGGGGGGGGGGTTGTTTTTTTTAATTTTCTGATAGACCAGAAAGAGGGGCAGAGTAAAGGGAATGAAAATATTTCAGTGTAAAAGTGATAAAAAGAGATGTGGCATTTCTTAACCGTGCAGAACTCAGTTTGGTTTTGAGTAAAAGCCTACACAGGTGCAAGACACAGTTGATCCTTACATGAAATAGAAGAATAAACATCACCTGTGGCCACAAATTGTTGCTTTGAAAATGTCTGCAAAAACACTAGGCTGTCCTAGCTTAGCATATAATCTCCCACAGCTAGAGTTTCATTTCAGACTAAACTTCTTTAATATTTCCTTGGAAAACTGTTTTAGATTTACTGACTGGCTGAAAATGTATGGCTCAGTTAGGCATTCTAGCAAATACAGTCAGACCCCAGATATCTTGGTATTTGCTGATGTTGTGTCATGCCACACAGCTCCTCGATGTGATGCCTCTCAGAGCAACCATGTTTCCAATGGAATTTAATGTAGGCATTCTCTTCTACCCCACAGAAAAAAAATCACTCTGGATCTATTGCTATTATGAAAATCCTTGCTTTAGTGGCATTTAGAAAATAAAAGATGCTTTATATAATAGCTACTTGAGATTCATTCTCATGCGATATTGCTGAGGCCTCCTAAGTATCATTACAGAGTTAAAATTTACAATTGCCTGTCATGTACTATTTCTTTTGCTGTAAAAATTGTCAGCAAAGTTATCTAACTCCCAGTTCTTGAAGGTACTAGATTATAACTTTAAAACTGGTGGAAGAATGAGGTGATGTTTGTTGGTGGTTAATAATTCCAAATAATGGCTGAATAAATGCTTCATCTCCAAAAAAATTTTTCTTTGTCTGGAGGAGCCAGTTCAGCCTTGAACTGAACACCTCTCTTTTCCTGAGTGTCACTTATACTACAGTTACCAACCAAGAGAAGTAAAATGACAGATTTAACAGCCAGAAATTATAGATCTTTATTTTAAAAAAAATCCTTCTGAACAAAAGATCTCCTCAAAATATGAGAAAGATGTTTATAAAGATTAAATTCCTAAAACTGAAGCAGATATGAAAAGAGAGTAAGATGGAGACCTTGAGATTCATTTCAAGGTGGGGAGACTGTGTGTGCTGCAGCTGAAAACGGGACTGTGATTCTTGGTAAAACTATCTTTAAATAAACTTCCAAAAGAATTGATGTCAGTGTAGCTGCAGCAGTGCAGGGCAGGCTGCAGACATAACCATTTATATATTTTCCCGGCTTTTGAGTAGTTTCTGTAGCCCATGGTGGACTCGCTTATGTTGCAGCATGGGTAAAGCTGAGTTTGTTGTGTCAGCTTGAGTAAAATCAGCTTCTTAACCACAGTACAATTCTCTGATTAGTTGTGGCTGTGGCCAGGACTTTTCAGTTCTTATCACTTGGTAACAGTTTAACATCTGCTGCTGTTCATTGGCAAGATGGAGTGGAAACTGTGAAAGGTCTCTTGAGCATTTGGGTTGTGGTTCCTTCTCCTCCCCAAGACAAAATAACAGAGGTACTCAGGTGGAGAACATTCATTAGTCTATCCACTATCATTTTACATTTTAATGGATTTTGAGCTACCAGGATAAACAGGTGCCACCAGATGTGGATGTCCATCACCCTAACATCCCTCATGACTTTCAAATGGCAAAAATACTTTAATGTCATGTGTTGCTTTGCAATATTGTCCTTGATGGGTTTTGTGAGTTTTTTAAACTTCTAAAACATGTTAAAAATATGGTTAATATTTCAGACCTTTCCATTAGTGAAGCTTACAAACAATCCCTTCTCTCTTAAATCTTGTTTGGTTTTTGGTTTCCTTTTGCTAGAAGGACAGAGAGCAGCAGTGTCTGAGAAGGTGGTGGACTGCTTCAGGTGCTGGGGCTGTGGCCTCCTTCACCAGATCCTTACTCTTTTCCGTGCCAAACACGGTGCCAAGATGGGCAGTGTGGCATCTTCCCTTCATGAAGAAAGGTCAGAACAATCAAGGAAGCACAACTCCATATGGTGCTGGCAGCACAGAGCTTGACACTGACCACTGTATCTCTCATCAGTTGCATAAAGCACTTCTCCCCAAGCAGGGGCTCCTGGCTCCTGGCTCCTGCAGTGTCTTAGCTGTCATGAAATTACCACTGGGCACAAGGCTTTCTTCACTGCCCTGGCAGGATTTCAGCCAGTACTGAGAGCAGCTGTCCTGCACGAGGAGCTGCCCCGTTTGCCAGTGCATCGACATGACAGGAAGGACTGGTTGGCCTTAGAATAAGGCAGCAAAAGAAATAACCCTTTGTATTTGCCCTTCTCAGTCCAGCTGAAACCACTTAATCCATTACTGAAACATCGCTCTAGACCTGAGCATTAGCTGTTTTAGCTTAATCCAGCGACACATACAACAAAAGCACAGCTTTCCTAATGAATAAAAAAAGTTAGCTCTGACATGCCACATTATTAAATTATTATTTTCCCCTCCCAGTTCCTATCAAAGACATCAAACAAACTGTTGAGAACAGTTTGTTGGAGACAAATGATTTGTAACAGGTTGGCGTCAATCACGAGCAGCTCGCGCAGATCGCTCTGTCAGATGCTTGGCTGGATGTGTGCCGACGTCCATCACAGATGATTCAAGTCCTCTGTGACACATTGCAGAGGTGGCGGAGTGGCAGTGTGTAGCACAAGCAGGTACTAGTGTTAGGATTCAGAGATGCAGATAGATAAATAAACTTTTTGAGGATTCTTTCCCCCTTTTTTTTTTTTCTTTTTTTTTAGGGAATGCGTGCCTGTCAGTTGTTTGTTCTGCTTACTGTGCATTGCTTGAGAAGATCCAGAGTCCACATTTCTCGGGAGTCAGGGCTGGACAGAGCTGAGATTTTGCTCATGCTGATGATTCACTCCTGGGAGAATTGTAACTAGGTGTCAGGGGACAATTTTTATAGATGGTAAAGATTTTTCTGACAACATGGGCTCCTGGTGGAAATACCAGATCATTAAATTGATTTTTTTTACAGGAATGTTCTTACAGTTGCTTTTAAGGAGATTCTTCCAGATAAAGTAAGGAGATGGGAAAGTTTTGACTGAAGGGGGGAATGGAAAGAAAGGAGAGGTCATAGGCAAATACAGAATAGTCTGCAAACTTTTCTACTTCGTGTAAAGAACTGTAGTACCACTGGTACCAGAGATTAGAAACACTTTCCTATGTCCCAGGCCAGAGCCACCATCACTGGACTCTGGAATAATCTGTTCCACTGGGTATAAATATTCAATGTTTTCTACAGATTGACAGATCAATCACAGAACTGTCAACAACCTGGTGTTTGAGTTTGTGATGGATTTTGAAGCTCAGATTTCCAGCTGACCACTAGAAAAGCAGAGCTCAGGTGTATGCCTACATTTGCCTCTGGTTTTCTAGAAAAACTGTGTAAGATTTTTAAGATTTCTCTGATGCACGATGAGAACATTTTAAAAAATTATTATTTTTAAAATATTCATTGTCCTTCTTATTTACTTTACTATGTAAAGTTCATAGTAACTTTGTCTAAAAAGAGGAGTTTTGAGTTGGTCCTGATATAAAAAAGGAAGCTCACAGTGTAGGAAAAGTGGCAGTGTATTGGTCTGTCTACAGGGAACACTGGGCTTATATTCCAGTGCTTCTGAAATGAAAACACACATGGAAATACTATGTTCATGTTCTTATTGTTTTTATGTGATTAAAAGAACATACAGCTGGTTTCAATTACAACAGGGCACAATAACATTAGAATCTTAGTTTTCTGATCAGATTCCACATGATGTAGTTCCTGTAGAAGAAATGCTTCATGCAAGTTCAGCTTATCTCTTTGGAACATCTTACAGGTTTGGGTTTTTTTCATATGGCTGGGAAGTAAGAGTACCTTTTTTTCTGATGGAGGCTTAATTAGAGTATGCAATATTCAGTAATTTGAATTTAGAGCAAATAGCTATCAAAGAAGGGTCAGTGCAGAGTTTGAAAGGCTTAAGAAGCCTATTTCTCACTTGTCTAAACTATCTTCTCTGCTGTCCCCAAATGATACTGTTACCTTCTATGCTCATTTTGAAATATTAGTGCCTTCTAGATAGATATTGGTGGATTAGAGACACCTGCCTGTGAGTTTTCTTAGACTGTTATTAATATAGCCAACATGTTTTTCAGATTGTCAGAACTTATCTTATTATGGAGTGAGTTTTCACTTACAAAAGCATTTATAATTATTATGCACCAAATTTTGCCTCTAGATATGTCCCTGAGTTTGCATCCTTGAGGGCTGTTCTGCCTAGGCTTTCATTTTTCACAGTCATTCCCAATCTTCCTTCCAACCCCTCACTTGCATTGGTGAGTCAGCAGGATTCACTTCCCTCCCCCAGGAAGATCAGCACTTGCTTAACACAGTGCGTTCACAGGCAAAACCAGCCATTTGTGTCATTATGGATTAACCTCAGCAACAGATTCAATTGTGTTGTGCCATAAATAATTTATTTCCAAGGACAGCTTTCTGTGCAGGCATGGCGCAGTCTCCAGCTCCCGGTCACAAGCAGATTGTGGGCACATTTCTGGGAGGCAGCAGTGACAGGGCTGGCTGTGGGATATTGGAAAACCATCTCTTCCATGGAGAGATTTAAAGTCCAATGTATGTTCCTTAACACATACAAAAATGGAAGTAGGTCAGAACTGAGCGATGAACTCGGGGTTTTCTCATATGTCCTGGAAAATGCTTTGAGTAAAGCCCAGGTTTTCTGATGTTGGCATGACTGTGCATATTGATCCTGCAGTGTTTTGTATTCAAGAATCACTACAGTTTGATTTAGCCTGTGCAAACGATACAAGAACTCTCTTCAGAGTGGAACTGTTATTACTTTGATGATTAAATAACCTTTTTTTTTTTTTTTTGGCACTTCAGTCCAGCTACTGAGCTTCATGATCTAATTGCAATTTGGTATTTTATAACTGAAGAGACTATCAAGAACCTCTACATTAAATATTTCAGAAACAAAATGTCTTGTCTGAGAGTTAAATAAAAATGGTTAAAACAAAACAGTCTTTCTTTTATTCATCATTGTTTACATTCTAGTTTATTCATTAATTTTTAATGTACAGAATGAAAACTTAATGACCCCAGCATGTAGAATTTCATTTCATCCTGTACTGCTCTTTGTATTTTTTTCTCTTTCATTTCTTGGGCAAAAATTTGCAGTCAAAAAATGTCCCCCATTTGCTATTGTCTAAAAATGTTGGGAATGGCTGAGCAGTAATCTCTGCCAGAAAATCATTTTCTGTCTTAATGAATGTCACCATAGAGATGATGACCATTGCTCACATATTAGTGGATTGTCTGCCAGAATAATTTGCTATATCATGCAATTGTTTTCTATTAGTGTAGGTTAATCAATAGGATTCATGTATGTGAATAAAGCCCCTTATAGTGTCATTTGAAAATCTGGCCTCTGTCTGACTGGTAAGCCAAAGTGGGTGGCTACTTGCATATATTATACCTGTCATTTCACAATAATCATTCATTTTTTAACAAGCTAACGCTGGGCCTCAGTCAGCAGATGAAAAACTGTGGTGAGCTCAGTTCATTCAAATCTGAGGTTTTCATTTAGGATCATTCTATGTTTTGTTTTTCACATACAGTGAGAAAAAATAGATAAAACTCCAGGTAACAGGAAGCATCTTTTGCATTAACTTTAGGAGAATGGAAATGAACTAAAAAAAAAATAGTTATTTTTGTATCTCTAGTTTTCTCTTCCTTTTCAGTGGTAGGGCTTAATTCTCTGTACTGAGGTTGAGGAAATTTTGTCCTGTGGCTTGCTACTTCAGTGAAAGAGATAAACCAGTTTGTTTCTCTATCTATGAAAGAGAATTTATTCTGTGTAGCAAAGCAAAAGGATATGAATTATACACTAGAGAGGGAAGGATGCTGGTGTTTTTACTTCATGCGTAAAACCAAATTCCCCACACTCCTGGTGCACCAGTGGTGACTGTGGAGACGGGCAAGGAGTATATTGTGTATGAAGAAAGAAACTGGAAGGCATTTTGTTGAGGTGTAGCTATTGCTGAGAGGTTACATTGTCATGGTTTGACACTGGCCCAATGCCAGGCACCCACAAGAGTTGCTTGTTCACCCTTCCCGGCCGCAGCTGGTTAGAGGAGAGAAATGGAAAAAAAACTAATGAAGGCTTCATGAGTGAGGTAAGAACTAGGAGAAATATTTCAAGGGCAAAGTAGGCTCAGCTTAAGCTTGCAAAGTGAAATGTATTACTAACAGAATCAGAGGAGATTAGTGAGAAGTAAAATCAGCCCTTAAAACACCGGTTCTCCCAGCCCCTCCCTCCTTCCCACCAACGTCGCAGGGAGACAGGGCATGGGGGTTTTGGTCACTTCGTCCCTGAGATTTTCTTCTTCTGCTCCAGGACAGGAGTCCTTCCCCTGTGAGACTGAGGGTTCCCTCCCATGGGAGACCGCTCTCCATGAACTTCTCCAGAATAGGTCCACTCTCATAAGCAGCAGCCTTACTGCACCTGCTGCAACGTGAGACCCTCCCACGAGCACACAGGGCTCCCAAAGCTGCTGCAGCATGGGGCTCTTCACAGGGCACAGTCCTCCAGAGCTCTCTCAAGCAGGGCCCCCTCTCTCCACCAGGTCTTCCTCTGGATCACAGCCTCCTCCAGGTATCCACCCATTCTGGCGTGGGCACCTCCCCCATGGGCTGCAGGTGGATCTCTGCCTCCCCTGTGGACCCATGGGCTGCAGGGGCACAGCTGCTTCACCATGGTCCTCACCATGGCCTGCAGAGGAACCTCAGCTCTGGCATCTGGAGCACCTCCTCCGTCTCCACTGACCTTGGTGCCAGCATGTTGTTTTCCCTCACATGTTCTCACTCCTCCTCTTCTTTGACTAGAAGCAAAACCCTGTAACTTTGTTTTGATTTTCTTCTTAAATATCACAGAGTCATTACCAACCTCTCTCACTGGCCCAATTTTTAGCCAGTAGCATGTCCATCTTCAGAGTTGTCAAGGATTGGTACTGCTGGAAATGGTGGGAAGCTTCCACAGGAGCTCTCTTTTTGGTTCCTCTGCTACCAAAAAACAGGCCATGCCAAACGAATACAGTAACAGAATTTTACTTTCAGACTCTCAAGACTCCTAGATAAAATGTCTCCTTTAGCTATGTTGAATCCATCTATTCTCCTCAATACAGTGGCTCATGCCATATTCCACTGAGGAACATCTGGTAATTCCTTCTTCTATTCTTCTCTGAACAGTCTAGTCATTCTTCTATTCCCAGCAAAGCTGACTGGTTTTAACCTTCTTTTGCCCAGGATGTCTTTTGAAGAAATTTTTGCACACCTTGTTTAGGGATTTCAGTTCGCAGTTTATGTTTACTTTTCTGCAAAAGCAAAAGGCATAATTTTCCTGTTGAGACAGTATAGGAATAATAAGCTTTTGATAAGGTAGAAATGGTAATGAGTGTTAGAGGGACAGAACTCAATCTTATTGGTGTTCAAACTCAGCGTCCATCAGTGTTGTGTCTGATTGCCCCTCAAAATTATAAGTGCAGCATCATCTCTTTCTTCAGGGAGGATTGAAGTTGTTTGCTAATTTTTATTTTTCAGAGAGAGTATAGTGGAAAGGTTAGATAGGGGATTGGACTTATACTTTTCTGGGGATTCCTATGTGATCTTTTCTAGTGGTCAATTCCACTTTTGCCAGGTAACTTCTTTTTTCTCCTCATCGACATTTCTTTCTTGAGCTTGACATTCAGTTCTATCACTTAAGTCAGTGCAACTGACTCCAAATGAGACTCAGCCACACATTTATAAGTAAAAAGGAGCTATTTTTACCTCACCTTACTTTAGTTAACATTAAAAATAATTTCCCATTATCTTGTGTTTCTAGCATCCACTCCCAAGAAAATACATGGAAATGATATATTTCTTCTGAAATCTTTTTCTCTTGAGAGGAAAGGAGCAGCATGAAAAAGGCTTTTCATATGACTATTTTCATAGACAGCTATATGGCCACACAGAATAGTTCATTGCTGGCTTTTAATGATACTGGTCACAGCCTCCTAAGATGATTTCTTATCATTGTGCAATTTATCAGCCCACTTTTCCTTAGGCTTCCATGCAAACTAAGTAGTGTGTTTTTTTGTTTCTCTGCAGACACATGCATAGATACTTCCATCAATAGTTTTCGAGTGTGTTTTTTTCAGTTTGGTGAATACAGATAATTTGAACTTAATTCCAAGAAAATAGGAGGGAAGTAGAGTTAACAATAGCACCTGGAAACACAACTGAAACAATGCCTGAACTTTTCTAGGTCAGAGGGGTTTTTTTTGCTTCCACACCACTGTCTGAGAAGCAAAAACATAAACCACAGAAAGAAAGGTTGGTACACAGGTGCAATAGTTTCTATTGAACTGAAAACACAGTGTGGTTTTTGTGGCAGTTGCCATAGCAACAAGATCATTTACAGAACATAATCCCATTAGGAGAAAACATTTTTAAACTGAGCTAATTGTACATGAGTTTATATTGCTTCACAACCTGTTTTTGGAAGATTTCATTTTTAGGATACTAATAAAAGACTGATTAAAAGCATTACACATTGTCCTAAATTGCCTACAGAAAGAGAGGAGATGGGAATTATGTAAATTATTGCAGGTTTCCTTAGATTGAAACAGTATGATCAAGGACATTAATTCATGTTCTCATTTCTGTATTAAAAGTCACAAGATAGCAGCTGTACCTATATTATCAGCTTGGTCAGATTCTGGTCCTTCTAAAAGCATTCCTCAAATGGCTCTTTTCCTTAGAGAGTCTTTTCATTCCTTTAAATGTCTCCCTGTTCTAGAAATTTTGGTGACATTTCCTTTGCACTGATTTGTTCACTAAGAGATGTAAAAAGCCTGTTGATAATTGACAGAAAGCAAGCTAATGGATTGTAAAAAAGCAGAATGAATAAAACTAAGATGAAATGTTTTACCTGTGGGAAGGCAAAGTTGGATTTAGGAAAAAGCCTGAAAGTAAAAAGGAATGATGAGATCTGCAGGTGCCATAAAGAGCCAGGGATTTCCAGCTAAATACCCTAAGAAGTCATGTTCAAAAGCCTGTCCTTTGTATTTCAGCCTTGCTCCAGAGAAATGTTGCTGCTGCATACCCATATAAAAGAAATAAAAATGTCAATGGTTAAGCAGCAGGATTGTACCTATTGAATTATAACTGATGGGACTGTTCTGCTTAGTAACGTTTCTGACCACCAGTCACATTTTCATTCAAGATGTGATCTGAGAATTCATTGGTACTGCAAGTCAAGGAGGTCAAGAGCTCAGAAAGTTTCAAAAGGTATTTGGATATCTGTATAGCAGCTAAAAATACCTGGAGTTTCACAATATTGGTGATTATGCCTCTTTGTCTTCTCTCCCTTTCTATGCCTCTCTGCTCCATTTAGATCCTGCTGGGGTCAGTGCTGTGGCAGCCACAGTGTGGTTCATATGGACACAAACTCATGCAGTGCAGCAGCCTTATAAATATTGTGAGCAGCAAATACCACAGTTCCAGAGGCCAAAATGGATCTTGGTGTGTGGGTTTACAGCTTTGTATAAGCTTTCCCTCATTTCAATGGCATCTTTCCCAGCTTACATAGATCCCTGGGAAACTATCTTTTAAAGGCATAAGCAGGCTAAAAAAATGTGTACACCTCCAGCATGGGCAGAAGCAGAGAGCTCAAAGCCCAGCTTATTTTGGTCAGTGACACATCAGGGACTGTTTTAGGGAATTGAAATGTCTAGAAGGAGAGGTTATGGAATAAATTGTGACCTAACTGTGCAATTGAAGTCAGGGATAAAATAGTGGAATTGTGACAATTGTGAGCTGTGGTATGTTGGCTCTTGTCTAAAACTGCTGGAAGCCTGGAGGGTGGCAAATGTGACACCAGGCTTTTAAGAGTTTTTAAGGACTTTTAAAAGGTTCTAGAAGAGATCATGGGATCTCTATAGGGTGTTAATCATGAGAGATAAATGTAAATCTGCTATATCAGTCAACAGAAATGGAAACAGAATAGGAAACTTAGAGAATTAAGAGATCCATGGCTCACTTGAGAGCTATGAACTTGGATTTTCCTTAAAAAAAAATACAACATTTACAAAACAAAAAAAAGTCTGCCTCACAAACTCATGTCAACAGCCATGTGGACAAGGAGTTCCAGTTGATAAATTCCACTTGTAACATAATACTTGGATTTCCAAAAGGCAGTTTGGAAGGTCCACCATCAAAAAAAACCAAGAAAAATTAAGAAACTATAACAATGGATGCCTTGATATAAATTGCCAAAAGGTGGGAAAGAGAATTTGTGTCAATCACTGCTTCTTGTTGCAGAGAAGTTACTGATGATTTTCTGTAGGGAACTGTGCTATTGAGCACACATATAAATGATCCAGAAAAGCTGCTGAACAATGTTATGTAATTACACTAGAGTAAACAAGGCAGCAGAAAAAAAGAAAACTTGTGGAGAAAATTGCAGGAGAGCCTTATGGAACTGTGTGACTGGGTTTAAATCGCAGGTGGTATTCAATGTAAGTGTTAAGTGATTAATGGAGGAAAGAGAATCCATACTTTACACACAAATGACTTGTTTTTAAATGATCTTGAGAGATCAGAGTGAAAATCTAGGATTACGTCTGTAAGGGTTAAAAATTAAACAGAGAAAAAAACAGAAATTACAATTTTTAAATGACTCAAGTCTGAAAGAGTATTCAGGGAGTGTTTCATCTACCGACATGGACCTGCTGGAGCAATTTCAGTGGAGGACTAGCAAGATGATGAGAGGAATGGAACACCTCTCCTATGGGGAAAGGTTGAGAGAGTTGGGATTGTTCAGTCTGAAAAAGAGACAGCCCCCAGGTAACCTAATTGTGGCCTTTCGATACCTGAAGGGAGCCCACAAGAAAGATGGAGAGAGACTTTTTACAAGAGCATGTAGTGACAATACAAAGGGGAATGGGTTCAAACTGAAAGAAAGTAGTTTTAGATCAGATATTAGGAAGAAATTCTTTACTGTGGAGGTGGTGAGGCTGGAAAAGATTGTCCAGGGAAGCTGTGGATGTCCCATTCCTGGCAGTGTTCAAGGCTGGGCTGGAAGTGGCTCTGAACAACCTGGTCTAGTCCAAGGCATCCCTGGCAGTGACAGGGGTTTGGAACTAGATGATCTTTAAGGTCACCTCAAACCCAAACCAATCTGGGTGTTTTGTGCTTTGCAGTCTTTCTTGGGCATCTGCTCTTCAGCAGACCATGATTGAAGAGGCAACCTGCTCCCTACAGCCATTGTTAATCTAGATGCACTTTTATCTTGAACTGAAAGCATATACAAAGATATTTATAGCATTCTTGTTAGTCTTCAGTTCCTCTTCAGAATGAAAATCCTCCTATGAATGGTTTTCAACTTAGTGAAGTAACTTTACTAAGTTTGTTATTCTCTTTCCTTCTCAAAAAATAACTGCTATACTAATAGGTGGCAGTACACTCACAAATGGCAAAGAGAATATTTTGTTGCACTGACAGGATTCAAATACTTGTCCTTTCTAAGTGGAAAGCATGGAATATATAAATTCAGTCAGAAGATCTTTCTTTCTCCTCTTCACCAGAATGTTAGGGAAGAGGGAGAATAGGTAAAAAAAAATAGTGTAATGCATGTGAATTTGCAAAAGACTGCAATGAATCCAAAACTAGGTGGCAATAATTTTTTAGTAGGCATTAAATTATAAGCATTTACGGTGCCTCAATGTATTATTTAGGGTTTTTTTTTCATGTAGTCAACATGATGTAAATGATTTGGATGGCATGTGGCTTATTTTTGTCATGATCTACTAAAAAGTTCCTCAAAAACTCTTCAATTATAATTTCTCTACTTAAAAATTATTTTCTTGCAGCTCAACTTTAAAAAGGAGTCACTCTCTTCTACAAAAATCTCTTGTTACTTTAAGAAAAAAACAAGTTGTTTTCAAATATCTGAAGTGTCTCACCTTATATTTTAAAAATTGAAAATGAAGTGACAGGCCTATGGGAAGGAAGAAGTAGGAATCTGTACAATCTTCCATTTTCAAATTTGTCTTACAATAAAACCAATCAGGTTCTCATGTAAACATGTGAAAATAGTGAAGTAAAGTAGCTTAGTCAATCCAAAAAAAAAAGGGGGAAAAAAACCCACTGAAAATACTGGATACTTTCACTCTCCATCCTCTTTGAAATCTTAAAAATTATCACACCTTTGTCTAACTCTGCTAGCTAATAAGTAGCTTCTTGGACCAAACCGAATGTTTTTATTTCATTGTTCACTGCACCTCATTAATCTTGTTCTTTAAGGTCAAAGCATAAGTGACTCTCTCTCTCTCTTTATTTTTTTTGCTTTTCGTTTTCTAAATCAACTAAAATATCTAAGCCCTAAGGGTAGCTATTACGCCTTCAGTAAGAAAAATGCACTACTTGCAAAACAACTTTGATTCTTGTTTCCATGGGATTATTTTTACTCACATTTAACATTAATTTCAAATCATGTAATGCTGACCTGTATGGTAATCAGTTGATTTCACTAGGTCATTAAAAAGAAATTTTAGACAAAATCATTTTAGTTTGCAGCCTTTCCAGAACAAGATGCTCAGTCTTATTCTGGATAACAGTAATGTTTTATATAGAAATAAAGCAACAATTAGGATGTCAGAATAGCAATAACTCCTGCACTCCATGTTGTTCAACTCCTGAGATGACATGTCAGTGTTGGGGCAATTTTAAAAGCGAGGCTAGGTCTACTGCGTCACTATTTAAATCAGAAGCACAGTGAAATACACATGAGATTGCTGCCCACCTTTTAGAAAGTTATGAGTTCTGAGAAAGTTTTGTATCCCTGAGTCATCTAACATCTGGATCACTTTAGATTCCTTAGGGTGTTAGGCTGTCCTGGCACCAAAATATCTCCCAAGAGACAGTGTGGCCTCATACGAATTTATTAAAACATTCCAATTGCAACCCTTTAAGCTATTTAGGATACTATTTTCTCTCCCCACCATGCCCAAACAAAAGTTTTCCACTTAAAACATTAATGCTGTGAACATTAAAGTGGATGACATCGTCATGTAACTTGTTATTAAGCATGAGGGATCTTCATCTGTACATAAAGGCTGTTGTACTGGTCAACAGCCCTAAGTGCTGAACCAAAGATAAGCTCTTTCTTCAAGGTTATGGTAATTTGTGCCATTCACTCAGCCACTGCTCTAATGGGGTCTCATTCAAATGATAAAATAGAAAAAAAGAAGGATATTTTATCCATCTTAGCTTTTTGCAATCCACGCCTTTCAGTTGAAGGATTTTGCAGATGCATAATTACCTTGAATTCTGACCTTGAATATTGTTTGCAGTTTTGGTCACTATCATATAAGAAAGCTATTAAATTATTGGAAAATGTCCAAAGGAGGGCAACTAAGATGGTGAAAGGTCTTGATGGGAAGCTCTATGAGGAATGGCTGAGATCACTTGGTCTGTTCAGCCTGGAGGAGACTGAGGGGAGACCCCATTGTGATCTTGAGCATCCTCAATAGGGGAAGAGAAGGGGCAGACACTGATCTCTTCATCCTTGGGACCAGTGACAGGACCTGAGGGAATGACATGAAGCTGAGTCAGGGGAGGTTTGTGTTGGGTATTAGGGAAAAGTTTTTTCACCAAGAGGGTGGTTGGGCACTGGAACAGGCTCCCCAATCAGTCCTTACAACACCAAGCCTGACAGAGCTCCTAGAGCATTTGGACAATGCTCTCAGGCACATGGTGTAAATGTTGGGAATGTCATGTGCAGAGATAAGGGTTGGACTCGATGATCCTTGAGGATCCCTTCCAGCTCAGCATATGCTATGATTCTGTAATTACTGATGAGGTTCTCTCTCATTTTTCATTTTTTCCCGCTCCAACCTCAATCGAGGAAAACACACTGAAACCTTCAGATGCAGGCCTCCATGGCCTGAGACAGGCTGTTGGTGAAAGAAGGTACTGATTGGCAGGGCACCAATCCTTTTCAGTAACTTTGGGGATCACTTTCTAGACTTCTGGTGTTGCTTTCCTTACTTCCAGAAGACTGCTTTAACTTCAACATGGATTCAGGGACTAACAACTCATGTTATTTTAAATGAACATGATAACATGAGGCTCAGGGAGCAAAGTCATGCACTGAAAAGAAAGAAACTGTGATGAACAGCTGCATATATTTATTGGAAAACATTTAGTAAACACAGTTTTGTTAAGGAAGCTGGTGACATTTTCTCTTTATTACCTTGAAGCTCATTCTTCAAGCAGATTCTAGTAGTTCTTCAATAATTTCCATACCATAGCTGTGGTATTTTTCTGTGTTAAAGGACTACGTATTGATCCTGATGCTGACTTATGAAAACTTGTTACTTGTGGGTAGTTTATGAATTTACGAAGGATCTGAAGTTTTCCCATCAGGATTTTGTGTGGCTCAATAGTATCCTCTTGAAGGAATGCGTTGTCATTTTAAATTGTATTGTGCAACCTTCATTACAGTAACTTTGTTTTTTTAAGTAAAATATGATCTCTTCCTAAGTTGTCTCTCTGTAGTATTATTGCTGGGGAAAAAAAAAAAGTTTACCTGTATGATACCTGAATATATTTTTCTTTCTTTTCAAAAGAAGCTTGGGCCATATATTTTTCAGATTATGAAATATCCTTTTTGCATATTTCCCCCTGAGATATTTTCCCCTCGGCTTTCTTTTCCTTGTTTCAGTTGAGACTGGCAATAGGAGCCTTATAAAGTCGAAAGCCTCCCTTATAAGATTTCCAGTCTATTCTGTATTTTAAAGTAAAAAGAGTAAATCTTAAATCTGAGTGATTTGAAACTGTCCAAACCAAACCCCAGGTCTTACATTGCTTCTGGGCAATGCAGCAAAGTATCCAAACACCTCCCTCATCCTATTTCCGGATGTTTGCATATAGCCTGATTTGAAGATCATGGTGAAGAAGGGGACTTAAGCTCTAGCAGCGTTTGAATTCGAGGATATTTTTTTTGTTTTACCAGTGTTGATTAATTTTCATAAAATTCTGTGGTAGTTCTAATGAATTCTATTGTGGTAGCTACCATGATAAATTGATTTCCAGGGAAGGGTAACCTACTAGATAGGCATTACGGTATCAACATTAAGTAAAGTTTGTGGAATTAATTGTTTAATACTTTGTAGGGAGGAAAAAAAATGCTAAATTTTGAGGCTAAATTTCACCACTTTTACAGAAAATGGTGAGTGTCCCTTTTCTTGCCAGACATTAAATTTTCTCATTTATCTGAAAGAAGTCTATAAGACTTTAGTTATCCCTTGCTGTTTCTGAGGCAGTAGTTTCAAAGAAAACATAATTGCTGAGTTCTAATATGACTTGCATTACTTCTGCTAAATGCTGCATTAGGACCCTCCCTTACAACATTAATGTATAGGATCTGATGAGACATAATCCTTGTATTGTAAATATGAAGCCTCAGCTTCTCTCATTCTTTTTCTTAAATTATTAAAATGATACAAATAATAGGAAAATATCTTTTCTTGTTGCTTGAAGTTTTAGAAACACCATTCTGAGCCCCACAGATCTCCCTTAATTGAGTGTTTTGAAAAATATATCAGGAAAGAAACTTGTCCCTTGAAAGAGATAAAAGAGTAGAAACTGTAAAATTCATTTTATAGAACAAATATATTTCTAGAGAATCCAGTCTATACAATAATAAGCTGTGATATGGAGATCCCTGAAAAACAAAATTCAGCTATGTTTTAATCAAGGTCAAAGCTGTCTGACTTTCTCTGAGTATTTTTAAAAGATTCTTGTGGGAGGAATTGGTAGAAATTTTGAAAATGGTTCAGGAAGTGAATGACACAACTGAGAATATCTAGTCTAAAGGTAAATGTGTAATACATTGACATTTGTATGTAGTTCAATGGGTAAACTATTATTGTAACAGGTCAAAGGTGCTCACATTGAATAGGTATTTTCCAAGAAATTCTAGTGACAACTCTTCGTAACCACAATCTCTGGCCTTTTCTGTGTTGAAAAGGATGATGTTTTGGAAATCTTCATCTAAGTAAATGTCTTCCGCTTTTTAGTGGTAACTAAGTGTTTATTATTACAACTGCCTTTAGGAGTGTCACTTACACCAGGGTTGGTGAACTCTCTTAATTGTGATGATCTCAGTCCAAAGAGAGAAAAAGGGATCCAAGTAACCTCTGTATCCAACTGTGTAACCCAAACACTGAAAATAATTAAGATGGTGATTGACCAGGAACACAAAAGTACTTGCTTATGGCAATCTAAATGAGAGGTTATGTGTTGAATAGTAATAGAGCATTGGGACCCAGAGGGTTATCAGAGAGGATGAAAAATGCTGGGAAAAGTTATTCCTGGAAAAGAAATGACAGTGGCATTTGAGAGGAATGTTGAAAGAGTCCTCTCTCAGAATAATGAAAAGGAGTAGTGCCACGTGAAAACTCAGTTAATCAAACTGTCCATCACTAAATATAAGGCTTACCTACCTCTGATCTTTGCAATGTCTCCTCTGGGAATTTTCACTAAAGCTTCAGTTCAATAACTGCAGTGGTGGTTATAGACATATTTTTGTTGTTGTTGAGAGAACTAAACCTTGCTTCTAAGTTTGTAGTCCTACTGGTGGCAGCTAACAAAAAGTCTATGTATGTCTGGAAGGAAAATAGGGTGGAAAAGGAAAGATCTTTGGTGTCTTGCCAAGGGGAGGGAGCTTTTGGCTTATTTTGGAATATGCTTGACATCTTTGCAGTCTCTGAATTTTCCAGACAGAAAAAAAATCACAAAATCAATTTAATTATTCAATTTTCTACTAATATTCTACTGTATTAGAATATGTCACTTTCAGATCCCATCTCCAGAGATTAAGATGCTAAAGACTATTATTGTTTTGTGATTATGCTAAGAAAATATAATTCCATAATTGTATTGATTTCTATATTTTCACCTGCTCATGCATTACTGTCCAATGTCAGAGAATAATCAAGATAGAACTTTCATCTGACTGAGTAGGCTAGTTTTGGTTGAAATCAAAACTTGCTTCTGAATTTTTATTTTTATTTTAGCACAGATACCTCTGTCATAACAGAAAGAGATAAAGCCATATACTTTTTTATATCCCACTGATAGAACTGTAAGATTAAACAAAAGGAATAGACAAGTATATGTCTTTGGATCCTCCAACTATCAAGTGGTTCTGAGGATCCTTTACAGTGAATTGGCATTTCTGTGGGTTTCTACTAGAGCACATAGCATTGTAGATACCATTTTTGTTTGACATCTTTGGTAGTTGTTACAAAAATTTAACAGGACTGTGAAAGAAGAGACAGACTCCATTTACTTGCCAGAGTATAGAATGTAATTTCTTCCTTTTTTCTCTTATTTAAGTGTTAAACAATGAAAAAATAATACTTTCAAAACCAGATAGGTAATCCTGTCTATTCTACAGCATTTGTTGGACATTTCTAATACGAAATTAATTTGTTAACCACTCCAGAATATTTATTGAAAAAAACTTAGGGCATATGCTCTGAAAGTTTGATTCCATTCTGAAAAGTGACAATACTGAAGTGTCACCTTTTAACTTATCAGATGTGTTCCATATGTGTTCAGAGTTTTATCTGCTGACTTCTGTGGCAAAAATACATCTCTAGTGCTTGTTTTACTCATGTTCATCCTCCAGAAGTGGCACAGCTCTATGAAAAGATCTTGATTCTGCTCCTTTCTGTGTATATTTATCATTAGAAGAGCTTTCTGAGTTTTAATTAAAGTATACATCAGATAGCCTCAAGAGACTGCATCCAATCCAGTGATGCTGTGCTAGTTCAATATATACATAGTTGGAAGTGGAATTACTAAGATGTGATTACAGATCTAATTAGCTCTGCACATACATTATTTACTGATGGTCATGTACCAGAGAGAGAGCACCCAGGCTGACTTCAGATGCACTATAACTTATTTAGAATTGCTACTGGAAGAAGAACTGGGAAGGAAATCACCTGTTTCTAAAACAGATTTAGTCTGAAATTTCAGAGAGACATTAACTTCTGAACTTCATGTTGTCATTTTTACTGGACTGCTTTTCTTAGAATAATTCTTTGGATTCCCAAGCATTGGAGCATGTCCAAAGAAGGACAACAAAGAGGGTGAAGGGTCCAGAGCACAAGTCTGATGAGAAGCAGCTGCAGCAGCTGGCATTCTCCAGTGCATGCTGGAGAAAAGGAAGCTCAGGTCCCTGCAACTTCCTGGAAGGTGGTTATAGCCAGGTGGGACTTGGTCTCTTTCCCCTAGTAACAAGTGACAGGACAAGAGGAAACAGCCTCCTGGTCAGAGGAAAGTTGTACCAGAGGAGATTTAGATTGGATATTAGGAAAAATTTCTTTATGTAAAAGATTGTCAAACATTGGAACAGGCTGCCCAGGAAGTGACAGAGTTGCAATCCCCAGAGGTATTTAAAAGAGATGTAGGTATGGCACTTGGAGACATGGTTTAGGGCTGACAGTGACAGGTTAATGATTTGACTCAATCATCTTAAAGTTCCAACCTAAATGATTCTAGGATTCTCTGGCAGAGAGATAATTTTAAAGTTTCTTCATTTGGGTTTTTGGGTTTTTTTGGCTTTCTATACCTGAGAAAAGTTTAACAATCCTTTTGTTCAAATTTCTGTTCATAATTTTTCCAGAATGTTATTTTTAGTATTTTAGTGAGACTTTGCGTGTGTATGACTCATGGATGCCACACTGCTGAGTACTTATATTTATTATTTATACAGACATGCATATTCCATGAAATGGACATTTCTGTCACCTTCATTGATGACGAAAGTTTTATGGAGAAAAAACAGCTCTAAAAACCAGCTCTTTATTTAAGATGGACAGGAAGGGTTCAAAACACAATCTTTTATTCCCCTTTGGAACCAAGTTACATCAAAACCCTCAAGTTTTCTCATGGGGAGTAACTAAAATTCTGTAATTTGCCATGAGTTCATATTTGGATGCTTGCTCTCTATTCAGATTTTCCAGCTTCAACACAGCACAAATTTCTCACTAGGAAAAAATAAAAAAATTTAACCATAAAAACATTCTTGTGCTGCTCACATTTGTAATGAATATTGTATAGAAGGGAAAACCTATAATGGGATTAAAATTAAGAAAAAAAGAAAAAGCATTTCACCTCTTCCCCAAAGCCCTTCATCCTCCCAATGTAGTACATTTGGATTCTTTAGTAGATTAAACAAACAGCAATTACATTGGAAGGTTCATAGGATTAGACTTATGCTATATTATTCAGTTGAATGTAGTTTTAGAAATGAGTTATTACAGGATTTTCATATTTTCTGCTTGCTTTGCCTTTATGCACCATTTAATTTAAAAGTGTTATCAAGCTGCTGTCAGTAAAGTTTTCACCTAGGAGAGATCTATGGGCTTTTGTGGGTAGCTCTAGTTCACTCCCTGGATGATCACTTATTTTAATGAGAGAAATAAACATGGTGGGAAAGGCTCTTAGGTGAATTGTTTCTATCTCAAAATACTTTTCTACATTTGTATCATCCTCGATGCAGCAAAGCCAAAAAACTTTTCATAATTGCTGTGATATACTGCTTTTAATAGCCTGATAAAAGAGAAAGAATAAAACTGAAATGCTAGCTCTTGTGACTGAACAGCGAGCAGAACAACAGAGCTGGGTGGAGGTGGAGAAGCAGGGTAAGCCAGCTCAATGGCTTCTAAAGCCAGCACAATATTGGGGCACAACATGTGTGTGACACCCACAAAAAAAGCTGTCTTGTAAATCTGTTTCTTTAAATCCATTTGTCTCTCAGGGGATTGTATGCAACCTATGTGAAGTTGGAATAAATAAATGAACTCTGTTATTCTTTGCTTAGTAGGCTATTATAGGGTTCATTGCTTCAGGCTGTTGCCCAGCTTATTGGGGACATTTTTGTCCATGCAGTAGGGAAAGGTGAATCGATATTGGTTATTAACAGTCCTTTTGTTGCTGTGAGCCTCCCTTGCATTTGGGGTATGATCACAGGATCAGCTATGATGTGCCCAGCTTTAATATTGATTGTACACAAGAAACAGAAATATAAACAGCAGAAGCCATCTTCTGTCTCGTCCTAACTGTTTGCTGTCTTCTGCTATAAATTATAATGGATAATTTTTAAGGGTCTCTTTTCAGTTAATTGGGAAGAATTTAATTTTTCATATTAAAGAAATTCAGCCATGGGCATTGCCATTGCCCTGGAAATGCTCAGTCATCAGCACCTCAAGATGTCTCTTGGATGCTGTCTCTTCCATGAAGTATTTATCTCTTTTCTCCTTAACACTGTACTCTGGATAACCTGGTCATTTTCTTTCCCAGGAGCATGGGATTCATTTTGCCTAACTTTAGCATTAGGTGTTTAGTGAAACACCTAGACTTACTGTAGTCCATGGAGGAGACTGTCTGTCTGTCTGTCTGTCTGTCTGTCTGTCTATCTATCTATCTTCTATCTCCTGACTTAATATCTAGAAAGGAATGAATCCGAAGGAAATCTGAATGATTTGTTCTATTATTTCACTCTACTTTAAATGCAATATTGTCTCCTCTGCTATGTTACTTGAGATGACACATAGATTTAATATATGTGATTTTAGTCTGAAGGAAGTAAAGGAATATGATCCCCATTTCGCAGGTGACAAAGGTGACAGGCCAACTAATGCCTGAATTTAGGCTCCTTTTTGATTCAATTTCACTGTTTTTAGATAATGACAAATTGAATAAACTTAGAAGGACTTATAGTAGGGACTTGAGATAATTTCCACGATGCACTTCACACACCAGATCCTCTCTCTTTTTTTTTTTTTTCCTATTTATTGTTTGAGAAAGTCTGCTGGCTCATCAGTCTTAGTTTCAAGAGAGAGCATTTTTTCCTTGGAAGAATTGCACTATCCTATTGGACACGGCAGTAGCATTTACATACATCTTGAATATAGCCTGAATAATTATCTAGTTCTGAGAAGAAAAGCAGATAGAAATTACTTCTTTACTTTTGAGATATGAGAGACAGGGTTGTTTTAAAAAAAGTATTGTCCTTTCCTCCTGGGATTTTTGGGGTTAGAAGTTTCCCTCTCTTCTTATTTCTGTCCAGAATTTTTTCTTTGTGTCTTCCCTTTTCCCTGAACATAATATTTTAAGGGTTTAGACAGTGTGTATTTTTCCTTTGATTTTTTTCTTCCTGTTTTGGCACTGGCATATATTTGCACTACTATCTACTTTTTAGTTTAGTTCAGTAAGAAGCTTAGTGTGCTGAGTATTCTGGTTGTGATTTTTCTCCCAGTTGACTCAGTAGTTTCAAGAGAAACTTTCTCATTTGTAACATCCCACCCTGATTTGTCTTTCTCTGCTGACCTGACATTATCACAGTGGCACACTTAACTAGTTTTCGATGGTAGAGATTTAGCTAAAGCTCTGGTAGTCAGTGGAGAGCAGAAAACAGAGCTTACAGAGGATCTGCCATGCTCTGAAGACTCTGCTCTCCTTCTCCCACCCAATGGCTTTGCTGATGTTCCAGGAGCGATGTGTGACTTGTCTGGGGCCAAACTGGCTCTAGCCAATTAATTAGTTGCTAAGAAAGAGTTAACTGTTTCAAAGATATAGTTTAACAAGTATTACAAGTAAAGATTACCTTTTTGAATAACTTGGGAGTGGGCAGCATCAGGGAAGTGCCATGCATAAAATCACAAATACTGGGAATGCTCTCTTTTCATTTGAAGCCCAAGTCTGCACATCTACATCTACACTGCTGATATAAATACCTGTATCCATTGTGCATGGAATTAATCATACTTCTAACAAAATGATCAGCAGTTTCATGTGAATTTCAGTGAAGCTTGGGTCAAGTCTAGATTAATTTCTTTTTTGATTGCTATGAAGTCAAATTTGTTAAGGATTTAATCTGTTTTAGCTTCTTCTCTGCTACCCTAAGAATGACATGGTAGAAATGAGATTGTTTAGTTAGTATAGCCCAAATTGCATAATACCCATTAATAGCATAATATAGGAGCAATTTTGGAACTTCTTAATATTTTCTGCCAGTTTATGTTAAGACTTTGGATTTAACCCAGGCATGGCTCAGGACTGACTGGCAAGATTCATTCTGCAGTGCTGGTTGGTAAAGAGAGAAGAATCCCCTTTTCCTCTTCATTTTTTAACATTCAGCCTTTGGTAGGCTCCAACAGGGGACTTCCAGGTTCCCCTAAAAGGTTTGAAATGTGTCAGCTCCAGAGAGTTCCAGCAAGACCTGCAATCCCCTAAGACACTGCTAAAAATCTCTCACGAGTGTCTGTTTCTTTTCTGCCAGTGATGGTGGCAGGCTGCTGATCTCTTCAAAGCAGGTCCTGTGGTCAGAAAGGTGCTTGCCTCCCCCTCCAAGGATGAATGTCTGTCAACAAGGTGGTTCATTGGAATTCTGCTGTGAAGATGGAAGAAATCTGCCTGTAGCAACACAGCACTGGCAAGGTCGGTGAAACAGAGAGAGAAAGAAAAGAGTTTGCAAGGCTTTTGCTCTCAGTGGGGGAAATTAAAGGTGGCTTGTGTTATAAAATATTAAATAGTGATTTAATCAGCAGTGAGATATGTAAGTGAGCTTAATTAGAAATACATATTATTCTTTGACTTTAAAGCATAAAATGAAAAATTAAAGCAATCTTAGAGGATATGTAATCAGCGAGGAATAATATGTTGGAAAATGAGCCTGATGTTGTAATTGGTGTATGCAATTAAAATTAATTAATTTTAGTTAGCATACATGCATGCAAATATGAAATAAACGAATTTCAGATATTAAACTCATAATTATAGAGATACTATTGCCAGAGCTAGTGACAGAGGAATTGACTTTTCAATGGTAAATACTTGCTCTTCAGATTTGAGGTCTGTTCTCTTTGCTATCATGTCAGGCAGAAACATAATGATTAAAGCTATTTGATCAGGCATGATTAAAAAAAATGTTTAGATTCCCCCTCGTTTTCACTTGTGCTTCCTAGCTTTTCAGCTCTATCAGTTATACTCACCTCTGGGGTAACTGCAAGGCATTTTTTGATTGAGTGCAATTTGAGTTTAAGGAGCTCCCACCCACTCATTCACTGGTTGATAGACTTCCCCCCAGCCCCTCCCAGATTGCTCTCCCTGTCTCTTTGCTGATATAGTCTTGAGGAGATGAGCTGTAAGTCAACTCATGGAATGATCTGGCTTTGTGAAAAAATCTTCTCTCTGCTTTCTCTGAAGATTCTCTAACAAATCTTCACCAAACAAACTGATTTTCTTTATTTCACCTACAAATAAAACCCTCAATGCCTGCAACAAAATTATTCCAGTGTATTAAATTCCAGTGTAAGGAAATTGTACAGAGTAGCAGCCCTCTCAGCTCTGGTCAAAATTTGCTTTAAGTCTTTCCAGTTCCTCACTTTGGAGACTGACAACATACTGTTATAACAGCTCCTGCTTTTCCAAAAGTCATCCAAGGTAACGTAAGAGCAATTGTAACACTGAATGATTATACTGCTGCAAAAATGAATAAAAAGTCTAAAATGACAGTACCAATGACTGCAGCTATTATTAAACATTAGAGAGGGTACATTATGCTTTAACATTTTTGATCCAGTTTAGCCTAGCAATCAGCACCACATTAATCCCCTTCAGATTATACATGCAACCCAAAACAGAAAGTAGACCCCTGTTGGCTCAAAGAGTCATTAAAATAAAAGCTTTCAAAACAGTTTTAAAGTAAACTTCCTAGTTCTCCCATGGTACAAACGTACCTGTAAGGAGAATTCAAGGACATTCTCTAGGAGAGATGGAAAAGAAATATGTGCTGATGAGTGAAAAGGAGGGCAGAGCTCCCCTGCTTCACTCCCTGCATACCTGCATACCCAGCATGCCGTATTCCACCGTGCCTTTGTTTTTCCTTTACTCCAATGTTCTTTCCTGTTCTGTTAGCAGTATTTCGCTGAATATACGTTTCCTTACTAAAGCCTCCAGATATTTAAAACCAGCCATTTCTCACATGGGGTATCTATGAAGGCTTGCCCAGGTTACAGGAGCGAGGTGCATAGAGAGGGTGCAGTAATCTCTGAGGGACAATTAGACAAGTACTGCTGCCTGTACACCTTTGTGCTCAGCCTGTCGACTCGGTGAGGAGAGCTGAGCTGCATTTACTCTGGCTTCCCCTGCCTATTTCAGGTACCTGTGGGTTTTTATTTTGACATCCCTTCTCTCTCATTTGCACTGCAGCCTGTTAGTGTGCATACTGTATGTTAAATGCAAATTAATGTATTGAAGGAATGATAATTAGGTGATGCAGGTAGTCTGTGCAGAAAGATCATGTTTGTGTAAAAATGGAACCTGAGCAGAGTTATACAATCACCAGGAAAAATCTGATTTGTCTAAGCAGTGCCACTTTTATCCGCTGCATGCAATAGCAACAGGAATCAAAGCAGCTAACTTTCCATCGTCTCAGAACAAAGGTGCCTGTTTGATTCAGCTTCAAGGGCTGCATGCACAATCAGACCCCTGGAGATACTGAAAGGCAGGAACCAGAGAGATGCTTCAACAAAGTTCATAGGGAGGAAGCTGCCTGCATGGAAAGAAAAAGACTGAGAAAGGAAATAAAAAATGGAATGGGACATGAATACATTCTGAGGTCACAGAAAGGTCTAAAAGAGGAAGAACATTTTCAGAAAGACACTTAGAATGGAAATATGGTTGCCGTTAAACCTGAACAGAGACATTACTTAGGTTTAATGAAGCTGAATTTAATCAAGAAGGAATTGAACAAACTGTTTGATGATTGAACATTGTAATATATCAACACAGTGTGACAGCTTGGCAAAACGGTGCAAATGCTGTCCCTGCCTCCACAGGGATGGAGGTGGAGCAGGCAGCCTGCACAGTTGCCCAGCTCCTTTCCATGTGAGAAGGGATCAAGTCACTAGGGCCCTCTTTCCCTGGCAAGTGTGGATCTCAGATGCTGGAACGGCAGGGGAGAGGACTGCCTTGGGGCGCTGTGTAGCAGCCAGCTAAAAGTGAGAAGAGTCAAACTGGGAGCAGCTGGATGACTAAATCCCCTTTATTCACCACACCACTGCTTTCTCAAAGGATCTTCTCTGTATTTTCTCTGAGATGTGCACCTCAGCTCTCCTGGCCACGTGTCAAATATCAAACATGGTCATCGCAAACTCTGTGTACAGAACTATGTCTGTACGTGCGCTTGTGCTGCTCAGTCCCTGCTGTTTCCAGAGGTTTGGAGGAGCAGACATCCAAAAGGCTGCATGACACCCTGGCCACTCTGCTGTCACCTCTCTCATCAAGGTGTTGCTCTGAGCATGTGCTCGAAATGTAGGGTACTGCAAAAGTAAATACACAGCTACAGTTTTCTGGGGTCAAACCTCTGTCTTTGGGGTCTGCTTTGTTTCCTGCTAATGATTCTGCCACTTACTTTATTTATGCTGGCTTTAGCTACTCCTAAGAGTGTGGTTCCTGGCATGCTGATATAAGGTGCTGAAAAAATGTGCACATATATGGGTCCCACACGTCCTACTTCCGGCAAGGTTGCAGGGGGATTGGGACACAAATGCAAAGAGAGAGCCAAGGGCAGGGACAGCAATTCAGTCATGCTGACACTGGATCTGCTGCTCTGCTCTCTGAGGCTAGCTATCTGTCCAGTGCTCCATGCTAGCTGTGCTCAGTGCTTGCTGGCAGGAAACTATTGTTTGTGTTTGCCTTTTGGCAGAACAGTGTGTCTCAGAGAAAAACAAGAGTGTCTGAGGAGGTGTGTCCTTGCACCATATTTCTGTGGCAGTAGCTTTTGCTGATCCAAATACGAAGAGAGACTGGTGAGACTGCAATGTGTGACACAGTGGCCATGAAATTTGAATGAAAAGAAGAAGAGATAAAAGTTTAATTTACTGTCCTGGTATTTGGGCAGCAGATGTAAAGACGTTAGTGATTTTGTTGCCCATGTGGCTATACTTTCATCCTGATCTGAAATTTGGCAGAAGGTATCAGCTCAGCTAAGATACAGGTTTTGTTTTCTTTTTTTCTGAGTGAGTGAAAACAAAGGGACTGAACTCTGCTGCTTTAGGATGCAGATGTATTACTCTCATCAAATTTTACTATCAAGTCTGTAGGTAGAGTTTATGGCAGGCCATTATATCAGTTTTATGCCCTAGGAACTTTTGCATGGTTCTTTAGGAAGGAATGCTTTTAAAGTCACCTTATTTTGCCCCCTTTTCCATCAACAACTGTTGTTGGTAGTTGCAGTAAAAACAAATTCTGATGTGTGAAAATAACATGCTCTGTTTGCTTTTCAACATGGAGAGATTAAAGGAAATAGTGTGATAATTATTAATTTTGCTCTTTTAAGTGAATCTACACATTTTTCATCTGCCCCCACTCCTCATTTTCCTGAAAAAGACATTTTTCTTTTTATCTCATATTTGTCTGATAGCTGTATTTTGAGGTTGGAAATCCCTGTCCTGTTCCTCCAACCAAAACATAAAATAAATGCAAGCAACATAATCTTGAATTTATATGAATACCTGAGGAAGGAAGAGATGGGTCACTTTAACATCATAGTCTTTTATAAGAGCAGTGCTACAATTTGATCAAAAAGAATAGGCTTTGCTTATAATTTCTTGATTCACCAAACTTTTTGTAGGGTATTGAAATTAAACCTACAAACAGAAACTACTTTATTGCTTGCATTACATTGTGTTGTGACTGGTCATTAGGGAATTTAACCATCACCTTCTAACGTCCGGAAAAAGAATATTTAAAGGCAAAGCATGGTGACATGAGTTCAGTGGTATTTTAGGAACCTAGCTGCTTTGCCTGCTGCAGAAGTTTTGCCTCAACTTTGTGCTTAGACGCTCTTGCCATAAGTGGGAGGTAAGCTCTGGAGATAAGAGAAGATTGCTCTTGGACCAAATGTGTGGGGCATGAAACAGTGAGGTATTGGCAAAACAACAAGAAAGAAAGTTACATGGCTGATTGTACACTTATTCTTTGATTAAGTGAGGAAGTCATATGAAATATGTAAATAGAAAATGGCTTTTGTGTCAGTCAGGGATTGAAATGGGCCAGTATTTAATCACACTATATTGTTGCTTCTCAGAACTTGAAACAGATCTAATGACACTTTTTAAACATATAGGCTGCAGGAAAAATGTTTCATTAGATATTCTTAAATTTTCCTTTTAACCCCAGGTAATAGTGTAGAACAATGGTGATCACGGATGTTGAAAAGTCAGGCTCCTGCCACTCTTAAGATTTTCAAAAATTGGTTAGGTTAATGCGTTTAAATTCAAACTGAATGAATCATTTAACCTCATGCCTCCAGGAACAAAAAGAAAATGGCAAGCCTGGTGTGACAAGTGAAAAAACTTTTGTTCTGAGAGTCTCCAACCTGCATTTGCTTAAATCCCTGGTGCTGAATTGCATTTTGGAGATTGTACTTTCTGAAAGTGATGAGAAATAAAAAGATAGTTGAAGGTACACAGGAGGAAAGTATATTGTAAAAGGAAACTGAGGATTAGTAGGGGAATTGCATTAGTGTTATTGGCTGCCTTTTAAACAATTTGTGGGCAGGATAAATAGTTTTGTGTCATATCCTGTGCCAGGATCCTAAATATTTGGAAGCAGGTCTGCTAATGCCACTATTGAGGAAAGGATGCATGGTTTCCTAATAGGTCTGCATGCCAAACTTGGAATATTTTCCAGTTGGTGCTGCTAGAGGTTATTCAGCTTCCCCAGGGCTGGATCTGTGAGCCAGAGGACTACTGGAGTATGAAGGGGTATTCCACCAGCTAAGGGTTTCCAGGGAACAAGAACCTTTTCTGGAGTGCTCCTTTTCACCAGATGGGCTTTAGGTCGGAGATGATGCTGACACCATTCCTAGGGCATTTTCAACTGGCTAAAACAGTTGCAGACATCAGATCCTCAACTGGGCATCTACAGGCTGACCTGTCTGACTTAATTTCACTGCAGTCCTTCAGGATGAAACTCCAAACTGAGCATCTCAAACTTCACAGCTAAGAGTCTTAGAAGCCTTGGGTTGACTTAACATACATAAAACAATAGCAATAAATTCCTAGAGAGCCAATCAAAGAGTAAAATTACTTCTACACCTGACATGGTTTATTTTTAATCCATCACTATCAAATACAAAGGTGGCAACTCATCCCTTTTTTGTTTCAGTTTCTTGTTATTCGCTTGTAATTTTACCAAACTTCAGCAAGCTGGGCTAGCATTTTTTGTGCTTGATGTCTGCCTTAGTCTGATGACTTGATGATTTTGCTGGTGCTTCGTTTTCTGCTTCATGATATTTAAAGGCGCTTTATATACCTTTTTCATTCTTGGGTTTTAACGTTTATCTTTCTGCTTAAAGCTCAAAATTTTTGGACTGTTTGGTGCTGAAAGAATCAAAGGAAAGCCTTTCATGGTAATTTGAAGGTTAATTGGGGTGTTCTTTGGGGCATTCATCTTGGGGCAGCAATGCCCAGATGACAAAAGAAAAATGTGTTTCATCCAAGGCATTGACCTGGCAAAACAATGGCCTTTGATTGGGCTGAGAATTCAGTGTGGTTCCCCTGGTTCCTTGAAACAAAGGGAGAAACCTCCAACTGCAATTCAGATTCCTTCTCCTATGTTAGACCCACCTCAAAGATCACATCCAACTCTGCTCATACCCTTGTGCCCATTTATCACTGCGGATCTGATCACTGCCAGCAGTTGGGGTCTTTAATCTGATAAATCTGACAGGAGATGCTTATGCATACCGTTAAGGAAGGCAATATTCCATATGCTCTCTAATTGGTTTGAATTTATCCTATTATTTCAGCATTTAAATGTTGCTGAATGTAATTTAGATGTGTCAGGCTCATAAAGTGTAGGCTCTGGTGGGAGTTCATTATTGAAAAAAGATACATCCAGCAAGGCTTTTTCTGGCTTCAGGCCCAAACCCTCTGCATTTTGCTTACCTCACGTGTAGCTTTTGTCCGCTAGCTATACTCCTACACCCATGCTGAAATAGTCTCTGACATATTCTTTTTATTGCTTCCCCTCCAGTCTAATGTCTTTTTTTCCATCTCACAGGGTGTGTATGTAATTTGTTGATTTGAGACACCGATAGCTCATTCAGAATGTGTGGTTGACGTAACCAGGGTAAACAAAACAGGCTTTTGTGGGGATGCTGGAAGATGTGAACATCATCCTCCATATTAGTGACTGCCTGGATAATGCAATGAAACCTGGCAGTCAGTATCTCCTAATCTGGGTGTTGTGGCCAGTGCCACAGCTGTTGGAACTGATGAAAGATGAGCTTGTTCTTCCCCTTATGGGAACACTCAGTCAGTGGCATGGCAAACACTGAGAGCTTTTATTGGTTTTTTTAACCTCACTTGTTCTCCAACAGGGCAATTTGGAAGACAGTATGAAGGTTTGGGGCTGCATGGCTTTTTGACATATTTATGCAACTGTTAAAGTCTCTCTGCAGAACATCTTGAGCAGAACAAGTGTGAAAGCATGCCAACACGTGCACTTGCATGGCACAGTGGGTAATGAACGAGTCAAACTCCATGGAATTTAGTTTTCATCATTCATTTCGGTAAGAAAAGTTTTTATATTGTTGTCTTACAAAGATTAGTCAGCAAAATTTAATCCACTGCTGCGCTTTAAGGAGCAAAATAATCTTTATACCTACCCCACATTATATAGCCCTCTCCTTCTCTAAGGTGCAGGCATTCTGTAGTGGTTTATGGTCTTGCTTTAACAGAGGCCCTAGTCTTTCAAAGAGGAACCGTATTCCCTCTAGGCAGATTCCCTGATTCCAACAGCTTTGTTCAGCTTCTTTATGACATCATAATAAAGCAGGAAGGCAAACAATGCCTTTTAAGCACAAATAAGTAAGAAAAGGCTCATGGGTGAGGTGTGAATTTTATTAGACTTGCACCAAAATAAAAAGAAAATAGGCAAGCACATGCCTGTCAGCTTACCTTGCTTATGTTGACCATCTGATTCGATGAGAAGGTGCCTACAAGAGATGTGTTGAGACCAAGGTGAATTAGGACAAATAGGACTTGCAAGCATGTTTTGGGCCTCACACCTCACACACTTTTCTCACATTTTTCATTGAGTTACATTTGTGATCTGGAGGGGAAACAACTCTCTCTGGATGTTGAGAGCCAGTTTCTGCCTTAACACATACTGTCTTGGTGTCACATTCACATAGCAAATTGTCAGTATTACACACCTTTTAACTACTCCTGAATATGCACTTTGGAGATAGCCTCGAGTTTATTTTCATCACTTTTGGTGAAGCCCTCAGTTCAAGTACACTGGGTTGGATTTCTCGAGGGTGAGGCAGATGGTGGTGTTCTCCATCCTCCAATATGTCTGCCTGCAGCAATTATAGATGCACAAGGTGTCTGAAAATCCTTTCTCTCAGGGCAAAGTGGGGTTAGCAGTTAGAGAGAGACTAGGTGCAAAACAGGCTTCTTATAATTAACCTGGCATATTTTCTTTTATCTAGAGTTAGGAAGCATATATATTATGAAGTTATAATAATGAAAGCCTTTCTATATATTTATTCTTATCCTGAAAGATTTGGTGCAATATATAGCCTGCTTACCTCTATCTCTGGGATGAATTGAGTAGAATTCCTCACTAAACCTTCTTTTTCTGCCTTTTCCCCATCTCTTACAGCATGACTCACTGTTGTCAATTGACATTCTTGCTGGTAGCTTACTCTCTCCTCTGGCTTGGGGCTCTGTAACTGTTAAATAACTTCTCATACTGTGTTTAATAATAGAAAACCATTTTCATATCTAGGTAGACAGATTTTTCCAAACTGGTAGCCCAGACAAATCCTTTGAAGATAAATCTTTGAAGCTGTTCACCTGAGCTGTTTTATTCTTGCCTTTTTATTCTAATCTGTCATTTGTTTCCAGTGAATTTAACTATTCCTGTCCTTTAGGTTAACTCTAGCCACAGAGGTAGGTCAATATCACTAAGATAAGCACATGATAACATTTTCCACATGAAATTACTGCACTTCTTCCAGTGCAGGAAGATTTTCTATCAGTCTACAGTTTCCTGGAGACTTTCTACCAGACTCCAGGATATATAAATGTCCTTCCTTTATATAGAATCATGGAACCATTCATATTCACCTCTAAACTATATCCCCAAGTGCCATATCTACTCATTTTTTGACTACTTCCTCCAATGGTAATTCTACCACTTTCCTAGGAAACCTGTTCCAATGCTTAACAATTCTTCAAGTGAAGAAATTTTTCCTATTATCTAATCTAAACCTACTCGGGTGCAACTTGAAGCCATTTCCTCTTGTTCTGTTACTTGTTTCCTGAGACAAGAAACAGACACTTTACCTCAATACATCCATCTTTTAGAGAGCACCAAGGTACTTCCTGAGCCTCCTTCTCACCACTCCCTCCATCACTCCTCCTAAGACTTGTGCTCCAGACCCTTAACCTGCTTTTTTTTTGCACTTCCCTGGACACAGTCCAGCACCTCAAGCTCTTTCTTGTTGGGAGGGGCTCAAACTGAACACAGCACTTGAAGTGTGGCCCCACCAGTGCTGAGTACAGTGGGACAATCCCTGCCCTAGGACTGGTGGCCACTGTTTCTGATACAAGCCAGGATGCCATTGAAATATAACTAAAAGCATGATCTGATCTCCATTTGAAAATAAATTTTGTTTCACATCTCTTTTCCTTGTATTGTCTTTTTGTCTTTGACTGATCAATTTAGTCTGCCTTATGCAAACTACTCTTTTTTCAATATATTAGAATGAAGCACATTGCTTTTGAAATTCATATCACAGACCACAACCACCGTCCCCATTTGAACATTTTATTTCTAAAAGGTTTTCTTTCTTGTAGTTCACTTGGATTTATGTTCAGGCAAGGTTTGTTATTAGTATTTTTACTTCTAAGAGATGGATGCATTGAACAATGTGCAGATGTCATCAGCCTGGTAAGTGGAGTCAGAAATCACAAGGAGATAGATGCTGGAACAATGCATACTTTCTTGTCCCCGGATAAAAATTCATCCTTCAACTGGCCTCTCTATGTGAGTATATGCAAGTAGGACATACACTTGCAAATAACTGGTCCTGATGCATGGGAAGTGAGGAGTAATAATGAATGGTTTTTAAACAGTTATATATAGCAGAATTTGAAAATCTATTGACGTACAGGATATGCTGACTGCTGAAGAATGAAAGGAGGTTTTCCTTGGTCAAGGGGCATGGTCTGTGCTGCAATCAGTGTGAGCTGTGTTTGACACAAAGAAATGGCAACAGGTTGATCATAATAGTCCAGGCTCTGTAAGGAATTCAAAAGTCACTAAGATAATTAATGGCTTTAAATGAGAGAAAGGGGCATTTGGATTTACAAGGACCCACAATGTATTTTTCAGTTTAAATTAATCACTGCTATTGTTTAAATGTCTCAGGGACATTAGGGAAAAAGATGAACTTTGTTTTTGGAATTTTAATAGCAATTACAAATCTCCATAACAGCCATAAACAGAGTGCACTGTCTTGTCAATCAAACTGACTAATGAGATCAGCAAAAGAGTGGAGAGCCAGGGAACAATACCCACTTGACTGACAGGTGCCTACAAACTCTTTTGAGTATACAGGCAGCACAAAGAAAAAATAAAATATTTTCTAATTCTTTAGGGCAAGGGTAGTAGGAAATTTGGAGGTTTTATTCATAGTAGGATGATGCAAATGAAGCTCATATTAAACAGTGAAAGAAGAGGGAGTTTTTTTCCCAAGTGCTTCTAGGCAGTTTGATCTCTTACATATTCCAAGGATGTGTTTGTGTACATTTAATCCAGATTTACCCATGGCAGAAGGGACAGCCTCTTAAAGACCACTTTGTTTCCTCATCAGCTTTTACCTGTGAGTTTCAGTGGCAGTCAGGTTTGTGGAGCATGAGTACAGACATGAAATACAAAGGACCCCCTAATCTTTTTTGAGTGTACTGGCATTCCCAACACACTGCATGTGTGGCATAATGCTTTTCCTAAATGTCATGAAATGGCTGTCAGAGCTCTGAGGTCCCATAAGTGGCTGCACAGCTCTCAGGCAATGCTGTATATTGCACGCTTGTGTCTCTTTTCAGTTACAACGTTAAACACATTTAACCTCGCAATGCAGCACAGGAGAGAATTTAACCCAAATGGATACTGGGTTAAATGGATTCAGGCAGCTTTATCTTTGAATAGTTTTAAATAAAAAATGAAGCTCTAAGTATTTTGATTTTACTTGGTCCCAAAGCAAATAATTTTTACAATCACTAGTATCACAGAATTTCTGCAAACATCACAAGTCAAGTAGGGGTGATTGAAGCTTTTCTCAGGATTACTCCAGTTTCCTAAAACCCAAAACCTACAAACACTGGAAAGTATGGTAGAACCTTTAGGCTTGTAACAGGCAGGTTTGCAGTGTTTGAAGGGTTTAGCCATATGACATACATATAAAAAATCTATAATATTTGAGCCATGTGGTTCCAATCAAATACTGTATTTTTTAATGCAGCCAGCTGAAAGACTACAAAATTAGGAACAAACACATGCACACCATATGTACTGAACCAAATCTGTGAAATGTATGCCTCTGACTGTGAGCAAAGAGATGCATGTGAAGTACAGTGTAACACCATATGCAGAAAGATTGGATTTAATAATGGTTTGGGTGGTCTGTGATAGTGCCTCTCATATTGTGTGCATGCTAGCAACACATCCTTCTGCCCCAAATATTCTGTCTACATATAAAATGTGTATATAGACTTTATCTACTGAGAATTGGAGTCATGAACAGGACAATGGAGGTGATATTCCCTTTGTTATATAGCATCTGTGAAATTGTTCCTATTATTCAAAGCCAGGTTAAAAAGTGCAACTAAAGTTTCAGTCTATCCCTATCTACAAAAGGAGCACCAAAAATGCAATTGCAAGTGAAGCAAGAAAAAGATGACACCACAGGTGATTTTTCAAGGATACAGATTACCAAGAAATGCATACTTTAGAAAAAGTTTCATCAAAGTTACAGATCTTTATAAAGTTTGTGCTATAACCATGAAACATTGGGCTTGATTTCAAGAATTACAGGGTGAAAATCAATGTGATGCAGGAGGTCATAGAAGTGGCTCTCAGTAGTCCCATCTAGCCTTAAAATCTCTGGGCTGAAGGATTTTCCACAGCTTCAGTTTGTGAAAAAAGATGTAATAATATTGATATTGCTTCCTGCATTCCTTTCTTCTGTTCATGAGCCAGCACCTCCCTCACTGAGGATTTCTCAATGTAACCGAATAGGAGTTTATTTTGTGAATAACTTCAGATGTGACAGCTACTGTTTGACTCCCAGTGGGAAGCTGTGGCCACCCCCGCTCTGCCTGAACAGAGGGCAGAGGGTCCAGCCCAGGGGCTTGCAAGACATCAGCCTGGTGCATGACTAGATTTGTATCTTTGTGGGAGCAGAATATGGAATTTCATGGAGGGGGAGGAAAACTGTGTCTTGGGGAAGTTGTTTCATAGCATATCTTGGTCTCCTGGGAAGTGTGGGTTGGGAAGTGAGCATTAGTCCCGCGGCATGTGAATTTATAGCCTGTCAAAGATAAAAGAAAGATGCAATATATAACAGTGTTAAGCTCGCTAATTATACGTCAGTGTGATTACTGCATCTCTCTCTCTAAGCAGCCTCTGACACACTTTGGTACGTGTGTTAGCATGCAGGTGCTCAGTTTTGTGTGTGCATTGTGGTGTGGCAGGCAAAACAGGGGTTTGCATATCCCCAGGTTACTCTCTTGTGTTGCACACTTTTCACCTGGGAACACCCAAGGACATAATCTGGCATCCAGCTTCGGAACATTATCCTGTAGGAGCTGCAACACAAAACATGCAGCGAAGTTAAGTGTGAAGTTAATTACCTTGCTGGGGTTTACACCAGACTTTATACTGGCAAGCTAAACTAGGCCAAGGTGAGCTAGGGATGGGATCATGAAGGGATAACAACTGCTGTTTTACTCAGCAGTAAAACTAATAAGAGTCAAACCGCTGACACAACTGACAGTATCTTATTTTCTGAACCACACAGGGGGAGGAAGAAATGGAGAATGAGATGGCTATAAATGGACTGATGAATTAAATATGGTCCTGGATTGAAATGGAGGTTTTCCTTTTCTGCAGGTGTAGTTCTTGTTAACAATTTGCTGTTTCAAAACTGTTAGAGTTTTGATGACGGAGTGCATACATATTAAGCAGATTTCCAGAGATTGTTTACTGTACTGAGGAGAACTTACTGTATTTTTACCAGGCCTGAGGTCACTTGGAGAACTGTGAAGCAAAGAATTTTGGAAGATTGTTCTGAAGGATTCAATTTCCTATCTTCTAGAATAATCATTAAATATATATATATCTGTATATATGTGTCTGTGTTTATGTGCATATATATGTGTATATTTATACAGATTTCCCTTGTGTGCAAGCTCTTACATCTCTGAATTGCAGTTTCAAATGATACAACAGTATTTTTGGAAATATGTGTTTTCCCTCAAGCTACTGTTTCCAATTCTTGCCCAGCTCTAGATTTGCAGGATGTCTGTGGGTGAAAGTGAGAACAGGAGTTGAAGGAAGAGTTTCTGAGAAGTAGGTTATCTAGGGAGGACCATATTGGACTATCTGAGGTGTGGACAAAGACTTCAGCAATAAGGATATTTTTGCATGGTGATATAAGATGCCTGTAAACTCAATGAGATCTTAACCAAGTGAAGCCTTTTTCTCTGAAGGGACAAAATGTTCTTGTTCACTCCTCCTACTCTGTTAAGCAAAACAGTTCTGCTCCTCCTTCAAACAATGGATTCAGGTTCCTGTCTTTCATGTGCTCACCCACTACTTTACTGCCTTACAGAATTCTCACTGTCTTCAATGACATGAGGTTATATCCTTGCACTGTGGTGTTGCTTTGTCTCCTGCATGAATATCACTTATTAAGGCACAAACATACAACTGTTGACAGAATAATAACCATAATAACTGATATTGTGAGCTGATTCTTAGAGAACTGTTTGGTTTCTACATGTCAGGAAAGGAGGATGAATAGCCACCTCTTTGGTTAAAGTGCAGAACAGCTTGTTAAGTTGTAAAATGAAATATGACGCAGTTCTTCAAAATTGAATGTTCACTTGGATTACTCTATCATAGAATTAGTTAATGCATAGATATGGCACACCTGGAATGAAAAATTATTGCATTATTGCTGGGAAATGCTTAGTTTTTCTTGGTATTATATATAAATTAAAGCCAATGCAGATTTTCTGTGGATTCCCTCTTAATCTGAACATTGCTCCTATCCGTGAATAGCTCTATGTTGTCACTGGAAAAATCACTACATTCTTTTTCTTAAGCTTAGTAAACAAAGACAGTATTTCTGGTTTTTGCTCCAGGATGCCTGATCATTGGAAGTGTTCAAAATCAGGCTGAATGGAGCTTCAAGCAGCCTGGTCTACTGAAAGGTGTCCCTACCCATGGCAGGGGAGTTGGAGCTAAATGACCTTTAAGATCCCTTCCAACACAAACCATTCTATGAATGATTTTATTGTTAATTCTATGGAATCCTAGTACCTGCTTAGACTGCACTGAGCTTAGTGATGTGTGGAGGAAAACTGCTTGCAACATAAACACTCAGTACTGAGGTCCCCTAAATGTCATGAAAAATCTTAATGCTGGTTTGGTTAGCAGTAATAAACTTAATGACATTTACTTTGCCAAACCTATGTTGAAAGCATTTTTTTTTTAAAAAGAAATTTTCCTACTCAGCTGGGCCCATTATTAATTATGTGGATTTGAAGAAATGTGTTCATTGTACAGCACTTGATAACACAGCTCTTCTTATATGCCCATAAAATACTGCAAACTAATACAACTGTAGTAGTTTTTCACTTGCATGGCTGCTGACAAAATAAAGTTGCCATTGCCCAGTATTTCATGGCATTTGAAAATAAGGTCCTTTAAAAAAAGGAGAGGAGGGAAAAAGTAAGAAAAAGAAAATCTGCTGCTCTGTTCGGAGAAGATTTCCTTTTTGTCTTATGCATTTTCCTAGAACAATGCAGGCTTGCTCTGCAGTCACCAGAGCTATGCTCATGGTTCTGAAAGATAGTCCTCTGCATTTGGCATGAATCCTCTCCTCTCTCTCTTCTGCTTGGCAATGTTGGAATTTTTCTAATTCTATAAAACTTGAGCCAGCAATCCCTCTCCCCACCCCACCCCAGTTTTCTCTCTGTGCATCAAATTATCATTTTTTAAAAAGGCACTGTGAAGCAAGAAAACATTTGCTTTAGAATGCCATTATATGTGGCATTACCAAGATAGAGTTTAGAGTAAGCTAAAGATTTAAAAGAAAAATTATCTCTAGGATTCATTCTGGGAAAGGAAGATACATAGCTTAGGGATTTTTATTTTTTTAAAGAAATCTAAGTCTATGCTTCCACCTGTGAAAGAAGTACGAAGTAAACGTCTCTGTTTTTAGCCAAAACCTTTTTTGGTGCAAATTGCACATATGGTGTCAAAGAAATACCAACTGAATATGTGCTGCTTTCATCAAGTTACAGGGCAAAATGAAGGGGAAGAGAAGGAGGTGCAGAAGGAGGGTTTTTAGGCCATGTAAGCAACAGAGCCAAGGGAGGTGCAAACTGTTTCAATGGAATTTATTTTCCACAAGTATAAGCATAGGCGCATCCTGCTTTCAGCAGTGCTATTACAGGAATCTTCAATTTTTCTATGTAGGCATTTCTGTTGCTGTTTATCGTGCATTAATCTAGTGGTGTTTCACAAGGGAGTAAGAAGACAGGTTCATCTTACACAATGCAATCTCAAACTCAGTGTGTGCTTCCCAAGCTGAGCACTTGAGCTTTGCCTAAATAAACATAATTAGAATTTAAAAAACCCCTCATAACCATAAAATTAACCATAATGAACAACTTGGTGCTTGTGACTAGCTGGCTCCACATTGCATTCTGTTGGTGTCTGTACCTTGCACCCAGAATGCACTTTCACGAAGATGGCTTTGTCAGCAGACACTCATGGGGGAGGATATTTGCGCCAATACTCATATCTTCTCCATCAGGGTTTGAGAATGAGCATTTCTTTATGCAGTGTGGAAGTGTGCAGGTAGGAAGAGCTGAAGAGAATACAGCTATCTGGCTAAAGAAATAACTCCACCCATGTTTTCAGTATTCATTCAGTGTGCATTGCAAGGTTTCTCACCAGCATTGGAAAACCTACTTTATCCTCTAAGAGGAATGAATTTTATTTTTTGCAGTCAGAAGCAACAACACCTGAAAAACCTGCAGTACCAGTGTTTGTATCCCCATGGCTCAGTTTGCGTCACTGTGAGGCATATTTCAGCCAGAAGACAAAAGCACATGCAGAGAAGCAACCCATTCCTGATGACTTTGGCTACCTGGAAGCTGGCTGGCATACGGGGTGAGCGGGAGATCACGTTGGCTCCCTTCAGGGTGGCTGGGGACAGCTTGGCAGGGATTAACTGGCTGCAGCTCTGCTGCCACTTCTGGCCTGAGTGACAATTTGGCAGGGCGCTCAGGTGCAAGAAGCAGAGCAGCAATCTGTTCCTTTCCCCAGCCCTCCTGCCCACAGCAACCTCATTTCTTCTCACTTCAGGCTGATGCTCCCTCCCTTTATTTGTGTGTGCAAGTGCATGCAAGCCTTTCCCTGTAGTAGTGGCATTTGAAAGACACCAGCGTTTGCTCCATCTGGCTCCTGTATCTGTACTCCTTGTCATGGCAGTGTGAATCCAGATTTCAACAAAAAAAATAGTGGTCACCATGTTTTCCTTCTGTTTAATTCTCTGATGTGTGGGTGGCACTGGGGTCACTGTGTTAGCTCCTTGCCTTGAGATGTGCTTGCCAGAATGTGGCAGCCCACTGCAAACTGACAAGAAGCCCTATCAAAATGTTCCCTGGTTGGGCTCCCTGCACCCTTCCACCTCTAGCATCCTCCTAATCCCTGAAAGGCTGTCGAACGAAAAGTAATGTGGGTGCTCAGTGCTGTCAGAAAATGCCAGTTTACCAAAACCGAAAGGTTTTGCAGAAGTGCAGTTGAGCCCTTCGTTGGCAAGGTGTTTTAAGCTGCAGAGGGCAGTGGAAGGAGCCTGATGAGGGGGCAGACAGAGAGATTAAAGGGTGACAGACAAGAGGGGCTGGTAACCGGAGATGACATTCCTTCACCTTGCAGTAGCCAGCATGTGATACTTTTCAGGCATTGGAGTGATTCTTTCAAATCCTTTGTCTGTCAGATTTTCAGTAAAATCTAGGCATATGTGCATTTGGACTGGGATGGGGGGGGTGGGGTGAGATGGGGAAGGAGTGGGAAACAATTTTGTTCACAAATATTTTTGAAAGATGTCTGTTTTTCACTCCATCACAGTAAAAAACTGTGAAGGCTTTCTGTATTTCTCATTTCACATCATAGCCCTGCAAGCTATCCTATACCCTAATAGTAAATATGACCATTTACACAAATAAGTATTGTGAAGAAAGATCTAGCAGTGAGCAACTAAACCCCATGATGAATAATCAGGAAACAAACATCATCAGTCAAACACTTGGAACTGCTCATTTTTAGAGTGCAGGTTTTTGCCGTTGATATGAATGTAGGAAATAACTGGTTAGTGTCCTATTCTTTGATGAGATATTATGCTGAGATTATGTTTTCCAATATAATTTTTATCATGGAAGAACATTTGAAGTGGGAGGTGGGAGAGAGAAAATAATTTTGATTTCTTAGTCATGAGACTATTACATTCCCACTGCTGCTTGTTTTCACTCTGATCCAAGCCCTTTGTGTCACACCATATTCAGAATTAAATTATTCAGGAATGTGTCTGAATTAAACTGTAAAACTGCATTGTGTTACTAGTTATGTAATTAATAATTGAAATTTCAGTCTTATTAATATTTTCTGACTTCCATTGCAAAGTTAAAATATAATTAACACATTTCCAATCAGTCCTGCCTTCTTATTTTGTGCAAGTCATCAGAAGCATAGTGACACTTCCATTCTAATGACATATCCAGGGTAAACGTAGACTTATACCACTCCAAAAGGACAGACTCTGAAGGTATTAAATGGCTAAGATAATTGGTGAGTGCCATTTTATAGGTTGCATTATGCAGGAGAAATGTGCAGCTGAATGGGATTTGCAATCAGGCAGAGAAGACGAATACTGAGGAAAAAAACATATAACACAGAATCCTATGTATTAGCGCATAAAACCTTTTTAGGTCATCTGGCCCATCTGTGAGATTAAGATATTTCTCTGCTGCACCTCTGTTAATGCATTCTCTGCTACACCTTAGATGTTCCAGTGAGAGACCTGTAATATTCTCCCAGGGAATTTATTTCACAATGTAATAGACAGCTGGGCTTCTTCTAAAATTCATATGACATCTTCTGCCTTTTCTTTCACTCAGTGTACTAAAGAAATGGGGAGGTTTGCTCCTGGAGATATAATAATATTTGACATCTTCCTGAGAAATAATTTATGTTCCTATTGAAACAGTGGACCAATAAGTAATATGTTCTTGCCTCGTGCTCCTCTCTCAAAATTTGCTGATGGTCCCAGTGTACTGAAGGCCTGGGGAAAAAAAGCCATGAGAAATAAAGGAAAAAGAAATATTATATATATGCCATAATTTCATAAAGAGATTTGGTAGGGTTTTGTTTTTGCATACAGTAGAAGTTGGATGAAGTTTCAGGGAATAGGACTTCAGCTCCAGGTTTTTCCATAGGTTTTGCACAGTCCTTTGGAGACATTGTCGGAATATATAAGAAACATTCCCTCAAGAACAACCTTGCTTTTCTAAGCCATAAACTGAAAAGGAAAAACTGCTAATTTCAAGTGTTCTGGGCCAAGAAAAAAATATTTTCATCATAAAAGTAAAGCAGCTAGCTTCAGAAATAATTGGCAGTTAATTTATTCCCTGCTTTTTTTCTTCCTGGTTGAGTTCAGGCAGCTGAGGCCAGACCACAGGTAAGAAATTATCCAGGAGGCTTGAAAATGGCAATGCTATTCTGATTGTGGCTGTATGAGAAACCAAGCACAGATATCCTGTCCAGGACTTGCTTTTTACTAAATAAATTCCACATAGAGTAGTTATAACCCTGCCCTGGAAATAAAATGACAGTTGACCTGAGTTGTCAGAAATACGTTTTCAAATGGCTCAGAAACTGCTTTTATTCCTGTCTCACTTCAAATACCACCTAAATGGCAAAGAAGGTCTATAGCTAGACCCAGATAGACTCACTTTAGCAGGCTGTGTGCATATCTTCCTTGTAACTGGAGCTACCCTGTCAGATCAATATGCAATAGAAGCCTTTACCTTATTTAATAGCTCATTAAACAAGTCCTACTTTCTTTTACCAGCTCCTTAGGTGATTTCAAGAATCTCCTACATGACCTCTGCATTGGCATTCAACTGCACCTGCACAGAGGGAGTAAGTAGGGACCTCCCAGCTATTTCAGCCCAGTCTTTTAGCCTTGTTACACAGCGTGCCACACACCTTGTATCTCCCCATCTTGCTTCCCATAGAGCTTTGCCCAGTAAAGTGCTTGGAAAAATCCTTACATGGGTACTACACCAATAAAATGCAAAATGAACTTTGACCACTTTTAGCTTCATCAGTTATTATTCACCTTTTCAGTAAAGAAATCATCTTGTCTAGCAACACTCCTCAGGTTTTCCCAGAACTGTCATTCATCATGTCTCACCCTATTTGACATACCTGCTAAGGCTACGAGTTAAATGAGACATGCTTGTTCTATAAATAAGCAAGCTAAACATTGCATCTGATTACTCATTTTTTTTTCATAGCCAGCCATTTTAGGAAAGGAGGTTGGTAACAAGCATGGTCAGTTCCTTCTTTTAGCCTGTAGATGAATGGGCAAAGGTGACTGAATGACCTGTGCTTCTCAATTTGTTTCTTCTCCTCTGATGTGGGGTAATTGGGCATGTTCAGTTACTGACCAGTTGCAGACTAAAGCTGGTCTCTTAAACTGATTGCATGCATGCTTTTCACCTGAGCTGTAAATCAGAATGTCTTCTATCTTGGTGTGGTTCACTCGTTATTGTGGTTTATGTGTCTCAGCCTGTAGGCAAGGTCTCCACTACTTCCATTTGCATGCAGGCTCTTCCACCTTCTACAAAAAACCTCTGATCTCTCCCAGTTAAAGGTAGTATTACTTCTTATATTGTGCCATTTCTTTTGGAAGAAATATATGCATATATACGCACACATATATGCATGCATCCATTCATATGTAAATATATAAATTTAAATATGTGTATATAAAAGGTGGTAAGTGAATGTGGTATATGAAAGAGCAGCACTCTGGGTCAGGGGCTGGGAATACTGTATTTTCTGGGTGCACTATTCTGAGTCTCCCCTGACTAGTCTTTTACACTGCTTTTTTTTATTCATTTTTTTTTTTCTCTGTGTGAATAAAAGCTTAGTTCTCCCGAATTTGATGGATATATGCAAATTTGACTCTTTTATCTGTAGAAGACATAATGTACAGGCAGTAGCAAAGCAGAGATCCTTCCCCGGCTTTTTTGATTGGTTGTGACATTGGAGCTGTAAGGGTAAAAATATAAGTTTGGCATTATGGATAAGGAGTTCTATTTGACTACTGAACTTCTTGCAATTATTTAGTGCTTAAGGAGAAAGGCAGTTTCCAAACAAGTTAATTCCTTGGTTTGTTGTTGCCAGCAAAACATACTGGAGACTAAATTGGTAGAGACACTTTTAAAGACTGTAGGACGATGAGAAATGATGGCATGTTGGGCACCCATTTGGGATTAGGATGCATGATTGCGCAGAGCCCAAGAGCAGAGCTCCTACATCTGTTTGTGCAGGTAGGAATGCTGTCTGACAAGGGCACAAGATGATGTTTGCGTCACAGAATTGTTGAGTACAGCTTGAACATACTTGGCAGCATCCCATGACCTTCTCTCCTACTCCAGCTTCTGCCCGATAGCAGATCTGTCTCTGGCCATAGGTTAATATTTTCTGATGGCTCCTAAACTTTCTGGCTAGAGAATACCAATGAAGTCTGACAAAAATAAAATAAAGTGAATAAATAGGAAGCCCTGAATCACAGGCAGAAAGTTTCATTCTGCTTCTCTACTCCTATGTGGGCCATTTCAACCGGAGCCCAGAGAATTCCTTAAATCTCCTCTTAAACTGCAGAAATGGAAAGCTGATTTCCCATTGACTGGCATATTATGCAGTCACTCACACCAGGATAAAGCAGTTGGAAAGGTGTGGCATTCTGATTTGGTCCAAGTTTTATTTGATTTCTGCTGGTTTTAATGAAATTAAACAGTGGAGGACTGGAAACCATGTCCCGTCTATGTCCGTCACTGCCTGCTACCAGGCACAGTAAGAACACTTTCAAAAGTCACTGTGTCTAATTTCACTGTGAATCAAGTTCAGCCAGAAGCAGAAGCCTGCTTCTGCTGGGAGGTTCATGTATGGGTAGGGACGTAGGAATATTAAGAGTAAACTTTAGGAGATGACCATTAACTATTGTACATTGTCACTAATTGCTTAGCTAGATAAAAATGTTAAAATTCCAGAAATTTAAGTGAAAAATATAGTTCTGATGTGATTTAATGTGCCAAGCTAATAGGAGGTGAGCAGAAGCAGTAAGTTTTTTGAGCTTCCACAGAGCTGAAATCTCCAGAGATCACAAGTGGGAGAATATTTGGTCCAATATGTGCATCTATATGGATTTTAAAAATATCTGGAGGAGGCAACCACAGTTGAAATGAGAGCTGTAAAAGCTGGAAAGTCATCACTGGTAGGCAATTTTTTTTTTTTGGTAGCTGTTGCTGCTCTTGTTTATTTTATTCTTTTATTTAAATAACAGCAACAACAACAACAACAACATTTTATTTAGTCCATTCCTTGACTCTTTGTGTAGCCAAAATACTAGGAAATTTTCAACATAGGAAGCAGGGGAGCTCTTGTCAAAAGGGCTATATGTTACTATATTTATCCTCACAATACTTGGATAGAAATAGTCCAAACAGATCAAATGACAGTTTTACAAAAATAGCTTCTGCCCTCCTTAAATTCCTGTGCTAGATTCTGACACCCTCATCACAAAAAGCTCCACTGTAAACTCTGGGATTGTTGATGTAGCAGCCTGTAAGATTTCTTTGTATGAAGAGGAAAAGGACAGAAAAATGCAGCCTTTATTTTGGACTTATCAGTGGTAAAAACCTCACCTTATTTTGTAGGATAATGGCAGGTTAGAGTCTATTATTTAAATTCCCTCTTCAGATCTAATCTTGTTTCCATGGTTAAATCAACTCTTTGTAGGGATTTATGAGCACTCAGAAATTCCACGAAACCTGGGATTCAGAGAGTCAGGGAGGAGAATTAAAATCCTGGAAAGCCTGCATATACATAGACAAGTCACATAGATGGAAGGGAAACCAGTGTTTTAAAGTGGATTTCTGTCTGTGAGGGTGCCGTGTGGAATAATTTTCATCACATGCATTGGGCAATAAGTGAAGGAATGGTCTCTTTGGTTCAGATCCAACCCAAATCAGCAATTGTTGCTATTCTGATAGCAGCTAAGTGGTCTGCGGGAAATTATGTGGAGGTCTCACTCCAGTCTTATGAATAGTTTTTCATTACTTGAAAGCAGTAATGAGCTGAACAAAGAAGGAAATGGTGGAGGGAATTGTGAAGACTGAACCTCCTCTCACCCTGCATTTCAGGGCTAAGAGGTACAGGCAGGGTCAGAAGTGTAGGAACGGAATGGTCCAGTGCTACAGCTCTTATGTGGGTGACTTGGGTATTTCAGCCAAGAGGGCTGACAATTTGGTACAACCCACAAACATCAAAGTCATAGGATGATAAGTGATGATAGCAAATCCTGCCTCATACCTGATGGTATCTCTGGATCTGCGTCTGACCAGCTCTGTGCAAGTCACGATGGTGCTGCCTGGGCCCTTGAGTCCCTACAGCCAACTGGCAGTGGGACATCAAAGGTGTGGGAGTATGGGGAGGGGCCAGACATTTCAGGCAGGGTGACTGGGCAGAAAATGCAGAGATGGGGGAAGGAGATGTGAACCACGCTCTCTCTTTCACCTCACGCTGCCAGCGAACTAACAGGGCTTGTGCCTCTGATGAGATTTTCAGATGCATCAGTGCTGGGGTCGGCTCTGAGGGCATCCTTCTCTCAGCTCATTATGGAGCTTCCTTCTCTCTGTTTTCAGCTCCTTGTGTGCCTGAGAAGGGAGAAAGACCCCCGTGGTGCCTTGCAGTCCAGAGCTGTGGTGCCTCCTGGGGCGGCAGCAGCAGGGGCTGCTCCCACCTCTGCTCCCCCCATGTGAAATCCTTGCAGAACTGTCTGTATCTGGTGCCAGTTTCCCTTTCTATAGGGACTCGTTTGTGTTGCTTACATCATGTGCTAGATTTAGACGACCTCCAGTGTTACCATGGCAACGGTTTCTGCTTAAGTATAGGTGAGAATGTAAGTTAATTTTAAATAAGGTGAAATGAAGGAGGGGGTGAATCAAGCTCTCAAAAGCATTTGAAGCCACACAGATCTGTCTGTCTAATAGGTTTTGTAAGAAATCTTCTAAAGCTAATTTTGCATCATTGAGGTTGCATCCTCCTCATAATGAAGAGAAGAAAAAAAAAAAAAAAAGAAAAAAAAGAAAGTCCTGGGCGTATTTCTTTGGATTGTCAGCACTCACGGTGGTGGCAGACCTGGGAAGCCTCCATCTCTGTCTCCTCTCCATGTTCCCCATGTACACAGTGCCAAATACTCTGCATGCGGTGGGGTCAGAAGATGAATAAGGCTTAGAAACAGCACATCTAGTTGGATGCTTTGAGGCTTCATGGAGTGTGGGATTAATGCAGTTTTGCTGCTGCTGCTGCTGGTTGCCATAAGGAGAGGCCAATATGCTGTCCTTTATTATGTGGCCTGAACTCTGCCCTCTGTGGTATCCTTAAAAATTAAAGTGAATACTTAAAAAATATATTGTGTTTATAAATCTCTGTATGTATATATGTATGCATATTTATTGTATTCTACCATTGGAAATTAAAAAGAAAAATAAAGGTTCCAAAATAAAAACATTTTTTATAGTAAAATTATCTGGGGAAAAAAAGGTATTTGTATTTGATAAAGCACCAACATGAGGAGCACTGCTTTCAAAAGCATTATAGGATTGCCCCTGTTTGCCTCCTACGAGCCCAGCTGGAGCACTATTTCTCTCTCGACTCCATCAATGGCACTTATCACTACTGTCTGACGATGTCTAATCCATTAAATAAATATCAAGGTAATGCAAAGAGATCCAGAAGCCCACTTAAACATCCATCTAGTTAGTTATTGCACTGTGATCCACATTTTCTAAGAGTTGCCTTCTTAATATACACAATTTACAGATTAAGAGCGGGCAACTCCAGAAAAAGCAGAGGGTAGTTGCTGCAAACCCATTTGTGACAGTGACTCTTCTCGGGTCTGAGTAGCAAGAGGATGCTGTTTAGGTTGTTTTCATAAACAGTTGCCTGGTAACCAGTTTTTGTAAATCTTTTAGTGGCATCAGCAGCACAAGTGCCTTTGCCCTGGTGTTTGTCCTTTTCACTTACCCCACAAGCAGAAATAACAGTACTACTGCAAGAGACTGAGGTATAACTGTGATACTCATTAATAAACTGCATAACCTTTTCCTTTTCTTTCTTTGCCATGATTTTCAGAATTGCTTTTTCACTTCTTATCTCCATTTATTTGTTTTCCTGCTGCTGCTTAGCCCATGGAAAAAAAATCCCTTTTCTGCAGTTTGAAAGACCAAATTTCTAACACATGAGGTCTACAGTACTACAGTGGAGCTGTGAAATGTTATGGATCACTTGTAAAGATGTTTCCAACTGTCTACTTTGAATTTCTTCAGCTGTGTTTGATGAACTGATTTATGGTACATTTGTGTTGGTGATTTTATATCTCTATGCAGAAGGCTTAATTAATTAGAATAGTGGGAGATGTCAAGACAGCCACAGTTAAAATCATGGATAAGAAAGGAGGTGGCTGCAAACACAATGCTTATTGGATTCCTAAAACCATCTAGATTAGAAGGAATGGTCATGTGGGTTGGGTTGGATTGCCCTGAGCTTGCAGCCTGAATCTGAACTGCTGATCTGTGGGGTGCAGATAGCTTTTGCATGCTCTACAGACAGAGAGGCTCCTCAGCATTGTGTTCATGTGGTATGTGTTGTAGCAGGTATTCTGCCAGCCTAAGCAGTGAGACAACTGAAATAGCAGAAATCTTAATGGAAAGAGGTTCTTTGTGTAGCTAATATCTTATAAAATAGGACCTGAAAGAAGGAAACTAAAGGAATGGTGGGACAAATCAAGCAGAGGCCCAGAACTCCAAGGCTGATGGGAGTAAGTAGCTCTGAATGTCAAATAGAAACCATGATGTCATTTTCATTGAAATACAAAGAGCTCTGTTATGTGGCACTGGCAATGGAAAAGATGTTGGTGATGCTGCCTGAAATGTGTCTTGCCTAGGAAGGACAATATGAGGATTATTTTCTGTGGTGTCCAGCACGTTTCTTCTGCTTAATGTGTGCATCCAGGTGCAGGGCTAGAGCTACACTGCAACAGCCATCCTCCTAACCACAGCAAGGGAAGGGGAATTCGCCTAAGTGTGATGGAGGCCATCTGAAACTGGCCAATCAGACCATTCCTTAAAGGAAGCAATTCAGAGTTTCTTCTTTATCTGTGCTCAGTATGTGGCAGGAGAGAAAGGCAGCAGTGAGGAGTTTCAAAAATGTGAGTAGGGATATCTGCTGGCATCTGCCAATTACTTCCAGCTGCCTGGCAAAGGGGGACTAAGATGCCTGACTGTAGACTAAAACATGATATCTAGCAGTCTAGAGCTACAACAGAAAGTCTGAGTCTACTGATAGCTGCTAACATCTGCTGTATTTATTGCTAACCCCCAAAAAGACCCTAAGGGGTCTTTTTATTACATTCATGATTGCTTACATTTAACAGTGCTTCCAGTGTTAGTCACCCTTGCCACTTCTTATACACAAAATCTAGTACTTACGGAATGCGTTAGGGCCTGAGGCAATTTCTCTCACCGTGCTGGAATATACCTCTCTTCTAAGCAAAGGCTGCGTAAGATGAAAAGAAGTCAAAGTCCTTGATTTTTGCTTGTTTTTGTTGGTAAGTAATGTTATAACATACCATAAACTGAAAACATATCTTTCCCTCCAAAGATGTCCATCTCAGACTACAGAAATTAGTCTGCCTATGGATTCTATTTGAGAGAGGTTAAAATTGATGGGAAAACTGATTCTGCTGGGTGAGCTTGATGGCCTTGATGGCCTCCAACCCAGGTGAGGAACACAGACAAGAATGGCAGCTGGGAAGAAACAAAGAGCAGCAGTCCTTAAGGGTGAGGGATGATTATCTGGATTAGGAATAAATAGAAGTTATAGATGCCATTTTTTATTCATGAGTGGATAATTAATTGGTTTTGGAGTGAAGACCCTATAGAGAAAGCCTCCAGCAGAATTTAGAGACATATTTTTAGTGTAGGAAGCAGTGAAAAAAAAAAAAACAACAAAAAGAACACTAAACCTTGCAAAGAGAGAGAGGAAAAAGCACTCAAATTAAAGTTTGTGTTTCTAATATATTCCCTGCAAGGGAAGGGAAGATTTCTTTTGTAAGGGTGTTTTGCTATTTGCTGGAATGAGCTATTCAAAAGCACTGTCATAGTGTCAGACTATAGATAGTCTTTGGGCCACGTGGTACCTTTCCTCTGCAGTAATTTATTCCATGTGTAGGATTTTGGAAGGATACAGGAGCTTATTGAATAATTTCCACACCACCTCTTTCATTATAGTGTGAAGAGATGGAGGGCAGAGATCATCTCAAATCTGTAGGAAGTGCCTGTATCTTAAAACTAGTCACAGAATATGGAATGAAACATCTACCAAAATATTAATGAATTGGGCAAGGTGTAATTTGCCAAGAAAGTAAATCAACAGGAGCATGTGAATCCAGGAACTGCAGCTCTCCTAAACAGTATTCTGACTCTTATGGATGTAAAGTGAAATATTGATCCAAACCAATAGATATTGTTCAGGTAATTCTCAGGATGTAATGATGCAGAAAAACATAGGTAAATTCTCATTTGGTGTTTGAAGCAGGACAGCATTAGTGTTTATGCCAAATTATACCACAGAGGATTTTCACAGCTGAAACTCCACATAGAGAAAGTATTTTCCCAAGGAAGAGATCTATTTAATTTTCTGATACTAATTCTTCCCTTTATTCTTTTTGAGCAGTCACAGGATCCAGCTTCATCACAGGTTTGTGCTATGCAGAAGTCTGATGTTTCAAAGAAGCATTTTTACAGAGTTTCCATATCATTACCCAGAAACACTAATTTGTATCCTGAATTGGAATGTTCTTTTCCCTGTTGAATGATAGTAGCCTTCTAAGTGCATTATATATTTTCTTTCCTGTGGAAGGATTTCATGCCAGAGTGGCAAAACACCTCTCAGAAAAGGTAGTTTGGGAATAGTGGCTGGAATCTACCCTACTGATGAGTCCCTATTGCATTGGACAGAGGGGAATCCTTTTTTCTCTGAATGTTCCTGCCCTTCTTGGCTCTAAGTCCATGAGGAAATTCACACATACTACTCCAATATTGAGCTAATTTCCATGGATCAATGCAATTGATGTGCTTCCTATTAAAGAACCTATAGCAATAATGAGTGTTTCCTGAAGGACTGCTGACAGCCTGAACTAATTGTAAGCTTCCTTTGCAGTATTTAAGTCAGGAGCTCATCTTTCATGCTGGTGGAATTAGAAAATGTGTCCTTATGAATCAGCAGAAATTACCAGCTTTAAGTAAGATTATAATTCTTTTGGACAGAGAGAGAGAGGCACCTGCCCCATTGCACAAGGTCAGAGATCCTGCCTTCTTTGTTCTGTGTTGTTGAGATGTTCTTCTCAGTGGGGTTAACAGTGACTGATCTAGACTTGCTCTACTTTTGTGGAGGAATTGAACTCCATTTTCTTCTCACTGACTATTTAGATCATTCATCCCCAGGAATCAGCCTTTCCATTTACAGAGTACTGCCAGCTCCATTACTTCCTACTTTCACTCTATTTTCTTCTCTGCATCCAAGGTGCAGGGAAAAGGTTTTGATTTTTTGTATGTTATTTCCTGGAGCAGTTCAGACTGTGTGAATTGCACACTTACTCCCCATGACTCATCTTTGGTTTGCACTGCTGCCAGCATCGTTCTAGCTTTCCTTTAGCATTAGCTGCACAGTTCCTTACTCAGGCCCCTGAAGATACTTGTCTTTCCAACTTGCATTCTTTTAATGTATATTTTCCTTTCTCCAAGACCCTTCCTGGCTTCAAGAAATATACCTGTATTATTTGAAGAGCAAGAAGGGAGTTGAAGAATAGCTCACCAAACAGAGAAACTGGGGAGGGCATTTATTCCCTCTCCCTGCTTGATGACATTTGAGTCCTGCGGGACTCGGGGCAGGTGTCTTGAAGAAGCTCAAATTACTGTCTGAGTGACACAGCAGACTGGATACTAAATAAAGCTGGCTCCTTGTACCACTGGCACCAGTCCTGCCACTCTATCTGCAACAACATAGCAAAGTATCTAGTGAAGCAGGTCAGATTTCTTTTCTCTTGGCCTGTTGCCTCCTTACCAGAGACCAGAAAATCAGAGAAGAATTTAAATACCAAAGATCTGACAATAAAATAAAAGCCTGAATAAAAATACATATGTTCTTTTGAAAATTACAGCCACGAGTTGATCAAAGGCTGGCCTCAATGTGAAACCAAAATCGGTGAGCCTGGACAATGATTCCTTCAATGATTCCTTACTCCAGTGTGGTCCCAGCTGCTTTTCATATTCTGCTGTGGCCTTTCCTGTCACCATCAGCAAGTACTGCTAGGATGTCAAAAAGAAGCAAAACCTACAGCATTGCAAAGTCTGCCAAACCTCAGGTGCATGGCGCTGGGATTTACAATGTGTGTCTTGTTTCAGTCAGGGAACTAAAAAATGGGCAGAAAAAAAAGCCCCCACACTGACAACTAAGTTAGAGAAAACTGAAAAATTATGTGAGGGTCTCTTTTGCAATAATGTATCTGCAGTCTCTTTTTAAGAAAGATGGTGGGAACTGGTTGTTTTTATATCCAAATGTATATGAATCCAATTTTGTGAGCTTATTTTTGTCTTTTCCCCTTTAAAATCCCTGAGAGAATGGATGCAAAAAGCTGTGAGAAGCTAAAGAAATGGAATTTCAGAAGAGGAGCTGGGTAGAGATGAGCTTGTGCACAGTGGTTTTTTCCCAATTTTTTTTTTCATGTGGTGTACCAAATGAAATAGAAGTTGAGATGAAAATTTGCTTTGAACATGAATAATGAAAACTATGCATTCCCAGAAAGCATCAAAACAAAATGTCCTCAAAATAAAAAATCAACATGGCTCTGTTGTACATTTAGCTGTCCACAAACTGGCAATTCCTGTGTGGGGGGGAGGGAAAAATCAGCTCCTTTTGTGATTCAGTAAGGTTCCCAAAGCTGCTGGGTAAATTATCCAGCTGTCAGGTTCATGTTTGTGCTCCATCTGCATCAATATTTTGTGCTATCATGGCACCTTGAGCACAGCACACAATGATTTTCCCTCCCTGGTGCTCTTTCTCCCCAGTTTCCATGGGAAGCAACTAAGACAGATGGATCAGAAGACAGCTAAGGCATGGAAATTGCCAGATCCCTGATGTGATCTGGTGTGCATCTAGACTGCAGCGTAAAAGATGTGACAGCAAGTTCCATACTTCAATGCTTCTATTATCAGAGGCTGCAGATTTCAAATTACAGTGCTGAGCTGAACAATTACTATAATGAGGGAACATAAATTTTGGTTGTAAACGAGCACTATAACTCATGATACCAAACTGAAGGAGAAGTATCTTTATGCCTTGAGATGGAAGACAGCAGAGCTGGACTGGGATGTCTTCTGGACCCAAGCGAGACATAAGGGGAAGAAGTATTCTCAATCCCCAATCTCACAGAGGGAAGAGCCCAGACATGCCTTTGTTTTGACATCATGGGCAAATAATGTATGGGATCAGTGAACTTAAAGCATATAACTCAAGTTATAACTCAAGCCCTGTCACCCACTAAACACCATCCATATCAGAAATCCTCACAAATACCCCTTCAGCTGTGAGCTGAGGATTTTTTAATACAAACCTAGGCTAAAGCTCAGCAGATCCTGACATATTTATACTCCCCACACAAATCTGATCTTTTTGTGTGGTCATCTGGTTGCCTTGTGCTGCTCAAGATTTATGTCACATGTATCTGCCTTCACCTTGATCTACACTAACTGGTGTGAATTAACTCAGCAATGAAGACATATCTTTGGAGTTGAAAATTGTGGTGAGGAAAGATCAAACCAGGCTACAGAAAATACTAGGAGCTAAAACTAACCGTTATGTATTAATTCCAGATGCTCCTAGGTAAAGGCTAAGGATTAAAAGAAATAATGGCAGAACTGCCTGTAAATGCAGGAAACTGCTCTGAGAATGCAGCCAGAGCACATCTGCCACAGTCTCCACAGTTTTTGGGGTTGTTTTTAGATTCCCCCCATGGGATCACCTAAGTCCATAGTCTCAAGCTTCAGCTTGGTAGCTAAGCTAAAAATAGCTTAGCAAATAGCTTGTAATTGATGACAAAAAAGGGAAACAGAAGTGTCAGTCATTTATTACACAAACAAAATGAAAAATTAACTGCTGTATCATGCTATTTGCTCATTTAAATTTTAAACTTTTAGGCATCAGAGAGGAGTAACTGACAGGAACAGGGGCAAGAGATTAGTGGTTTTTATAAATGGTAGTTGCTGTGTTTCCTTTGTTAATATTGGTTGAAATCCTGATACTATGAAAGTTAATGAAAATTTTGCTACTGACCAGAGTGGGGCCAAAAATTCAGTTCTAAAAACCTTGTGATCTGCTACTCATTATTTCAACTCTTTCATTGTTCTTACTGTTTCTAAATAAAACCCCTGTATTATCACTTAGGTCTATCAAATTGTGGTTTTCCTTTTTCTGTAGTCCTGATCCTGATGTCCCATATCTCAGACTGGTATATCTCATTCCAAAATAAACATTTTCTTTTAATTCCATGCTTTCAGACACTGAGACTGATACCATCAGCTGCACACATGGCACAATTTTTTTTGCAGAATAGATGTTCCAGTAGGATCTTCCTTGATGATTCAGCTTGTTGTTCTTCACTGTCTAAAATACAGTGGATATTTCAATTAAAATTTTGTAGCTAGGAAGCTTTGTGACCTCACTTCTGAGCAATTCATGTCAGATTTGTTTGACAGAAGCAATTGCATTCAATCTAGGGTGCATGGGAATGCAATTATGTGTCAAAATTTTTGAAATCTTCAGGGACCTCAGGGCAATCAGTACTAGACAGGCACTATACTGCTTTGTCCTCCAGATTTTTATCTAGAGAGGAAAATCTAGCATTTTCTCAGTTTTCTTTCTTGTCAATTAAATGTAGTTAAAATTTTCTGATGAGAAACTTTTTTGTGTTGCTTACTATTTAGAGAAAATCCATTTGAAGACATTTGTCTCTGATAGTATAATCTAAAATTAAGGATTAAAAAATATTTGTTAAAAAGATATTGGAAATAATTTTTACAGCTCCCACATATATGACTGAGTTATATCAGGGAATATGTTACATGTAGTATTATAAGTCCACTATCCTTTTCAAAAACCAAACCTGTTGAGTGAGAGAAAGTGTCAGTAGGTATTTTAAGTGGAATCTAGGTGTTAATTTCACTTGTCTATTTGAAAAATCGCAAAACTGTTACAGAAAATGGAGTGGTTTCCTCTCCTTAAAATCCAGTGGCTCCCCAGTCTCCAAAATTCCTTTGGCAACCAGATCTTTACTTTCACACATTCTCCCAATTAACATTTCACATACTTGTTGAAAGCAGATTATTAAGCTTTCTATAATGGAAGTATAATGTAATTTCTAAATATATCTATATTTCCTATTTAATGTACAAATACAAGAATTAATTATATGTTGAATTATTTTAAAACTATAGCCTGATAATTTCTCATTTTTTTGATTGGCACTTTACTGTATCTCTGTGTCATGATGCTATACAAAATCTCTATATCTGAGGCTATATTCTGCCAGGCATTGCCACTCTTCACCCTCAGTGATCTTATTCTCTAAACTGTTTGCCAAAGGACTTCAAGACTAGAGAGTGGAGGCAGAGATTTCAAGCGACATTTCTGGGCATAAGACTTGAATCCTTATAGCTACAGTGCATATGGATAAAAACTTACTTTCCCTTTGCTCCAACTGAATTCTGTACCTAGTCCTGTTGCAAGGGAATGTTTTACCAAGCTGGGTGGTATTGCAAATAATTAATATATCTTGGAATTGCAGACTGACCTTTTCTTTTTTTTTTTTCCTTTTCTTTTTCTTTTCTTTTATTTTCTTTTCTTTTCTTTTCTTTTCTTTTCTTTTCTTTTCTTTTCTTTTCTTTTCTTTTCTTTTCTTTTCTTTTCTTTTCTTTTCTTTTCTTTTCTTTTCTTTTCTTTTCTTTTCTTTTTTTTTTGTGATTTACTAACTTCACATTTTTTGATTTAGTATTTTTCCAGAGAAAAGGATGCAGTACAGTATAGCAGAGGGATGCTGAATGATTTAGGTATCACTTGTCCGAGCTTAATTAATCATTTGAAACTATACAGGCATTTGTAGCTGTTCTTTATGCATCTGAGTGTTGTAAGTAGACATTCTCTGGTGCCCTACTGGTCAAAGAATGTTGAAATTGTAGGTAATAGCAAGAAAATATTTTGTTGTTATTTGTAATCTTCAGTAGTTTTTAAGACCATTACAACATGCAATCTTGTCTTTTGGTCAGTGTAAAAGACACAGAAACATCTGTTATCTCAGGATATCAACTGAACTATCACTGGGTTGTTTTTTTTTTCACTTCATCCGACTCTGGTCCTTTTAAGTGCTGCACACCAACACGGATGCTCTGGTTTCAAAGGAGCTATACCAAGCAGAAGTGAAGGAAATCTTCACCTTATTCTCTATGCTTCCTTTCAGTTCATCGTTTTATTTCTTCTCTCAAGTCTTTCAAGAGATGAGAAGCCTGTGTGTGAGAGATGGATGCCTTTTTTCCTTTAATCTTTTTTTTGAAAATTCCCTTTCCTAAGAAGTAAATTAAGGTCACAACACTTGTTTTGCATTTTTGGTTTTGAGCTACTGAGACCTAATGCAAGTGGTAAGAGGCCATCTTCTGTCTACACACAATCAAAGTCAGCACAAATTCCCATAATTCAAATGAGGATTAGCACATTCAGATCTGTGCTTGCTCTCAGCATAATCCATAAAATGTGTTGTTAGCTTCAATTAGTCTGCTCATTTTTAGGGAAAGGGGTTCATGTCAGGGAGATGAGAATCTCGTCCTGAGCGTTTGATTGCTTCCTGTGCGTTGCAGTTTACAGGGAGGCGTGTTATATCACTTCTACCAGAACCTGCACAGCTCTCTGCTGACAAAGAAAAGGCTCCACCTGCCATTAGAAACGTGCTGATATTGTGGGCTCTTGCAAAACCACTCCACAGTTGGGTGTGATTGGCAGCCACCACTCTGAGGCTGCGAGAACGGGAATGTGAAAGGTCAAACGGAGCCATGCTAGCGGAAAGCTGGAGCACTCCCTCCTTGCTGAGGGCAGGAATCCCCTCCTTCCCTGCGCTGGGAAGCGGGGAGTGCTGTAGAGCAGTGAAAAAACAGATGGAGCATGTTCTTAACCTTCCTGCTGCACCACCAGACTCATAAATGACATCCACCCTCCCACTAAATGAGTAAATGAGAGGTTGATTGATGACTCAGAAATTTATTCAGACTTCTATTTAGTTGTAGCTGCACAACAGCTTTCTAAACTTATGGAAGATCAAACAATTTCATTCCATGAAGGTTTAAGAGTGCAAGATGGCAACAGACAGGTTGCAATAGACTTTACCCTTTTAAAAGTATTAGAAGAGCAGCTTCATGGTCAAGATTTCCATATTGGTGGAATCTGCAATGATTTCTCTCTGGAATGATTATTGCTTTTCTGTACTAGGGCATGCTGCCGCATGTATTGTCCAACTTGATGCATGTGTTTTACTCAGTTTCTTAATTATTTATCTTTTTGAAGCAAGCAGAGTCAGTTTACCCCAACAGCTGTGCCTAAGTAGATTTGAGGTTTGTATCCAGCTTGAAAGAAAACACAGTTCTGTTCAGGTATTTATTGGGGAAATATATATCAACTCACAAATATGTATTTGCATAAAATTGAAAGCAGTAGTTCCTGTTACTTTGCTTGTATTAACTGTGACATGGACCTTGATAGATCATTTTAGTTTAAATACATGCTTTGCTGTAAATATTGCTGAAAAACAGCTGTTCATATGTTACATAGGGCTGTGTCTTACACAGACTCTATAATAAACTCTGAGATGGAAAGTTGAGAGGTGTGCATGTGTTTGCGTGTGTGCATATATGATATGCATTTCTGTTGTCAGTTACAGCTGAAGTAAGTATCAGATAGCATTTACTGCTTTATTTCCTGTCATATAAATGCCTTTTTTAGATATTTGAGAAATAAGAATTATTTGAAAATTGCTTATAATTTGTATTTACTGAGATTTCGGATATGACTCACAATAGGATCCCACATAAAAAAAAAAAAAAAAAAAGAGAAGGAAACAAAAGTACTTATGATTTTGTAGTTCTGATATGCATTTTAATATATGCAATTTGGAGTGGTGGATAGAAATTATTTGCAGCTTTTACAAAACAGCCCATCTGCCTGTTCTTTGGAGGGCACCCTTGTTGCAGCTGTAGAAGAACCAAAAAGGTCCTTAGTGCTCTGTTAATTCTCTTTTGTTCAATGTTTCCTTTCTGGCTGGTGTGTCTGTGGGTGTTGACTGCTGTAATTTTGATTCAGCAGCATTATTACAGTTATGTAGAAAGCTTTTAATGCTTCTTGCTTTCGTATGCCTTGACAGGAGTGAGGTTAGATCGCTCACTCTTCTGTAGAGCTAAATCTGCACCACATTTCTCACAGATCTCCAGAATGGGACCTTCCTCACACAGAACTGACTTTGTTGCTAGTTGTGATAAGGTGGTCTTGGTATTCTTATGTTTGCTGTGCAATCCCAGAATAAATCATTGTCAAATCTATCAGTACCTCTGTAAACATTCTCCCTACCTATCTCTTCATGCCAGCATGTGTGATCTCTGTAGGAGAGGATGTGTCTATTTTCTCTTATTATCCAGCTGCTAGAGGAAGTCACTGTGAATTTTTCTTCCCTTCCTCTCTCCCTTCCTCTGTACTAATTGATTTGCTTCATTGGTCAGTACTGCAACTGCATCTTCCCACAAAAAAAAGTCACAGCTTTGAAATGTGAAATGTCTGAACATGAAAGTGTTATGTGTAAAAGAGAAGCTAGTTCAAGGTTAATTTATACCCATTAGTGCAAGCAAATTCTCCTTTCACAGACTAGGAGAGGATTCATGGGGTACCTAATGTCACTATGGCAATAGTTCTGTCATATCTGCCCCAAAAAGTCCTAGCACACAGTTCAGAGCAGGACACGAGAAATCAGTGCAGTACCTATGGAAGGCATTGCAGACTGATCTCCTTGAAACTAGGCAGCTCCAGCTTAGTACAGAAGCCATGAGAAAAGGTGGAATCAAACTCACAGCTTAGAGAGCTACTACACAGGTAACTTTCATTGGCTCATTCTTGTTTTGTAGTGCTTGTAATAACCTTACCTTCAGATTCATTGCAGTACAGAAGCTGTGGGTAAGCAGAAGAGACTTTTTTCTCCTCAGAGGAAGGACAAGGACAGCTCAAAAAGTGATGTGTCATTTCAGTTTGATGGTGGAAACTTGATCCAAGGAACCAACAGGAGTTTTGTTTTGGAATTTAGTGGGATGAGAGCTTCAGCATGTGTCAGATCAGTGCTTGCCCCATTCTCTTACATGTGGAAAGTGAATGCAACATTGAGAATGAGAAGAGAAATCCAAGTGCCTAAGAATCTGGCTTCTCCTGGCATAAGTTTGTTAATTGCTCAATTATGTCAATGTCTTTGTCATTCTATTACTAAGTATAGGTTGTTGTTCTTTGGTTATGTGAACTAGTTGTTCTTTGATGGATTCTCACTAACAGTTTTGACTGGAAAGATGCCTGGTGGAAAAGGATCTGCCCTGCTGGTCGACAGCTGTCTGTACATGAGCCAGCATGTGCCCAGGTGGCCATGAAGGCCAATGGCATCCTGGCTTGGGTCAGCAATAGTGTGACCAGCAGGACCAGGGCAGGGATCATCCATTTGTACTTGGCACTGGTGCAGCTGCACCTTAAACACTGTGTTCAGTTTTGGGCCCCTCTCTGTAAAAGACACATTGAGGTGCTGGAGCAGAGTGTGTGATGGTGTTCAGAGAAAGGCAAGAGAGCTGGGGAAGGTTCAGGAGCACAACTCTGATGAGGAGAGGCTGAGGGAGCTGGGGGTGTTTAGCCTGGAGAAATGGTGGCTCAGGGGGGATCTCTGCAACTCCCTGGAGTAAGGTTGTTGCCAGGTGGGGGTCAGCCACTTCTCCAAGGTAACATGATGAGAAGAAGCAACATCAAGTTGTGCCAGGGGAGTTTTAGATTGGATACTAGAAAAAATGTCTTCACCGAAAGGGTTGCCAAGCATTGAAACAGGCTTCCAGGGAAGTGGTTGGGTCACCATGCATGATGGTATTTAACAGGTGTGTAGATGTTGCACTGGGGACATGGTTTTGTGGTGGACTTGGCAATGTTAAATTTACAGGTGGACTCAATGGTCTTAGAGGTCTTTTTCAACCTAAGCAATTCCATGACTCTATGAAATCACTGTAGGCAGGCTGCATAGCAACCTTCTCAGTCTCTCTATGAGTATTCAAGGTCATCCTTAGGTTTCAGTAGGAATGGAATCTTGGAGTCCAGGATTTAAAAGCATCACCAGAGTTCCTCTGAACCCCTGAAGTCCTGGAATCCCATAACAAACCTCTTCATAAGGCTGATTACATAGTACTCAGAAATTTTATCCTCAACAGCTTCAGAGTGCTCAATTCACACAGCTTGCTTCTTCATTCACTCTCTCTTTCTCTTATTTCTTTTTAGATTTTTAATATAAAAGGCAGGAAAATTGGATAATCTTGTGTAATCTTGCATGTTTTTTAAGTACGTCTCAGCAGTTGTCAGCTGTTTAGCTCTAGGAATACTTCCTATTAATTTTCAGGGTTTTAACTTCACTTTTGCTCCTTGGAAAAACGACGTTTTTGGAAATAATATGAATACGTAGACATCCTAAATCTCTCTATTTTAACTATTAACTATGTTAATAGTTAATACCAAGTATCTAGCATAGGATACACTTGATACCAAAGTAATATCAATGGTAAACTCCCCCACACCTCCAGATCATAGGTATTTAATAATGTGCCATGAAGTCTGAGCATGCTTTGATGTGACCTGCCCACAGCTTCATGAAGTGTCCTCTTTTCAAGCTACACTGACTTGTAGCTCCAGCTCTTTCAAGAAATGATGTCAGCCTCTGAATACAGAGCCAAGCTGGCATTGGGCTGTAGGTGCACAGCCAATCTGCTTTCCATATTGTTCTCTTGGCTTTCTTACAATCATGAATAATCTGTTCAAGACAGTCTGAAAACCTCAGAGCAAGCAGGATGCACTTTGTATCCCTAGTGTCACTTTTTACATTTGCACAGGCCTCATTCCTAGTGAGGACTCTGTAAATATGAGAGGGAAAGGAGAGAGAGATCTCACAGAAAACAGTTACATGATTTTATTTATTCATATTACACTGCTAGAAACCATGACTGAATACTGTGATTTGTCCACTGACATATGCATGCAATTTTTCCTGAGATGCAGGAAACAAATCTGTCAGCCTCCTGATGAGCACTACAGAGAGAAAGACACCAGGATAATTTAATTAGACCCCAAGAAATAACCCAAACTGAAGGATGTTTTCTGGTTGTCAGAAACTCAATTCATCTTTCAAACAGGCAAAACCACCACACTGGTTCAGAGACTTCCCTGCTTTCTGATCACTTCTGAATTACTTTTCCTCTGTGAGGCTTAGAGTTCCTTGACTCTTCCTAAAGATTTTCTTCAAGATCCTCAGCTTTTTTAGATCCCTAGTATCCCCAAATGATTGAGGAAAAAAGTGACCTCTTGCTATAGTCCTAAGTGCTGTTAAGAATGATCCAGGTCCAAAGAATAATTTAGGGCAGCTTCAACATATCTAAATTACCCTGACCTGAATTAAATATTGAGAAACTGATGCAACAATAAACAATGAACAGCTGACTCTTTCTCATTTTCTATATATTTTCTATATCATACACAGCTCTGGAGTAAAGTGCAATGCTGCTTTGGTAAGTTATGGATTATTTGCAGACTTTTGCTTTGTTTTGGTTTCCCCTCCCTCCCCTTCCCCCTCTTTCCCTTCCTCCCAGAATTGAATTTAGTAGAGGGGGGAAAGCACAGCAGTCCGTCTTGGACAAAGTAGAGTTGAAGGCAGGAAAAGATAGAGGAAGGAATGAGAATGGATAAGTAGAAAGATGTATCTTCCTGCCTTATCATGGCTGAAGAGTTATTGTTGTGAGCCAGGACTGATGGCCTGTGACCTCGAAGGTTCTTATTATGGCTTGACCCTGCATTGTGCTGCTTGAGAGACCTGGGCTTGGCTGAGCTCAGGAACACGGGGTCTGCTCTTAGCTCTGCTAATGATTCCCAGTCTGACCTTTGGCAGCTTTCTGCTCCATTTAAAGTAGGGCTTTCTGATCTGAGAATGACAGATTAAGACTCTCTTTTTTGATATTTTTGCATCTTAAAATACAAAGCTGTTTCAGAAGGGACAAGCTGGCATTTGCTACACGTAGGTGATTCTTTCTCTACTGAATAAAGCAACAGCTTTTCATGACTGGAGCTGAATGTACCCATTTGCTGAGTACATGAGTTATGCAACTTGCCTACTCAGAATAATGTCGTTACGATTATTAATAATTATATGTAAATTAGTTCATTAGGCCTCTATTTTTCAAAATCTAATATATTAACTAACTTAAAATTATGTTCAATGACCCATCTACTAATTATAAAAATCAGAATCCACCTGCCATCTGCTCAGAAACATATACAAAACAAGGCACTTAAGTGACCAAACAATAGCAGATCCAAACAATTGTGAGAGATGCAGCATTATAAACTGCACTGGTTTATCATGAATAGAAGAATACTATAAAATAAATGTTTTTAATTTGTGCCAGGGAAACCTGATGAACTAAATGTTTCAGATATTGTTCTTTTCCTTGTAAGTATTTTATTCATCCCTGCTACAATTGGTTTAATTTTTTGTTATGTTTGTTCTGTAATATAAAAGCTATCTGAGTCCTGTGTTTTCAGGATTGCACTGATGAGGCTGGAATTTAGAGATATAGTATCTGAGAAATTAGGATGAGAATTTTAAAATATTTGGTATAAATACAGTGTATGGAATAAGTCAACCTGTGCAGTGCAAATATAAATGGCACTCATAGTTTAGTGTATCCTCAATCCTCTATGTGTAGATTTAGAAGTTAGTAGAACAGCTTTGACTATTTTCTATGTGTTCTATTTACCTCAAAGAGTTAAACTTAAATTTATGAAGGCTAGGAAATTGCTTTGAGAGTGAATTTATAACAAACTTAGCAGTGAATATTTTAAAAACATTTATTAGGCAATGTAAAAGGAAGTATTGGATCTAATTCACTGTTGTTTCATGAAGAAACTGGGCAGTGGTTGAGGAGGATGGAGTGAAATGTGTGATTAAGTACATTTTTAAAGCTGGGTGCCTTTTATTTGGTGTAGAGGTGGCATATGTTCCAGAGGAAAGCGCCTAAAACTAAATTTACAGTTTGTGTCATTAAAGAAAAAAAAAATTATTTACACAATAAATATTCTTGGAAATGGAAACAGGAGAGTTTTCCATCTTTTAATAAATGTTACTTCTTCAGACCCTTTTCAGGGATGTACACTTTTTGTGACCATTAATGTTTATTTAGAGTAAGCAGAAGTCTGTTGTGTGTTGAATGTACCATGGAGTAGGTGCAAGTTGATTCCTCAGCAGCTTGCAGGCATTGATGGACCATGGTTATAACTTCTTGAGTCAAAATTTTGAAAGTGATTGGCATTTGTGAAATTAAATCAGCAAAAGCTTACAAGCTTACTGAATCACAGCACAAGCAGCAGGAAAATGATCTTCTGCAACTCTGATGTTTTGACAACAATTAATATCTATTCATATTCTACTGAAACCAGGGAAAAGAGAGTCTTTCTTTCAAAACAAATGCAGCTATGCATTAAGATCTGAATTAGATTTAGCTCACAGAACAATCATTAACAATAAAGAAATAGTGCCCTTAAAGTGTAGACACATTTCCTAAATTCTTTCCCCTTGAGGATTACCTGTACTTACACTTTTTTATTGGTGATATTGTAGTTTATATGACACAGAGGAGTTCAGCCCTGTCTATACATACCAGCAATTTATGCTTGGCACTGATGTATTTCTAAGTGTTAGCCATTATTTGGACCCATCAAAGAAATATATTGGATGAGAAGTGAAGGAAATTAATATGATAGAATTTGGAGACAAGAACATGAGCACTTCAAGTAAACACATGATTTTAATTTTTAGGTTAGCCTGTCATTCATCAGTAATGAACTGCCTACTTCATTCTTTAGACTTTAAACAGGATTATTATTTTTTTAAATACAATTTCTGTAATAATCTCAGTAGGATAAATTTCCATGAAGAAAATAAAAGAAAGATTGTAAACACTGAAGAAGATTAATTTATTAATTCTGCATGGCTCATGCTATACATGTAAGTTTGTAATGTAGAAGATGCCCAGAACATTTGTTAAAAATACTTGGAAATGAAACTTGTATCCTCATTGGTATTTCAGTAAAACATAAAAATTATTTTACTTTGAAGGGTTTATCAATGAGTAAAGATTAAGAATACTTCTACCATGGTAATTTCTAGTTGTTTATTAAATGAACTTGGATATATCTCAAGCAAAGGCCATATTTCAGCATGAAAACTTCAAGAAAGGTCCTCCATTTTTACAGAAAAGGGGAAAAAAAGTAAGAATTGTTCTTTCTCTCCTGTAACATTGTTTTTCAAAAAATTTAGTCAAGAAAAATGACATTTAAAGGCTGTTTTAATGAGAACCAAACTAAACTAACTACTGTTTATTTTAATGAACAATTCTCGAAATATTTGGTGCTTTTGGAATTGTTCAGCTCAAATCATACTCTTTTTCTCCAATTAGCCTTCATCACAAGGAGTTTCCCTGTCTTTGACTCAGCTCTGTCTGTTAACAGCATCAAACTTTAAACATAAAATGACAGGCTTAATAATAAAAGTTCAAGAAATATCCTTTCTGCCAGAAAGAATAAAACCCATTATTTTAAATTGAGGTGGTGCTGACAGGAAACAAAAAATGCAACATTGCACAGGACAGGACTTGCTTAAACACAGATCTCAGGTTTTGAAGACTATGTGGAATAGAATCAAAAGTGTGTGGTTCATTTGGGAAAAGTACTCCCATGTGTATTTATTGGTAAGTGACTTTTTCCTGTCCTAGTTCAATAAGCCAAGCATACTCTGGTTTGCACCAAGGGCAAATCTAACCTGGTGGTTTAAATGCACCTACTTCATCTAGTGTGTCTATCCTTCTGTTTCTGGGAACCACCTGCCTATGACACATTTTGCTGTCCTCTCTGTGCTACCTGGGCCGGTCACTGCACAGATTTAGAGGTGACTCCATACCCCCACCATTAAACTTCTGTTATCCTGCCTCCATCTTCAAATGTTGTCATGGGGCTGTTAAAAGCTTTTTTTCTAAATTTGTGTAGGCACCTCCTTGCAGCATAAATGAAACAGAAAACACATTTATTCTCATACAGAGGAGTTTATTTTCATTCATTCTTTTTTTATCCATATAAGTGAATATTTTAACTGATAGCTGACCTTTTCTCCATCTGCTCTAAACCAGGGAAGTACAGTGTTTCTCTTGTAATTACATTTCTGCCACAAGGTATTTTTCTTCTTTTAGGAGATCAAAACCATTATTGACAGCAGGATGCAGTCCTTTCAATATTTTAATAAAGAAGCCCACTGCGTTTGCCTGATGCTTTACCCTGCCAACAGGAGTTTAATAGTCTAGTGGAGCATTAACAGCAACTGATCATTGTTCAGAACATCTAACTAGCCCTAGGTTATATCAACCTGACAGACAGGACATTAGCTGAGGGCAACATCTCTTCATTAATTGTTTATGCAGATGACCCTCTGGTGGAAAGGTGGGCATTTTCTCATTTGCCTTGGGCAGTGTAAACCAGCCCGAAACAGCCACTGCAATTAGAGGATGTTAATGAGGAAGCAGAGAGAGAGAGAGAGAGAGGGTGGCATAGAGAGCACTGCTGCAAGCACAGCAACACTAAGGGTTTATTCTTCTTCCTGCTGCAGCCAGTGGTCAAATCCCTGTAGATTTAAAGAGGGGAAGGAGATGTACCCCTGGCTGAGATCCAGACTGGCCGCTTCCCCTATGTCATATAAGCTGCTGTTGGAGCATGTTGGAGTGATATTCTGTCCAGACATAGTGAATGACTGTTCTTTCTCTAATTAGTCTTGCTTCAGACATTTGGGTTGATAAACATGCAAGGAGAAGCTAAATGTTCCTCTGCCCTGGAGTCTTTGCTCAGAGATTTGAGAACTGAGAACACCAGCTGGTTCATAGGTCGTGAGCTGTGAAGGCTGAGATCAGTCATGGGTGGCTTTGCTCACCTGCTGGAGAGATAGCACTTACTACTGCACTGGAAATCATCTAGCATCCACAACCACAGTATCTAGATAGCCTGAAGGGACTGCTTCAGCATTAATGGACTAAAACATCTATGACCACAACATGGAATTCCTTCAAGGGAGGGTGAGAAAGATTGTCAGAAAGAAAACAAATAGACCAAGAGTAAAACCACCATGGGATCAGGATGGCATCCCTATTGGCAGAACTGAAAGCAGTGTAAAAACTGCCTTCCATGTTGTAAAAATTAATCCTTGATTGCTTTTGTTTCATTTTATCAGATCAGAAAGGCAAAGACCTACTACCTAGTCTGAGCTGTCTTTGGATAAAGGTTACTTTTACTCTGTTAAGTAGTCTAACAGTATTCCTTTCTGAAAGTAAAATCTAGTTTGCTTATGTCAGAGTCTGTTTTGGCACTGGAAAAGTTGACACCATGCAACTCTGAGATGGTGTTACCAAGAATAACTGTGCTCAGTTTAAACTCATGGCAGGACAAATCAGAAGAATCAGAAAGCTAGCAAAATATTGTTTATTTTTAATGTGTAGAGTTATAAATCTTCCAGGTAGCTTCAACATTTCTTTTTTTTTTTTTTTTCTGTTACTGAAAGATTTCAGTGTATAACCATGGAAATTAAAGTTTCCTTAAGAAATCATTGATATCTCCCTGATTCAGTCTTGTCTCAATGCACATTGTACTATGTCCAAAACAGGCTGCCATGTAAGAGATTGTTGTACCCTTGCATTTCCTCCCTTTTTTGCAGGACTTGGGTCTGTGATGATCTTCATTTCTTTATACAGGCAGTTCCTTTCCTCAACCCAAACAGAGTCTTGAGCACTCAGATTCTCTCAGTGTGTCACACATCTTGGGTACCTGCAGCACCCAAATCTTCAATCTGCAGGAGGAAACTTCATTTTGTATGAAGATTTATATGATATGATGGGGATTTTGCTAAGGACAATATGATTGTGTTTGGATGAACTGTCTGCTAAAATCAAAACTGGGGGTTGAAGTAGCTGCTAAATGTCACTTCTAGAAAATGGTTTGCCTTTCTCAGCAGCCTTTTTATTTACGCTGTCTGTAAATGATGAATATTTCCTTGGTCAGAGGGCAATCCGTCTTGACCTGTCCCCGGGCCCTGCCTTGTGCTCCCTGGCATTGCCACTGGAACCCAGCTGGCATTCAATGGACAGCACACTGACAGGTAAAAAATTAGTATTAAGAGCAAACATAAATAACCAGTAAGACAGGTACTGAACACTTGTACAAAGGCTGAAACTGGAACAAGAAAAGAATTTAATTGGTAAACAAGACCACGCTGAAGGTAAAATGTAAGTAGTTCTTTTAGTCCTTTAGAAAAGGACATTTTCCTGCTGCAAAAGGTATCTCCCCCATTTACCCTCCAAAACATCTACTTGTTTGATACATTCTATTAATTAAAGACAAACATTTGTCTTTCACCTGCCTAAGAAGACCAGATATCTACATTACTGAAGTAGGGATAAATCTTGCCTTTGTTTGCTTTTTGTGATTCTGCACTGAACTTATGAAGTGGCAGCTGGCCATCTTTTGTTTTGAGTTACATATTCAAAAAACAGACTCAAAGGGAAGGAAAATTCACTGTGTGTTATCCAGAAATATTGAACCGTTCAACACCGTTCAGATCACTCCCTTTGTCAGCATTCAGTTGGAAGAACAGCTAATCTGGTACAGGTTAAGCAAAGGGGATGCCAAATAATTGCAAATAACATGTACCATCCATAACCTACTGTCAGGCAAGAGCAGTAAGGAAGCACAGGAGAATGGTGACTCAGCCATGAGTCTGAATCACAACGCCTCCTGGATCTGCTCTGCCAATGCCATTACAGAGGAGGGGTTTAGGGGTTTGTTTTTTCTAGCACTTTTTCAGAGCTGTGACTAAAATCATAGAATGATTTGGGTTGGAAGTGACCTTATAGAATATTTAATTCCAAGCCATCTGCTGTGGGCAGGAGCACCTTCTACTAGATTAGGTTGCTCAAAGCCCCATCCAGCCTGGCCTTGAACACTTCCAGGGTTGGAAGATCCTCAACTTCTCTGGTCAACCTGTTTCAGTAAGGATTTATTCCTTATGTCTAATCTAAACCTATCCTCTTTCAGTTTCAAGTCATTGCCACTTGTCCTGTCACTACATGTCCTTGTGAAAAGCCCTTCTCCAACTTTCTTGTAGGCCCCCATTAGGTATTGGAAGGCTGCTCTAAGGTCTTCCCAAGGCCTTTTCTCTAGGCTCTCCTCAATCCAAACTCCCTCAGCCTGTTTCCATATGAAATGTGCTCCAGTCCTCTGAAAATCTTCATAGCCCTCCTTTGAACTCATTCTAGCAGGTCCATGTGCTGCTCATGTTGGGGTCCCAGAACTGGATGCAGTGCTCCAGGTGGGGTCTCATGAGAGCAGAGGAGAAGAATCCCTTCTCTTGAAGCATGCCAGGATACAAAAAACTTCCTGGACTGTGAGCATACACTGCTGAGTCATGTCAAGCTTCTTGTCCTCAAGTAGTCCTTCTCTTTAGGGCTGTTCTCCATCCATTCTCCATGCAGCCTCTCTTTGTGCTTGGGACTGACCCAACATTAACTTCAGTGGATATTTGCCTCCTAATGCTTCCTTTTATCTATCTTTTATTTAAAAATGAGAGGGCTGTATATTGCCTTAAAATGGCAATAGTAATACTGGTTTAGATATGACTGCTTTAAATTTTAGACTGAGGTTATGTGCAGCTGACTGCCTCAATTGAACAGAAATGCAGGAATTAATTCAAACAGGCATCCTAAATTAGTGCCTAAACTGTGGCTCTTTAGAGAGCTGGGAAATGGGTTCAGATTCATCAGATCAAATTCCAGGTAAGCTCCTGTGCCAAATGTTTGTTATTTCCTGTGTCTTGAAGAACTTGAATGAGGCAGTGGGAAACACTGTGCACAGGGTATGAGTGGTATTTCTAGTCCAAACTATTCTATTCAAGAAAGTACCCAGGTAGTTATAAGAAATACCTGGGTACAAGAAGGTTGCTGCATATCTTTATTCAGCTATGGCTATTGCAGAAAAGGGGAAAATGATAAATCCTGCTAGTGAAACAGTTCAAAATGCCTTCAAAACTCTTACACTTTCTCTATCTGCTCTGGTAATAGAATACTGCACAATCATGTGTGAGTGGATAGGGTGTCTTTTGTCATGTAATGAGAAAAGGTGTTATGGTCCATTGTGTTAATGTTGCCACATCCTTGACTTTTTGCCACTCCCTTCATCTTCATTAGCAGCATACATGGACCATGCAGCCTGTGCACTTTCCCATGACTGGCACATGACTATATGGCACATAAAATATGGATCTGTGGATACTAAGAGGGACTGTTCTTTAGTCACTATTCCTACACACTTCAACTATCAATCACAATACATAGATATTGAGCTCTGTAATATGTCTTGAAGGCTTGGGCAGAGTTAGGGTGAAGAGGAATGAAATTTTTCTTGTCCATGACCTCAGTTCCCATAACTGGCAATTTTGAATAGGTTCCTCTATCAGGATGGGGTGGGATGATAGGACAATGCTATGATGCCGACACAGCAATAATCTAGAATAGGAGATCAGGAATTCCTGATCTCCTATTTTATTTAATGATGTCATTATGAATTCTTTATGTTTCTACTCTCTGGGCTAAGGCTACAGCTTCTGCTGTTGCTTCTTATGCGGGCTTGACTTACGTGACTAAACAGGCTGTAAAGCTGGCAACTGTCAGAATAATCTTTCCATTAAACTGATGGTCCTTTTTAGTGGAGTCTGCTTTCTTTTAATGGTCGATGGTATAGCAGGGCAATGGAAAGCAAATTATTTTTTTTTCTTAGTTTAATCTTCTTAGGGAAAGCCGTAATCCTCTGCTAATTTCTTCCATCAGAGCAAGCATATGTCTCAATCACATTTGTAGCTGGAGCAGAACAGCACTCAGCACTCAAATTATGCTAATAACCACTTAGATTACTTCTTCTTTTGCATTTATTCATATTGGGGATCCAGCAAGTAAGTCTTTCCATTATGTGAATTCATGTGTTTAATCCACATTATTTTCATTAATACCTCTGCAAGCTTTGGCATGCAACTGTCTGGCTTCTTGCCTTGTCAGGTAAATGTGATGTCATGGTGTGGTCCTTCCAATGCATCTGAACCCTGAAACCTTTTTTCTTTGTCTTTCCTCCTTTGACAGATGTGAGAGGGTCTACCAAGTGTCACCTCAAGCAGGGAGCATATCTTATTAAAAATGTTGTGCAGGTAGATGAAGTTCAGGTCACGTGGTTATGGCATTCATGTTGTGTCATCCGAACTGTTAAAATAATACTGAAGATGGACTGTGCCGTGTATATAAATGCATACAGAAGAAAACTTGTCAAACAGGGTTTTTAATCTGTGGTCTATGGTATTGATTCCTATGTACTCTAAATACTAATTTCAGAGCACTGTGGTCTTACACAGTACAAAGTCTTACAATATAATTTTTTCTGTGTCTGAATTGAAAATTTATCTGTCCTTCCTATTTTCTTATTTTACTGAAGTGTGAACACTGTTGCAGGCATATATATGTATAATAAAGCATGTTAAGAATGATTGAGGCTAAGCCAATAGGATTGTCACTCATGTTTTGATGCACCTTTTCCTTTCTTGTCAGCTTTTCCCTCTGAGCAATTCTTGATGGACTAGTTTTGTAGCTGATAAGCACAGCTGAGTACTAGCTGCGAGTGACACTAAATACCAATTTCTCTGCAGCATCTCCATAACATGGAAAAAAAAAGAAGCGTCTTAATCGATAATTGCATTCTTTGGGTGAATGACGTCCTTTTGCATCGAGGTCTATGTGAATTCCTTAACTCATTTAAGATGATTATAAGGAGCCGTTTTCATAATCCAGATATTTTATTTTTTAGAAAAAATTATGGATATTGAAAAACCTGACCAGAGTGTTATATGCCACTGTGAACAGGTTAGAAAGGGGTGACCTGAATTTAGGACAGATTTTTCTTTATTCAGACTAGGCTTTCAAAAGGTACTTTGAAGCCTGTTACAAGTTCTCTGTGGAGTCAAAAGTTCCTCAGTATAGATCTTGTTTAGAGCTAAATTAGGTCTATTTTTGTCCACATTCAGTCCTGTAGCATTTATGCTTTGCAAGAGAAACAGAATATCTTCTTTGGCTAGAAGCTGGAAACTAGGTCTGACCAGAAAAACATACAATAATGAAATAACACCAAGCAAACTAATAAGAGGTTTGCTCATGAAAGAAAGATGAAAACAAGCTTTTACAAATATATTTTTCTCAACTCTGTTTACTCTTTATTAACTTTTTTTTTTTGTTGGAATCAACAATTTGAAATCTCAATTGAATTGTTGCCTTTTTTTTTTGTGCTTAAATTTGAAGTTAATTGAAACAACTTAAAATAGTTGGGTTGCTATTCCACTAATATTTACTGTTTAGCTTTCTGTTTGCCACATAGTATTCAAATTTGCCACATAATATTCAAAATCAAATCTTCAGGAACATTAGGAAGTATTTTCTTAATTATACTGTGAAGAAAGCGTTTGATATATTTTGTCGTTAATGTGGCTAAGCTATAAAACCATTATGTGTTTCCTACCACTGGAGAAAACCTTCCTCTAAGACCCAAGATCAACAAAACACTTAAGCAGCTGCTTATGAGTTGAAAACCCATCCCAAGGCAATGTTTTAAATATCGCTTTAATCATCTTTGGAATTCTCATTTACTGTTTTATTTAGGGTGCTTGGGAATGAAGAAAACGGAGAAAACTTTGTGATGATATTGTTCTCAGATGGAAAAAACTCCCTGAAGGGAAGCACAACAAGAGTTTTCAGTTTCATTCTTGTACTGTTTCCCAGTACAGGTTTTAGTTAAATGGATGTTGAAATACAAAGGTAATTTACTCTACCAATTACCCTGTTCATTATATTATTTTTCCAAATGTGCCATTGAGCCAGACCACAGTTTCATCAATGAAGTTCTCTGTCTCTCAGTCACCCACCTAATTGTTCAAATATTTTTCAAATATTTGTTTCTACAATACAAGAGTATAGATGATGAGATGCATTGCCAGGACTGATTTATTTGGTTTGGTACAGGTTCCAAGTGTTAGATATTCAGCAGAAATAATTTTTCTTGCAGAGTGCTCAAGGAATCATCTTGCATTCTCATGTGTTAATAAGTCATACCCACTCTTTTCATTAATGCCATTATCAAGGTAGTGGAAGGCTCTGTCTAATGGGAGGAATAGTTACAATTGACCCTGGTTCTAAAGAATTTTTAAGATGTACTGGCAAGAAGTGGGTAGGGAAGCAAGTTGGAGAAATGGTTTTTATAAACTCAAAGGTAAATGGCAGAATTCAGGTGCCTGACTCACACATAATGTCTTCTCAGGGCACCATTTATTTTGGACAGATATATATTTGCATCTGCATACACACTCAATCTTTGCTAATGTGCAGCCCCGTTCTTACAAATTGTTCTCTTTCTGAATATCATAAGGATTATCACATCCTTAAAAGGATGACTGAAATACCCAATGATCTGTTAGGGGGTGCCAATTAAAGTTTTAATGCTGTAACAGCTGTTGTCTGCTTGTAAATGATTTCTCCTAATTTTGGGATTTTCTGTTAGCACATAAAATGCTTTGTTAATAAATGTGAAAGTCCCTGAGGAATTCTGTGCATTAAACTTTAATAATTGAAGAGTGCAGAGGAATAGCTGAAATGAAAATGACTGCATTATGGAACAACTTTTAATAGGTGCCAAACCTACTAACGATCATAAACTCCCATGATATAGCATCTATTTTGGTTGGGGTTTTTTCCTTCCTTTTTTTTTCCCCCCTGCTCTGAAGTGATCAGGTCTCAAATCCCAGAAACTAGTTAGCTAGGATAGATTATTTGGAAAATTAAAGTTCCCCTTAAATACTCTTTCTGTCTACTAAGATATTCTGTAACCTTCCAGTAACAGGTCTGCTAGTTTTGGAAAAACTATGACTATTTACATCATCCAAAATCTTGCCCCACCATATCATATACTATTCAGGTGGTGTCTTTTGCTCTTTCCTTTCAAGTCTTCTTTTCCCATTTCCTTTAAATCCTCAAATTTGACACAGTGCTGGAAAACGCAGCCTAGGTGAGTGAGTAGTCTGTTGATGATATGAAATATCCAACAATCAGGATTACTGTGAGAAAAAAGTTTCCATATTGTACATATAAGAAAGACTTAAACTGTACCAATGATTCAGATGAACAACTTTTTCTAAAAGTGTTTCTGAAAGTAGACATTTTACCAGCTTCAGTATTTTTGGGTTCTACAGAGGTATATGGTGATCCTAATGATAATTATAGTAACAGTAGTCGTAGTAGTAGTAATAATAATAATAATAATAATAATAATAATAATAATAATTTAAAATATATACCACCATCAGTAACATAGCCAAAACAACAACAAAAATAAGATATTAAAAGAAGTAATGTAACCAGATGCAATAAACAAAATCCTGTGTATTCCAGATTAATATTATCTATGACCAGCATAAGAGTTTTGTGGGGCTGACCACTGCATTAGCAGACATTAGCCTCATTTGCTAATATTGCTACTCTCTGAATTGTGATAGCAAGACTGGCCACAGTATTTTTGTCCTCACAGATTTTTTCACCTTGTATTTCAGAGAACTAGCAGCACTAGCTGTTGCCCTCTGAGTTGCTGCTGAGGGAACTCAGTATATTGTGTGTTCAGCAGTGGCTCCAGTGTGTTTTTAATTTAGATGAGTCAAACTGATGCATATCTTTTCCAGTACAGCACTCATTTGTTTACTGCATCCTCCCTGTCTCTGTGCTGGTCACATACATTATGCATACTATACATGCTGTCAAATCACTGCAGGGCCCCGGGGTAACCTCCCTCAGATTCACTAGAGGTTTGAAACTGTCCATGGCCGCACATGAGTGGTTTCCCTGTCAGGATCAGTGCCTGAGCAGATCTCCACCTGTAGCCATGACAGCTTTGCCCCCAGCAGGGCACTTGCAAAGAGAAGAAGTCTGGGGTTCCCAAATCATCTGGGGCCATCACCGCTTTCCCTTCTGCTCCTTCAGAATTAAGCAGCTAAACAGAGGTGGGCTGGAGCCACACACTTTTTATATGGGAGGAGATGCATGGGCAGAGGTCATCCTGAGCAGAGGCTTTCCATGGTCACACACTGGAAATTTCAGCTCTGTAGAAGCAGTGTTTTTTAGCTTTGGGAAATTCAGTTGCATGCCATATCTCCAATTTTGAAGAAACACAAGTTTAGCAGAATACTTTCTTGTAGGGGCTATGAGAGGAAAGAGAGGTGCTCCTTACTGTGCAATGCCTTGCAAACATAGAGCAGTCCAAACTGAGCAGACTTCCATAATTTTTTAGCATGATATAAAAGATATTATTTTTTGCTGATCTCTTCAGTTTCAGTACAAATAGTCCTTTCTTTTTCAAAAGGTATTTTAATTGCACACTTCAAAAGCTTTTACTTTGAAAAAATAATAACTTTATTGGTTTTGAAATAATATAACTTTATGAAGTAGGATTCATTTTGCTTCTTTTTCATAGTTAGAATGAAACCAAATCAGTACAACATCATAATTACATCTTAATTATTCTAATAACTTTCATTCTTGTTTTTAATCTTGATTTCTTTTTCTGCTCTGAAGAAGACAATCTAAACAATGAATTAATTCATTATGCTAAGCTCCTTGTTCTCTTTCTTGTTCTTTCCATCTCCTCTTCTCAGATCATTAGAGCTATGAAAAAATCAGGGCAAGATTTCATTTGCTAGCTCCTTGCTTTCTTCCAACTCACCCAATTGTTTTTTCTCCTCCAAATCCCACTTTTTTCTCTCTGACTTCTATGCACACCTTCTTATCTATATTTAAGTTACTTAAGAGCAGGTAGAATAGGAAGAGAAATAAAAATGAGCCCTATCCATTATTAGTTTCTCTGTGGGTGAATATCTGCAGTTCTTTCTGTAGCCTATTGAAATCAATGGAGGTCTACTGAAATGTTCTTGGGGATCCCCTGTCTCCATTAGAGTCCCCAGAGACATCACTGTGCTTAGCCATTTTGGATCCGCTTCATAGAAAATATGGTGTTGTGTAGTACTGCATGCAAGAAAATCTCTGCCCCCTACATGGTTCATAATTAGCAGCGCTCCTTCTTCCTTCCTGCTGTGGCTTTCACCCTCAACTTTCACTCCCTGGAAACTGGGAATTAAATCTGGTGATGGAGAGGGAATTATCTGCTGCCTGCAGCTTTGCAGTGCAGGCTTATTCAAACACATCAGATTAAAACTTCTTTCACAAGGGAGAACAGTGGAGAACTCTTGCTGGTGCTGTGCTGGACTGAGGGTTTCAAACAGGATCTGGAGTGAGAGAATGTTGCTCTGAGAAGCTCTACCAGTTCAAATAAACCAGATCAGTGACGAGTGACAGAAGAAGGAGAGAGGACTACATTTGCATTGCCTTTTGCAGGCAGACATAAGCATGTTCTGCTTGTGCTACAAGTGGACCAGAAACTAATATATTTTATGTTTTAGATGTACATTTGGTGCTTGCAAGGCTGAATGTTGGTATGTGCTTCTGTTTCATAAATATCTGCAGTCAGAGACTTGGAGTTGCTTGGGCAGAGCAAACTTGGGTCTACCTCCACAGTGGGGACCTGAACAACAGAGAGGTTTGAAGACACCCGTTCCTCAGCACAGTAGCAGTCATTCACTCGTCTTTGTTTCTCCCTCCTTCTTCTGTAACTTCATGCAGCAAGTTGATTTAGAGAACAAATTCACATTAGAAACTGTCCACTAAAAGTGGTTAGGTTGACTTCTTTTGGGCAGCAGCACCTTCACCATCCCAAAAAAGTGCATGAAAATATGGTATAGTTTTGCCAACTAGAGTAGTTATAAAAGATAAAAAAGCCTTGTGTTTTCTTTGAGCCTCTGCTCGTTTACTATGACCATTGAAAATATATCTCCAGTGTAATAAGTTATACTTCTGTAAGCTACTTCATATATGTAGTAGTACCTAATGATGCAGAAATTATGAGTCCATTACAGTAAAAGAGTTTTGGCATTAATTTCAATGAAACTAGGATTTCATATGGAATTTCAGTGTAAATTTAAAACAGAAGAGAATAATAACTATAAATTCTGCCAGGAAATGGTGAAATTTGAAAGTTCTACTCAGTATTTAAGGTAATATACTTTTTTGCCTGAGAATGTTTTGCAAGTTTTGGCTTAAAAAAGAAGCATGTTAGCTTGCAATGTTGTTGATATAAATGGTCTTAAAAAGCTGTTATCACAGAATTATATTTTTCCAGCTCTTTATCTTCTTTGTGTCTTTTGCATATTTTCTATATGAGCCATGAGAATAATCTTTCTTCTTTCTGTCTCTTTCTTCTCCTTTTTCCCCCTTTGTCCTTAACCTCATTATCCTTATTCTTCTCTGCTCCTCTCTTGTGCTGCTAGAATGTGCCCTCCTGTATGCTAAAACCGGTGCCGTTTAGATAATCTGAACAATATTTTTTTGCTGGTGGCTAGCAGGAACTTTGAAAAATGGTCCAACACATCGCACTGCACTTGCAGAAAACTGCCAGCAGTGGAGGAGCAGCAGTCATATTTGCTGTGGGTCCCACCAATTTTGGTTGAATCTTCTGTTTAAACAGAAATTATGCTCTTGTCAAAGCCGAGGGTTGGCTGAGTAGCTCCAGCAGGGAAAGAAAGGCCTGTCCTATCCTTTAGTTCTTACTTTAGTCTGTGTGACTACAGACAAATCATATGATTTCTGTTCAGCAGATGAAAAATGAGAAACTAAACCTCTCTACCCCACAGGTGGGTCATGAAGACCCTTAGTGAAACACATTGTGTAAATACATTCAGTTTAATATTTTGTTTATCTGTATCATGGAAATGTCTGTGACCTGCAATTGAGATCAGAATCCCATGCTACTGAGCACAATGATCAAGGGAATCAGTCCCTAGGAATGGATATCACGAATCTTGATGCTTGGTCTTGACCCCTGGCAATATTGTATTCTGCCTTGTCAAGACAAAAATAAAAAATTGCAAGTGCTTAGACATAGACCAGTTCCTCCTGGGATGGCTTGTAATGAAAATTTCTTCATATTTATAATCAAAAAGTTAAACCATATGAACCAGCCAACCCAATCTTCAGAGAAAGGATAGAAAATATATCTTTTTACTCTCATTTGTATGCTTGCATCGCTTCCTTATAATGATGCCACCTGCTTCCTCTAGGAGAATAACAGTCTTTTATTTGCAAGGTTTTTCCTTGAATGTATTCCAATTCAAGAAGAGCATATTCTTGTGCTTCTGGTAAAAAATCCTCAAAACCAAGACTTTCGTGTAGGGACAATCTGTCTGTCAATATGCACCAGATGTGTTGACCATAAAGTTGATTTAGTATTCTGCACCCATATTTTCTCATGAGGCAGACTAATGAGAAAGGAAAATAGATAAGAGAAATGTCAAGGAGAATTGCAGTGAAAATTTAGATTGTTTTGCAGATAGGTAAATAGAAATGGGGATAAAAAGTAGGAACTTTCATTCTGCCACAATTGCTTCTACTGTACAATACCAGACAGTTTGAGAAACAGGATTTTGGAACTAAAAAAGCCCTTCATTACAGAAGCTTTTCTGCCTGCATCAAGTCTGTAGCTAAACATATTCTCACACTTTGTCTGACAGGAGGGGTAATCACAGACATGACTTGTAGCCAATAAACGTTATTACTAAGTACATTCTATTTCACTTATGATGGGCATCTGTGAGAACTTGCACAGTTTTAAAGAATATATTGTTGAAGCCAAATTCTGTCTTTTTGAAACACTAAACCTGTAGGAAACAATGTCATCTTCAATGATGGAAAAAGAAATGTAACAGGTGCAGTGTCCTGTATGTTGACTGATGTCCAAATTTCTTTATCAATCATCATTCAAAAGAACTCATCTACACAGGTTGTGGTGTTGAAAGTATTTGTTGCCCCAAGGATACCAAATATAATTTATTGCTTTACGAGTAACCCTCTTCTTCTTTTTTCTGCTTCTTTCAAACTATTCATTTGGAAAACATTGTTTCATGCTCATGTTATATAGGAAGATGGTGTACAGCAAAGGAGAGAGATGTGAGCTAGGAGGCAGGAGAACTGTGTTTATTTGTGTTAAGATCTTCCACTGATCTGGTGACCTTTGCCAAGTCAAGTGTCCTTTCATCATCTATTTTTTTCTGTTTCCAAGTTGATGATAATGATACTGGCCTCCTCCAATAAAGTGCCTTTATATTTACTTGCTGAAGGTATGAGTTATATGAAAGTCATGCATTTCAGCAATTAATGCAAGGCAGAGGGTCTGCTTCTGCTGTATCCAATCCCTACTCCCTCTCACTTATAAAGTTAGATAAAAATAAGTGACAGTAGCAGAGAAGCAGTTGCCATTTTCATGCATAGATACATAGATAATCTCAACCAGATGGGAACAAGGAACAAATGTTTTCTAAACATATGTGCAAATAAAAAAATTACAAGTGTGAATGTTCATAAACAATGAATAAAAGAGGAGAAAGAAACAAAGTATAATTTCAGGACTTTGTGAGGTCTGATCTGAGAATTTTCAGCTAGCTCTAGAAACAGCACATTTAAGAAAATGAAAGGATTTAGGGATATTTATTCTTTTTGACTCTGAGACATGAAGACATTCATCTAAGTGTCCTCAGTCTTTTCTAAAGAAGAATATGATGGCTAACTGGATGTTGTGCCAGGGCATGCATCTATTTGCTTCTCTCCACATGGTTGGATTTGTAATGTCGACAAAGAATTACCTTTCTTTTCCAGATTCCTTCTGTGCTTAAGCTAATTTTCTCATTATTCTGTTTCAGTCACCTTACAATGTCCCAGGACTTCTGTTTTTGTCAAATTGAGCATTAAAATTTTTTCCTGAAAATTCCATTGTTCTACTACTGCAGTATTTCCCTTCTTTCTAACAATGACTACATTGCACTTAAACTTTCTCTTACCCAAATTTTGCAATGTTACATCACAATGCCATTAATTTCAGTGCAGATCTACAACGTCTTGGAGAAGAAAGTTAAGTTACAAGCCTCTAATTGTAAAGATATTTTTCCACCACCTGACAATCAATTCATTAGCAATATTACAAATACAAGATAAGTTGTTAAGCTTAGACTAAACATCTTAAATCACTACATGCTACCTCCTTTTGTCATGTAGTGGGATGGAAAAACAACTATGAACTTCCCTAAGTTGCAAAGAAATGTGATGCAAGAGAGATAATTTTTGGTTTTTTCTGTAAGCATAGTTGTGTTTTCAGTGTTAGGATATTGATCTTGTTCAAGCTGCTGGAATTTCAGAGGGATTTTTTTTTTTGTGTTTTTTTCTAGAAATGTAAAAGCAAATATGAAATACATTTTTTTCCTCAGTATATACACTTACGAAATGTCATGAAAATATTACTTCTTAAAAGCTTTTGGAGGTATGGGTGAGAAGTGTGTTAAAAGTTCTTCAAACCTTTTCACACAATTATATTTTTTCCATTTGGCTGTAGAAGTCTCAGATTCCATGCCAAATAGGAAGGTCTGCAGGTGTCTTTCTTTGATGTACACTGTTTTAAAATATATTTCACCCTTGAGGAAATACCCATATGATGATTTTTTTACACCATCAGTAGCAAATTTGTCTTAGTGAAGATTATTGTCTCTGCTTAGAAATCTTCACATTTATGGATGAAAGCTGCTTCATAAGGTCAAAGACATGAGTTGTATTTTTCACACTAACTTGAGCAAAGCAAAGGTGAAAGTTGTAAAATATCTTCAAGCTCGCTTGGCACCTGATCACCTCTGATTTACAAGGATGTTCATATTGCTGCTATTGAATTAATACATTTGCAGTAGCCTGCTTTAATTTAGATATTTCCAGACCAGTTAACTGGAAGAAATAAATAGGTGTTTAGCATTTAATAGATATGATTATCATTTTTATTTAACTTATTAGTAAAGGCGGATAGTAAATGGTTGCCTCAGCATCTGAAGTGTTTGGAATTTAAGAAGAGTGTTCCTATACCACACAAGGAAAATATTATATATTCTCGGGGTTTTCCTGCCCTGTGTGTGTGTCTTTGCACACCTATAGACCTTGTAAGAAAAGACGGTGGCAAAATTCTTGCTGTGTAGCCTGCTGGTGAGAGTATTTAATGAGAAATATAAGCCCAGAGCAAATGAACTGAACTTAAGTAATTTTTATGTCTGCAATACTAAGTTGTGTGCAATGAGTCTTTCTTCTGTCTGCTCTGGAGGTCTGCACTGTGCCTGTGGGCCTCTACCTGAGAAATTATTAGAAACAGTCTGCTGTGAAAAGTTTCATTTCTGTGAATCAGTGAATCACAGAGAAAGCATTTAGTTGAAAAACAACCAGTCTTTCTGTTTAGTCAGTTTGGTGTTTTCTTCGTGTGTCTTCCATTCTTTATCCCCTCTTTTTTCAGAGCATATTTTTCAAAAACTGTTGCTTTCAGATAAATCTGTTGAAATTTTAACAGTGATTCTTCAGACATCTGTCGCAACATCTGGACTTGGAGTCCTGAGAATAACTAGCATACTCCCATGCTCCCTCCTGTCCTTCTCATTCATACTTAAAAACCAAAACTAAAAAAAATATCCCTATATGTAATGTTTTTTTCTGCCACCTTTGTTAGTATGTAACATATGAGGGTCTCCACAGGGAAAGAGACCTCTTAGAGAAGCTTGTACATGGCTCTCAAAGGTGTAAAGTGTGGTGAGCAAGCAGGGGCTGGGACATTGGATCCCACATCTGCCTCTTCAGCAGCACAGTTTTCTGCCCTTGCTTGGCTTCTCTCTTGCTTGTTCCAGCTGCTTTTTCCTGTCTCCACAATGGCAGCTGGCTCTTGTGCTTTTATTCAGATGCCTTTTCAGCACTGAATTGTCTCTGATTCCTTTAAGTGGCTTCAAGCTTCTGTTTCTCTGTGTTTTCTTCCAGTTTCTCACGCTGAGCAGCTACAGGATATGGACAGGAAGGTCCAGGCTGCCAGATGTGCTCAAAGCAGATTTTGTCCCAACAGACATTTTTTTTCTGGTCAAGCTGAACTAGCTATGCTTTTTTTATCCCAGCCGCATCAGCTCTTGTGGCTAGGCTGGGCTTTGCATGTTGTGCTTTAATGAACACCATGAAAGCTTCAGGCTGGTTCATCATATCTAATTTAGCTAACTTTGCAGTCACTGCTCTGCAGTAGACAGTGCCATGCTGGCATAAACTGATGATTGCTGCTTTTCTAATCTAAACATTCAAAACTACTTGGCAAAATCCATTTCTAAATATCTTTATTATTCTGATTTTGTCTTCAAAATAAGGCACATGATTAGCTGAAAGTTTACTTTTCATAATTTCTGCAACTTAATTTCTTTGTCTGAAATAGCCATGAAAATTTCCAATATGTTTTCAATGTTTTTGTGGGTAAATTCAGAAATTGAATATGAGTCTGGTGAGGAGGCAGAAAAAATAGAGTAAACTGCATCTCTCTCACAAACCTGTTGGCCCTTCAGGTTCCATGCACACTCTTCTTCCTAACCTAACCAAACCCTGAACCTTACATAGCCAACAAATTTTACTAGGAGACACTTGCATACAGCCTGTGCATTACCAGTTTGTGCATCTTGATGCACACTTTGGTGTGTGCATTTTTTGCACTAACGTACACTGGTTATAACTTTGAGAGAGGCATTGGGATGTTGAGCACCCTGTAAAAGTTTTATCTTAATTTTACAGACCACGCTACTGTAGAAGCCAGAGCCCATTCTGTCAACTAGCTACCTTGAAACCGCCCGTAAATCACATTAAGGCAAAGCTGTTAGAAGGTTGTACTTACTTAGTGGGTAAAATAGGCTCCAAACTTACTGAGGTTTATAAAGTCACAAGATGTTCAAACCACTTGGTTTTTTGTTAGTGGTTTGTTTGGTTTTGCTTAGTATTTTTTTAAGAAGAGCTGTAACATTGCATCCTACATTCAACTGACAAAACATTAGATCTTTTCAAGCTCCTCATGTAGGATTTATTCTTAAGAACCTTTACTACATTCATGAGAGAGGTGTTTGAGTTCGGGACACAGTTTCTTGTTTCTGACCTTCTTAATTTTTACCCCTCTCCTTTACTTGGAAAGCTAAAGGCAAAATAAGGGCAGTCATATTGTGCATTCAGTTAAACTATTAATAAGCAGTACCTTAGGGATAAAGCACCCTTGTCCACCTGGTGAAGTGGGGAGCAAGTTCCAGTGAGGAGCCTTTCCATACCCTGACACTGTCCATTTGACAAATTTTTGAAAAACAGTGTCACACATCCTCTATTACACACAGGAAGGGGAAAATTGGAAGATTTCTCCGCAGATCTTTATAAAAATGCATCTTTTGAGAACATCTCAACTGTGGCGCCCACACTGGTACCACACTGGCACTGGTGTTTTCTGCCTACTGATTATTCCTATGTTCACTGCTCCCTTGTACCTTCCCTACCTGGTTGCCTGTGAACTGTTAGTTTTAATGCTGGTATTTAGGGAGTAGCATTTTCACTGCATTTTTTTTTGCATAGTTCGTAGCCATATCAGGATCCTAGGTGCTAACCCACAAGAATGTAGGGACATATTTTATCCTAACACTGCAGATCTGGCCAAAGATCCCCATGTGTTCTATTATGTTCCAGCCCTCTCCTGGATGTCATCTACACTGGAATCAGTGATTTAAAGTTTTAAGATTGCAATGCTTTTTGGACACCTCACCTCCACACCTCCAAGAGCCCCATGTCCCTTTTTTTTTTTTTTTTAAGCCATTGGTCTCAGCAATTCAGCAGAGAAATGGTGTTTAAATTAGATTAAACACATTAACCTAGTATCTTCCCTTAATATCTGACACATCTTGCTGCCTTAAGACAGATTGCAGTGTCTATGGCTGGTATTTATTGCTGAATGGATAGGAGGAGAGAAGGGCATGAACGGAAATAAAATTGTGAGCTTCCCAGATCTCAAAACCAGAGATTTTTAAATCAGTATTTCTACTGTCTTCCTCTGTCTTCTAAAATGCCTAAAGACAGCAGCAGTGAAAAGAGCATATAGAGACTTGCCATTGTTAGTAAAGTTGCACTGATGCATGTTTTATGAAGGTAAAGGAGTTGCCTTAATAATCATAGCAGAAGTGTGACCAAATGCTGTTCTCTCTTGACCTCCTGTAGTTCCATTTCTTCTGTGTTTTAAATATCTGAGGGCCTTTCTGCATTGTACATTGTACTTTAAAAAGAAGTAAGTTTGGTTTTAAACTGTCAAACCAACTGTTGGTGCCTGGTCCTCTTTATCGGGCCTCACGAGGCCTGTGTTTCCCCTCCCTGGAAGGATCAGAGATGATCTGTGGTGTCTCTTTTGGGAGCAATGTCATGCCTACCTGCTCTAACACCACTCTGTTTGGTGCCACCACCTGCTGCAGTGTGCTGGCTTTGCTCTGGGGCTTAAGAGAAGGTTGTATCCATCCCCAGCTGAACAGTGCCTGGGGCTGGGCCCTGCTCCTGCCTTGTGGCTCCTGTGTTTGATGGTTGTCAGGGGTATGAGCGTGCGCACCTCACAGGTGCACCCCTCAGTCATGGTATCATTCCTCCTCCATGATCTGCCTCACAGATCCAGCCCCCTTGCTTCACGCCTCAGTCTGCAACCCCCATATCTAATACTCCTTCCTAAGTAGTCTTGAGTAGGAAAAATCATGGACTCCTCAACTGACTCTTCATGCACTGTTTTCAGGGTCTTTAAGAATAAAATAAAAGGCAAACTGTTGCCTGCTGCTATTGCTGCTCTTTTAGCCACGTATTCCTTTGGTGCCCTCTAACAGTAATCAATAAGTGCTAGCTATTCCTAAGAGAGAAGCAGCATGAAGAAAGGGGTGAAAATACCATTGTTTGCTAGCACAGAATTGCTCATCACTGGAACTGTAAACATGGATCGATTATTTCTCTTTTTGTGAGGTTACTTCAGGTTTTCTAGAAAATAGTTTGCATTTCCTTTCCTCTTGGCCACATAAATTGTGAGCTGCCCTTAAGCATCTTTAAGGAAACATACTTTTGTTTAGCCTGTTGTATCTGTCTCATGAGGATATAGTCACCATGCATGTATTACCAGTTAAAAGGCATAGCGAGAGAAATCCCAAATAGTTTAGACATTCCATATCTTAATCCATTTCCACTAATGTTCTCAGAACACTTGTGTCATAGTTTTAAAAATATCAGTTTTTCTAAAAATTGAATAGTTTTTAAAAAATCAAGTATTTTACTGAGAAAATCCAGTACATGACAACCTCTGTTGTAGAGGGACATGGTCCTAATGTTAGGTCCATCAGAATCAGTAGAAGCGACTAATGGATTTGGTCACATTTTTCTCTTGTCTAGTAAAGTCACCTTATCAGGACTAAACATCTGCTGAAACACTCTCCCAAACTGGAGCTGAAATCAGTGGACCTACACTTTTCCTGTGCTTTGGCCACTCACTGCCATCCTATTGGAGGTTCCACAAGTCTGAAGAAGAGAAGCTGAGGTGACTGTAGAGGATAAACAGCACCAAAAAGCAGAACAAAGTGAGGAGATAAAGTGAGATGTTAGATCATGATGTTGGAGGTAGCCTTTCACATCCAGATCTATAGGGATCTTCAGGCAACTAAACTTAAGCCAGCGGCTAAAGACTCTTCCAAAATGTTTTCAAACCAGGTTAAGTCAGACTGAAGCACTTCCATAAATGTTAATTATGACTGTGGTGGAGAGTCCTCTTGTAATGACTCCTATTCACATGATACACAAAAAGGCAAGTCAATTTCCAGATTTTTGTTTTATCTTTTTAAAGTCAGCATTGACAATATTGAGTGTCACATCTGCAGCCATAAGGACTGCCCATGCTGAATTAGAGACCTTCTGGCTTAGAAGCCTGTGTATTGACCAAATCAGGTAGGAAACAATATGCACATGCTGTGTTCTGTGCTCCTGACAGAAACCAGAGTATGTCTTCAAAGTGCAATTAGTACATATACACCGTACCTCCCGTGGACCGTTAAATATTGTATTCCATAACAGCCAGACCAAGCTTATATGCTTGCATATATACACTATTGTTTTCACAGTAAAATTGCTATTTATCTGGATGTGCTGAAGAAATTAAAAGTTAAGGCATTATTAGTGCTGGGTTTATCCTTTTTTTTTTTCTTTCAGTAGGATTGTAGTCTGATGTTCCTATGGCATTTTGTATTCAAATCTGTGGAGAACATCAGACCAGGTAGTCCTCTAAACTGTGTTTCCCTGGAGTATTTCAACTTCTGTCTAATGTTGCATTTAATTTCTCACAGACAGTATAACATATATTAACAGAGAATGCACTATATGTACAAAAAATCAGTTCTATCAGCTTTTGTTCTAATTAGGAATTCCTCTGGACATTTAGAAGGGCTCTTAACAGAGGCTGTGTCTTTTGGGGCCTTTGATGTCAAGTCCATTCTTTCATTCTGTTTTCACTTATGAAGAGCAAATCATCCTGGTTCAAACATTGCCAATAAGTCAGAGGTATTTCCAGGGAAACATTTGGAGAAAGTAAGACCTGTTGAAAAGAAATCTAAAGAAAATGAGTAACAAAACAGAAGAAAATAAGTTGAAAGGAACAGAGACTAAAAATGAGCTAGGAGTAGAATAAAAGGCCATTTGGAAGATGACTGAAATACTTTGAAAGACTGAAGAAAAAACAACGAACAAAAATGTAGAGAGGAAACAATGCAAAGCATTCAGCAATAAAGAAAAATGAGTAAAATTTAAAAAAAAATAAAAAACATTAAAGGTAGAAAAGAGAAAATAATTAAAGGTATGAGAGAAAGCATATGAGTGGATTGACAGGAAGGGAAAAGATGCTAACAAGAAGTGGATGGCTATGAAAATTTCTTTAGAGAGAGATTATGTCCTTAACATTATCATGTGGCCATTATGGGAGTTTTGCTGACAACTTCAAAGTGATAAAGGGGGAAAAATGGAAGACAGATTCTTTACTTTGGACATCAAAGATGTATGAATATTCATGAAGCATAAGCTGTAGATAAACCTGTGTGATTCAGAACTGACAACATCAAGTTTTGGAAATGGGCTTGAGAGATATCGTTTGTGTCAAGTCAAAAACAAATATACTGCAGCCAGTGCCAGAAACTGGCTTCTGGTTTTGGTGGACTGAATCCATATTTCCTGCTGCTCTATTGAGTCAATGGCTATAGTCTTAATCTGACCTTTCTGTAATAAATTCTATAAAGGGAATGAGATACAAAATCAATATTCTTTTTGAGTTTGAGAAGATTTGTATTTCTTCAAAGGTGTACTTCAAGTAAATCCAGGCCATACCAGAACCACTGAACCCTAAAAATTAAACGGGAAAAATTCTTTGAAGGCTGAGATCGGTGTACTTAGCAAAAAATGTCCTAGCCAATATTAGGGTAGCAAATCTGATACACGAGATCAGTATTACACAATCTCAAGGTGTTTGCATCTTCCATACCACTCCTCAGGCGATCTGAATGCCAGTTTGGAATGGCCCAGTGTGTGAACTTCCATTCACCACAGAACAGTCATTTCTTACCCAGAAAGTTCTGGCACAACTCTAACAGTGAGTCTAACAAAGATATGCTGCTCCTTGGGAAAGGTTATTCGTTCTTGAGGAAGGAAACACTGACATTTTAGACATCAGAGCTCAGTGTTAAACTTTTGAAGGAATCTTAATTTAGAAGCGCTGAGTTATTCTTAAATGACTCTGTTTATTTACCTGTTTTAATATATGTCTAATATCTGAATTTTGGTCTTCTGCACTTTGAAATTTAGGCTAAAATTTATCGCCAGGTCTCCATGCTTTTAAAAATGTATATAAAATCATGTGAAAAACCTTACAGTATTTATTTTTACACAGTTTATGATATAAACAAACCATGCTTGTCTAGTAAACAGGAACTATTATCCCCTTTTAGAAAAGTCAGATTTGAGATTCTGCTGATTGGTGGAGAACAAAAGATACAAAAAAAAATCTTTATTTAAAAAAATGCAAAAAATCCCATTTTCGTGAACCCGCAAGGAATAGAATAGGGCATATTTCATTGCCAACATCTTATAGACATAATTCTGCCCAGATGGTTCTCTTTCTAGGTTATTTTTCAGAGCTGCACTCCTTTTTCAGTCCATTACCTTCTCTTTATCTCTAGTTTGTGCTTTCCTGTGGCTTCTGCTGCTTGCTTAAGCTCCTCTACTAAAAATATTTGTTCTAGAACCTTTTTGTATATGTGCCTGGTATGCACTTCATTGTGGGCCAGAACCTCCCATTTTGGAAGCAGCAAATTTTTTCCATCTTTTTGCACCATGAAAGAATTTATTATGCTTGTTTCTTTTCAAATGAAGAACACTTGTTCTTTCAATAGCAGTTTAGCAAATTTGGCCTGTACAGTGAAGATCACTATTAGAGGTTACTTGGTCATTTTAAAAAGGGTTCTCCATGAATATTTGTTGCCAGTTTTCCAGTAGCTTCTCTCAACTCTTTTAGGTGAAAGAATGGGAAAGAAAAGACTGAGCTTTACACAGAAGTTGTGAGTTAACATTGGTCTGGTGGCAAGTAGCATCAGATCAAGAATCAGATCTCTAAGCAAGTTGCTGAGTTCTTTCACTCTTTAGCTCAACAGATAAAAATGCAAACAATATTTTCTCATGTTATTTTCATTGGCCTTTTAAAGAGTTTGCTCTTTCCCATAAATATTTGGGCAAGGCAAACTCTGGTGTATCTTTGGTTATCTTTTACCCTTGTCTGAAATCAAACTTATCAGTCACATGTCAGGGCCATTCTCCTTGTGCTGCTGTAATATAATGATGCAGTAAAAAGTTTGGAAGTTACTGAAGTAGAGTGAAGCACAGAGAACTCCAGGGACAGAAATGAGTCTCCTGAGAATATCTTATCTACCTGCAGTTTACTTAGGAAGAGGCTCCCTCATGAGGTAATCTCTCCTGCTGGAGATCTAGGTGGAAATGCCACACAACCAGCCTGTCACTGAAATGTGAGGATTTCAGTTATTCATGTAGGTTGGGATTCAGTGGGAATGTTTAAAGAAATAAATCATTAGTGTAACTTAATTCAGTGTTCTACTCTCTACCTGCCTTAGAATAGGGTTATATTTTTACAGTCAATACATTTCAATTAATATTGGGCATATTTGTGCAGTGAGTGTGTGCTCCATGTCCTCCATAACTTTAATGCTGTTTTGAATTTGTTTCCATTGCAGAGTCACTGCTCTTGTTGAGAAATAGAAAAGAGCTTTATAATGTGCCTGTGCAAAGTATTTACGTTGTAAGGACTTCAAAATTGTTTTCTCTAAATCTCTACAGCCTTTTAAAGGATTCCTCATGTTGCTGTAGAGGCAAAGTACTGTTTTATTTTTTCTTTAAACAGACCTTAACAGTTCATCATACTTTTGAATAACAAGTAGTTGATCATGTACCTTAATTACAAGTGCAAATTGAAGACACTTGTCCTATTCATCAAAATAAATCACATATGAGTTAACTAATGAAAAAGTCAACAGACACAAGAACAATACCACAGCAGTGTTAGCAAATATGGGGGTAAAATCCTTAGCTGGTATAAATCAGCATGGTCCTAATCTCTTCAACTGGGTTGTGCCAGAAAATACCAGGTAATGATCTGACTTTCTTTGGGTAAATATGTGAAGAATTATGTGCAATAATTTTATTTTGAGAAATTAGGGGGCAATATTAATTGGTGTCAAATCTTTAGATTTTGCTTTGTATATGTCCTTTTAGATAAAACAATCATGTTGATCATATAATGGGAGACTTTGACTTCTATTCTGGAAAATGTGATTTGCAAATCTCATTTTCCAAGCCAGCTTGACATGCTTACACACAGAGATTAAAAGTCTGGGATCAGAAAGTTCAGTCATTAGGTGAAGTAAAGAGCTGTGATGCTACAGATACAGCATTTTCAGATCCAGATTAACGATTAAAGACCAAAGTTATTCAGTGTACAAGAGGAAACACATTTCACAAATGAGGGTAAAAATTTGCTTTTAGAGAAGGGGTGAAATAGCTGCTGAAGGTGCAGTGCTGACTCACAGAAACCAGAATGTTTTCTATAAACGCCACTCAGATCCCTTGTTTTTATTGTGGAAGTTTTGTTGCTGAAAATCTCTGCTGTAGGTGCTTTCCAGCTGTACAAAGCTCTCATCCCTCCAAATATCATCAATAAACAGAGGTCAGAGGGAGAAAGTAACAACATGGATTTTCTACTCAAATCAACGCATTTTCCTATAAAGGCAGCAGGGCAGAAAAATTATTTTGAAGCAGGGAAGAAAAACACAGGAAGCTTCAAGACAAATTAGTGAGGGCCAGCTGATGCAGAGAGGGACTGTAGAAGGGTGCGACAAGGTGACTTTTTGGGTTTGTGATAAAAGGGCAGGAAGAGTTCAAGAATGGGGCAGAACAGAGGTAATATGAAGGGCAAGTCTCCTGCTGAAGGGCAGTATCCACATGTCTTTAAGAGGACCTTCAATGCATTTGACTATAAGAGTATTATATCAGCACTTGCTATGAGACCATAATATAGAGGGAAATAAAAAAGGCTAAGTGTTGGATGATTGGGAAATGCCAGATTTCTGTGTTGCTTTGAGACTGTTCCCCTGTGCTGTCATGCTGCCTATAGTTTAATGTAAGGGCTCTGTAAAAAGGGGTGAGTGGGAATCACATGTAGTATTTAAAGAAAGAAAAACAGTGAAAGAAAAATACCCTAAATCACGGTTACAGAGAGAAACACAGTGAACAAAAATAATTACTTTGTTGGTCATGCTAAGGATTTGTCTGACCCAGTCTGATCTCTATACATAATAATGTATAGAATACTTCCTTCCCCCATTAATTCTTTCTTTTTCTATTAATCTGCATGATAAAATGGACTTTAGATGATTTTCCTTTTTTTTTACAGAAGATCTACAAAGTGTAGCAACTTTGTAAGAGTTAAGAAGAGGCAGCAGTGAGGAAGAACAGGCTGAAATACCCTCCATTTGGCATCCAGAACCCTTATGTATGATTTTGAGTTTAAACAATGGGCCTCTTCACAAAATATGTACTTGGTTGTTCTGACCACTTTTTCTCAAGAGCTTCTGATTTCAGTGAATATCACTCTCAGTGACTAGTCGTCAATACCTGGTGAACAATACGAATATCAATGTGTTTATAAAGGAGATCACATACAAAAGAACAGGAATTTAAGGTAGCTTAACTTATCAGCTGAGAAAAACCAGTAACCAAGTCTTAAAGACATTTCCTCTAAAGATCTCCCATATGACAAATTATTTTTATGTATTTGCAAATGACAGTCAAATAATTTCAAAGATTGCTCCTGGGTGAGTGCCAAATAATTGTAAAAATTTGTATAGGGGAGAAGTAGCAGGCTCATTTAATTATCCTTTCCCCTTTGCTTTGTATGTTTGAATTTGTTTATATATCACTTTTTCTTTTGCAGAAAGGGGAAATATTTTAGACCCTGGTAATAACTGATACTTGTGTGAAGAACAGCCCAGATGGTGTTTAGCTATCTTGAAATCTCCTTTTGGTTGTAGGACTTCTCCACTCCTGGAGTAGAAACAATACCCTGAGACTTACACAATCAATCACACAGCATGAATAATGAACAATCTCTCAAAGCAACAGTCCCGTTTGCATAAACCATTCATTCAGTTTATTTGAATATCCACCAAATTAATGAAAATCAAAAGGAATGCATGGATCATTTACAACAAGAAAGGAGGGATGAAACCATTGAGAAAGAAGGTTCATGGCTCTGTTTTGCTAGAATGAAAAAGAGGAGGCAGGTTGGAGCAAAAACTACCAGGAAATGAGCTTCTTCTTGCCCAGCCTGGCAAGGTTTCTTTCTAAATAGGTCCTCTGCATCACTCTATTTATCCCCCTGGCTGCTTTTTTCAAGAGGGTTTGGAGGAAATCTGGGAGCCCCAGTTTGCAACAATGTGGGAAAAAGTAGTTAAAAACGTGATTTTAACTAATTGACTTTTTGCAAGAGGAGAACCTGAGGTAAACATTTTCAAGAAATATTAGTTTCCAGAGATGCCTGAACTAATCTTTTTTTTGTTTGTTTGTTTATGGTACACTACATACCTGGGAAAATCAGTTACATGAGGGTCTCTTTAGATACATTCAAAATAGGACAGTTTTGAAAGAAACTCAGAAAGAGGTGTGCTTGCATTGTCTGTTCCATTCCTTATTTTTCTCTCTCTACTGGTAGAAGGTGCCTCTGCTGTGAGTCTATATTAGATTTCAAGACAGTAAACTATTCCAGCTGTCATACCTAAGTGAGAAACCTAAAATCAACTAATAGCTTATCAGGAGGTGCTTTTCACTTCTCCATTCCTGCTGCCACTCAGACTTTCCATTTCTTGTTCTTCAGAAAATAAAAAAACTAAAACAAAACATATGCATCATTCAAATGTGGATGCAATTAATTTCATTAGGAAATTCTGTAATCCTTATGTAAGAACAATTCCATATAGGATAGAAGATCTAATAATGTGTGTCTCCTTCAATATTTAAATTAAAGAAGCATGTCTCTGTCTAGTTACTGATTATTGTGCTCCAGTTTACAACAAAAAGCCTCCACCTGTCCTTCATACTTTGGCAATATGATATCAACAGAAATTTTATGCATGTCAAAATAATTACCAAATAAAAAGATACATATTTATTGCTTTGGTAACTCCCATGAATAAGATGAGAACACAGTGTACTTCAGATAAATCAATCCCTATCAGACATGGCTTTGCCAGACAGGCTGGTGGTCTAGGTCTCTGTGCAGCTCTTCAGCCTGGCCTCTTCCAAAATGTTAATATCTGACACTCACCATTGCTTAAACCACATTCCGATACTCCTGCCAGACAAATCCCTTCTTGCAGGGCAGCAATCATCAGTGGGCTGTTCAGAGTCTCCCAGAGAGACCCTTTAAGTCAAGGCCTGTGTCAGCAGGTTAAACAGATGTTTCTGTTCAACAACCTACATCCTGCACAGCAGTCCTTGTGAAGATAGTCAGCCTAACAGCTGACAAAATCTGGGGAGCTGCCAGGGAATCCCATTTTGGGGGACACAGGAAGGAAGAACCTCACTCAGGAAGCAGCTTGCTCACTACTACAGAAGTCCGGTCTTTTTTAGTCTTCTTCATTGCTTCTGGCGTTCTTCTGGCAGCTGTTTTGTTGGGTGGGTTTTAAAAGATGGAATACAACATACCTACTTCATATGGAGCTTATCCTACAGGGTTTGGAATATGGATGCAGTGTTATTTGAATGAAATGACTCTGTCCCGCTGCATGCTCACAGAAAGGACCTTATTTTCAGAGTTGTCATTACTTTCCCTGACTTGTTTGGTTACTATTATTTCAATACCTAAATCTCAGCAGATTAAGTTCCTGAAATCATGAACTCCTCTTTCCAAAAGAAAAATACTCAAAACAACACCTTTTCATATATTTTGTGTATTATTTTACAATAGCCATCTGATGCAATGTTTAGTTCCAGGAAAGGAGATGGTGTAAGATGTACAGATTTCTGATTTTCAGCTTGAAGAGCACAGACCACTTTTGATTTCTCTGAAGGCAAATCAAAGTCCCAATGATCTAACTGTATTTTCTCTTGTCTTATTTCATTATATTCAGAGAGCAAAAACTGTGCCATCCAAATACCAAATACTTACAATTACTTTTTAGGGAAAATTGTGTTTTAAAATTAGCCCCTAAGAAAATAAATTGAATAATATATTAATAATAATGCAATAATATAAAACAAGCTGCTTATAGATAGAAAGCTGATGAGTTTCCGGACTTAAGCTGCTAGAGACATAGTTACAGGCATCTGGAAATTTCATTGTTATTATGCTTTTTATTTGTTAAACTAGATCACAAATGAGCTATTTATTTATATTTCTTTGCTCTTTATTCTGAAAAAAAAACCTGCTGAGATACACACCAGATATCTGTCTCTGTTCTGTATATCTTTATTTCTCATACCTGCATTTGTCATGGCTTATTGCATGCCTGACTGCTACTTCCTGTTGATTTATTGTGTAGTTTTACACAATAAATTTTTGTCATATTCTTTGTTCTACCAGCTGTTTCTCAGTCATCTCAAAGGATACGACTTCTAAGTGGTTCTTCTCTTAATGTTCATGTACTTGCCTTCTACAGCAGAAAGACAGAGAGCCTTTGCCCACCATTTGCAGATATGCATGCAAACACAAAGCTTTAAGTCATCAGAAGTGAACTGTCATTTTCATGTATATTTCTTCTCCTTCTGAAGCCGGGGATCACATCAATACATCTTCTTTTCTCCTCCCAGAACTCACAAGTGTTTAAATCAGCAAAGAACAAATGAGATCATTATGGTAGAAATCAACGGGAGAGCAGGAAGGGGTGTATCAGTAAAAAAATAGATGTAAATGAGTCACAAGGGGAATGGCAGCTCCAGGGAAAATTCCAGTTACCTGAGGTCATACCCACTTTGTCCTCACATAAGACTGGATTCACAGCTCTGCTCTGTCTTCTCTTCACCAGCTCAGTACGGGTGTCTATGGCCTCCTGACTCTCTCATGATATTTCTGATGCTTATTCAACAGACTTTAATTAATGCTGGCCTTCTTGCCTGCTTTTCAAACTGCAACTCTCCTGCTGTATTTGCCTTTTAGGAACCAGAACTTTACTGTCAAAATTTATTTTCTTTTCCTAATATATCCATCCTCTGTGTTTTTGTTTTGCCAGCTTAATATGCCTTGACACCCTAGTTCTTGTAAGTAGATCAGTTGGCTTTGGTGGAGCTGCCCCCATCCCATTTCTCAGTTAATTTCACTGCTTCTGATGGTCAGGCAAACTCAACCTCCAACTTCCCTATCAAAACTATCAGTTAGCTTTTAATGGCAGTCCTACAATACTGGTAACTTGCCTGATTTAACCTTATCAGATTCAATATTCATTCTAAAAGAAATAAAATGCTTCTTGTTTTCAAGCTAAAGCATTACAGAGTAATGTATGTTGTAAAACACATTGCTACATCAATGATAGTCTTCAACTTTTAGCTTCTCATGTGTTTGTCACATTTTAAATTCAGTCTTAAAGCTGTATGTTGCTCTGAGAAAGTTTGATGTCTCCATGAAAATTCAAAAAACCCATACTGGTGATAAGGCTCTGAATAGCATGTAGAACCAAAGCCCTTTGGGCACCAATATCACCAAGAAAGGACTGTCCTACTAGTAAATCTAGAAAATAAATGGAGTCAGGAATTATGTGAAGAATTTTTCAGAAATCCAGAGTAATGTGAAGAATTTCAAATGATCTCCAGGTTGCTTTCAGATGGACGTGATCTGCCTGACTTTGTTCCAATTTTCCAGCTCTGTTTTTAACCACTTCAGTGCATTTCTCTGTATTCTTGGAAGCTGTACAGATGATAAAATCACCCAGCTGTATTTGCTATCTCCCTAGCAAGATACTTATCTGTATCTTTTACAACCATCTGCTACTTTCTCAGACAGGTAATGGAGCAGAAAATCAGCAAAAAACAAAACAAAACAAAACAAAACACCCCCAACAACCACAAAAAACCCCCCAAAACACCACAAAAGAAAAAGTATCCAATTTAGAGATTTCAGTTTTATCCTAAGCTTAATGAATAGTTTTATAATCCATGATTTTTTTTGTTTGGCACCATGAGAGCTGAAGGGCACACTATCAAGGAGATTTCCCTGCTAAAAGTGGTAGTACTTCTAAATATTAATGACATCGTTATACAGTTTATCAAATCCAAAGCTTTTAATTTAGATCACATCTCAGTCATGTATCACTTGTAGCCAGAAGTGGTTTTTATTTCTTTTAACATTTGAATCCAAAGTATTCAGAATTGATAGACTGTGAATTTTAAGCTTCACTTGTCTCTCCTCAGAGTCTTTAATTTGCACTATTTTGTTTTGATTTCTTAAACAGGTTTTGCTTTTAAGCAACCAATCAGTGCAATTCAACAAGATATAATAGGAAAGCAGTTCCCGACTGTTACTTTCCATTTTTCACATCTGTAGCGTAATTCATCAGAATAAAATCTCTAGGCTTGAATGATAGTCTATTTAGGGCATGAGATAGGTACTCACCAATGAAAACTCAACCTACTCTAGTTTAATCAAGAAAAAGTGCTGTTTGCTTCAGGTAGACTATTGCAAGGAGAAAATGAAACTTAGTTTAAACCAAAGAGAAAAATAAGATATTGGCTTTCAAACCAGCTCTTGCAACTCTTCAGTCCAGGTTCAGGGACGGATCTACTGCTGCTTGTCTTCTTGAATGCATTTCTTTTTTATTTCCAAGAAGGTATTTGGCACAGGTGGACAGCAGCTGATGAATATTGTTATATGAATATAGGCATCCACAGGAACACTATGACTGTTTTCCCTGGAACCACAACAGCAAAATGGTTATAAGAATCTATGGGATAGGAATACACTTTTTGTGTCCTGTGTATTCCATCTATCTTTGTCTCCATTTATTTTTTACTGAATAGCCTGGGAATGTGAAAAGTAGGTACTTTCTAAGAAGAAGAAATCGGTGCAGCAAGTTGAGGAAGAATATAACTGAAAGATGTAATAATCTTGAGAGTTATTCTCTATTACAATTTGGGGCATAACAGGAACTCCAGTTTCCAGCTGTGTTTTGGTAAGAAGAGAAAGGTTAAGAGCAGTGCTAAAGGGAATATGTGGTTATGCTGTTATTTTCTGCTTGCCTAATTTTACATCAGTATCACTAGAACACCTTCATCTGAAATCAGGTGCTTAAATGAAGGGATGTCCACTGTCCATTTTTCTAAATGGACAAGGCAGGAAAATGGCATTAGAAAAGATGCATCCACATTACAGATAAAGAATTAAAGCATAGAAGTTGCTGAGTTGTGCTAACAAAAGGCCAGACACAGCTTTGAGCTACTGAGAAGCAGAAGCCGAGAGAGAGACATTGCATGTAAAACACAATGTGGGGCAGCAGCTTATAAGAAAACTGTTGACCAAGATTGAAACTACTTTAACACTACCGTGTCACAAACATCAAATAAGAAGGTAAAATCAGCCAAACTAGGCCCATTGGAAAGTGCAAAGACACACTGCCTGTTTATTAGGAAGAGGGTAAAAGTGGCAAGGGAGAAGAGCTCGGGAGGGAACGAAGGTGTTAAAACAGAATATAAGGCATAGCAAATAATGTGATCTGATCTGACTGGGATACAATTTTAAGAATTTTAGTGTTATGAATATTAGATATTTGTGATTAGGTTAGGTTTGGATGCCACTGGTCACTAATCCTTTGTGACAACTGTGTCTATCCTGCAAATACAGACAAGTCTGCATTGCATCAAATCATCAGCATTGTGTCAGATCATCAGCACTGCCTCAGTCTGCTTTTCACCTGGAGAAAGCTTATTTCTGAATCCTCTAGGATCGTCTAAAAAAAATATTTAACTGTAGCGTATGGATCTCCGTATTATTGTTGAGGGCTGTTACTTTTTGTAGGTCTGACTTTAAGAATTGCAATTGTTTTTGTACAGCAGAGAAGTAAAAATTATTCAGTTAGAGAGAGAATGATCCGTCCTACTACCTCAGCTGCTCCTAGGTTTTCTAAGGTTTAACATGTATTCTTGCTGTTGAGCGTGACCTTTCTTTGGCACAGATGCTCTGTCTCCATTCTTTAAAGACAATTGCCTGCACTTCTGAAAGTGGCTGCCATGCACCACAAAGACCTCTGAAGTCCCTTTGCAATCCATTAAGAAATTGGTTTATTTACTGTCTGCTATTGATTATTACTTAATCTTAGACTTCTTCCCTCAAAGAAAAGAAAATAATCTTTGTGCAGTTTCTGGTTTGTTCTGTGGCCAGAGAGAAGAAAAAGCTCTGATGCAGCTGACTGAAGAGACTGTTCAGCTTTGAATCAAAGTGCATTTGTTTTCATTTTCTAGCCAAGTTTCTGGTCAAAAGATTTATCTTGAGCTAGAATGTAGTGAAAATTGCCAGGTTGTTGATGTCCCAAGAGATAAATTTCTCTGTTTACTTGTAGGGCAGATGCAACCAAGGCACATGATGGTCCCTAGATTTTTTTTCCCTGGTTGAAAAGACTTGAGCCCCCTTCAGAATCAGGACTAACCACTGCTATTGAGTGGTCTCCACTAAAGCCTTATCTGTGGCTCCCAGACTGCTATTTTTTTAACCCTTTGGGTTTATCCCAATCATAGGGTTGGTGTAAGCAGCATATAAGCCATGCACAGAAGCAAACATTTTATTTTATCCCACTGTCCTGAACAACCAATGAATGGTACACGTGTACACAAACACAGTGTCCTGCACCACTTCCTTAGAAAGGAATGGGAGCTCTCAAATAGGACAGAAATGTCTTTTTAAGCAAGAGTAAAAACCACCCCAACAACATTAGGTTAGTTCCTGAGGAGCAAAACTGGGAATGTCAATTTTCTGTGCTTTTACACACTAACCCCTGTGCTCCTACCCACCACAGGGGCTCCTCCATGGCTTCTCATGGCTCTGCTCTCTCTTGGTTCCTTCTCATGTCCCCTGACCGCCCACTGAGCAAGAAAAGCTGTAGCTACAGGGATCAGAGCTGAGAGGGGCATATGCTGACAAGTCACGTAGTGGGTAATCTGCTACGTGGATATGGGCAGGTCACACTCAACAGATGATGGTTCAGTTCATGCTGAAGCCCTTTCCCTCCTGGGAAGAACTCGCTTGGCTCTATTCTCAATCCATCCAGACATAATTTGTATGAAATTTTCAGGAACATAATTATTGTTATGATTTCTGCTACTTTGTCAAATTTGCATCCAGTAATCGAAGAGCAGACAGAGATTGATGAAGTTTTTCTTTCTTTAAAAAGAGGTTTAAAAAAAAAAAGAATAGAAGGGAAACTAGGAAACTAAAAATATCAGGTTTTTTTTTCCAAAATTATTTTTTAGCTACACTTCGTATTCCTGCTGATAAGGAATTTGAGAAAATAAAGAATTATACTTTTTTTTCCAAAATTATTTTTTAGCTACACTTTGTATTCCTGCTGATAAGGAATTTGAGAAAATAAAGAATTTTTAATATTTCCCATAGATTTTGTGCAAAGTTTGTGATCAAATTGTATATTCTATGTCCTGAAAAAGATAAAAGCAAATCTGAACATCTCGATGCAGTATTTTAATCTCATAAATATGAAAAACAAATCGTTACCCATAATTATGAACTACAAAAAGAATAACAAATATTCCTATTTCTATAGGTGAGATTTTGGTTTTTATTATTTTTTGTGTTGTGATGGTTTGTGTTCAATTTTAGTTTTAGATATATGATTGTTCTAAAGAGCTTTAAGTTACATACTTTTAATGTACACTAAAAAATAACTCCCTTGTATCGCATCCTCCCACACATATAGCTTCAAAGTTTTAAAGGAGAGTTTCTTTCCTTCCCTTGTCTTTAAGAGCCAAATTTGGTAAACCTTCTATCTGACACTTCTGAAGCCTGAAATCCTTTATTTCCTGGCAGAGGGGTCAATCCTGTCATCCCTTCCTATCTCCATGCCATCTCCTGGGCAGATGGGAATTGCAGAAGTGCTTAGCCTTGCCCCAGCTTTGCTCCCTGTGAGAACTAAGAAGGGTGGCTGATGGCAAAGGCAGTAGCTTAACTGGACAGCCTTGAAAATGCTATTCCTTATCATCAGCCCTATATTACCTGTATGTGTATAGAGGGAAGCAGTGAAACTCTTCTGGCCAGAAGCTCTCATAATATACTATAGCAAAACCCCTGTGGATAGAGTTCTGAATATTTCCCTAATTCCCACTAAGGCTTTAACCTTTCCTGGTTTTATTTCAGTTTTATTTCAGTTTTATGTTCTTGAGGTCATGTGATTTCTGCCAGTGGACAGTAGAGGGAACTGGCCCTGGTAGCTCTCACTGTGGGAGTGATTTGTTGATCAAGACATACGAGCAGCAAATACACCCATTTCCCCTTTAACCCACTTACTTATTAATACTTTATTCTTTTTCAGTATTGAATATTAATAAGCAAAGAGCCACAAGAAATTTGCCTAGGAAAATTCCTCCAACCCCCAAATCTGCTTTTCTCTGCAAGTTATTAAACGTAACTTTCAGCAAGAGATTGGTAGTCGTTCTTTTGGGCATAATTTACAATCCCTCTCTGTCATCCAGAAGGCTTTAGAAGGATGCTGTGCCTCTGCAGTGGTGCTTAAAACCAGCAGGGCTCTTCTGTCATAGCCAGTGAAACCTTCTGCAACATCACAAATTAAGTACACATCTGTGAGTTAGGAGTGTATTTACTGCAGTGGAACAAGGACCTGAAGATAGCTCTTTCTTTTCTGCTGGAGTACATGAACTCCAGATGATGTGCTAGAAAAGGAACCACCTGGCTGCTCAACCCATTCCTCTCTCCCCCTTTTCTCTCACCATCCACAGCACCTGTGCTTCCAGCTGTGCAAGTGAGAAATTGTGCCAGCCAGTCCAACTAGGATTCTGGTCAGCATTACATGTGTTGTTATTGAATTTCTCTCTCCATTTTTCCTTTTTTTTGTAGGGGAGAGGATAGAAGGAATATTTCTTGTGTACATGCTTTACAAGTCCTCACTTTCCTTGCAGAAGAGAAGTTTCCAAGCAGATCTTTCTAACCTAAATAATTTCACTTATTAGTTTTTCCAAGATATTCTTACAGCTATCTCTTCAGAAATGGTACCATGCAATTTTGAATGTGCCTGAACTCTCCAAGCCCCTCATGTTGAATGTGATCCTTCCCAGGCTTGCTGTGACCAAGCACTGTTTTGGGATATCCTGCCAGGTTGCAGGATCATAGGGAGCTTGATGAGGGAGGCAGCCCCTGAGTGAATAACAAGTTAAAGTTCGTCCCACAGCCCAACATGTGCACAGGTGATCTACAAGAAAGGATGTGCTGGAGGACAACTCTCTGACTTAAAGCCAGGAAACCCTACAAAAATGTAAACACTTTCTCCGTAAATCTTGCAGCCAGGTAAATCTCAGGCAAAGATTCTGTACTGTAGCTCATCAATACACCAATATAGAAGTTAAAGCCTGTTTCTTGTTTTCCCTGCACTGCAATTTATTTTTTGGGGCGGGGGTACTACTTAAAATCTCTCTAAGCAGTTTATGTGGTTTGAATCTTATTCTTAGACATCCAATTCACTATGTGTAGTGAGCAAGGAGGTGGGACAGAGTGAAAATCAAGAGTTTAAATGTAGGTGGACTCATGGGCTATCTTAAGATACCTAAAATAATGCCATTACTTAAAGTATATTGACTAGTACAGGTCACCTTTTACATCTACTATGTATGGATGCCTCTCAAGCCTATAGGTGTCTAAAATTATGCTAGATTCTTAAATATAGATGTGTGGAGGTTTGTATCTCTGTTCTGGATTTTGCTTCAGTGGTCTAAAGTCCAATTTAGAGTGGGATTGGTGAGCAACTCTGCATACCTTTCTTGGATAGAGCCATTAGTGGTATTACTGCTACAAATAAGGATAGAATGTCCCTCAAGTTCATCAGGTATACTCCAGAGAAGCCCCTGTTGCTAGGAGTGATGATAGTTCTCATTTAATAAAAATACCCAACTCACAACCAAGAAAAAAAAATCTGATTTAAATGTCCTGCGCTAGTGCCTCCATCAGGTCCTTGCTCCATGATCTCAATTACATCTCTAACCAACCTTCCTTATTAGAACTATATCTGTCATGAGTTTCTTGGAGAAAAAAGAGTGGTTTGGGTCTTTCTCCCCAAGGGAAAGGAGGGAGTTATGAAGAGGAATTTGCAAAAACCATCATGAGAAGCACAATGACTATCCAAGGAAAAATGCTCAACATGATACTGAAAGCAAAGAGAGCTCAGGAAATCTTCAAACTCAATAAAAAAAATTGGGGGATGTGATTAACTTTTACGGGTTTTTATTTCCATACGTGTCAGCATGATTTATTCAAAATTTGTTTCCTCAGGTTTTTTAAGGGCTTGTGAATAACAAGTGAATTAGTGATGTTTATTCAAGCGAATGTTTGTAAAGCTGCTTTATTGTGTAGATACTGCTACATCTAAGCATTACTTTTCAATTTCATTTCAGTATAAATTAACTTATCTTCTTTCAAGTGCCTTTAAAGCTAATAATCCTCAAAGAATTAAGATTAGAAAGTAATGTTATCAGTGACAAAGCTCATTAATGGCTTTTTATCACAACAAACTGGTGAACTATAGCCAGGATAATTGGAGTAAATGAAATATACCTATTTTTTAGCCATGTATCCTTTACTTTACTTTACATTAATTACTTCACTGTTCTGGTCAAATAAAATTTGAGTGGCTTGTCTGCTTCTTTTCTGTGGGGACTGAGCAAATGTCAGGTGTGCCGCTTTGAGAAGGCAGAAAGGGTAAATCTGCAGCAGTCCAGATAAGGATAGGCAGAGCAGGTAAATACAAAGATCAGAACAGGTGCCACTGATGATCATTTTCAGGTGGTTCTAGGGAGAATCATGCAGCATATTCCCACAGGAAAGGGGACCTAGCTTTCTGGAAGGAAAACATGGTTATTTTGGTAGATAGCTCAGATTTTCTGGGGGAGTACAGATGTATATATTTTTTAATAAACTCTTTATAATAGGTGTTTTACTATTTTAAAGTTGTTTTGAAGTCCAGCAAAGGCTTCTCTAGAACAGACCTGCACAATTGGATGCTGTTTTCATCATGGACCTTAATAGTCCTTTCCATAGAGACAGCCTTCCCTAGTAATTCCTCCTTCAGAAATTAAAGTGTATCAACATGCTTTAGTAGCCTTATTAAAGCTCTTAGGGGCCCCTCTAGTGATGTAAGCACTAAATAAAGACCACTGACCCAAAGAAAAAGGAGTATTCTTCAAGTAGGAGATCTCTGGCCTGTCTCTGCTGGGAAATACTGGTTTACAACCCAAAGAAAATAGCAGATTTCTGGACTGCACCCCTTATTTTCCTGCCAGCTTTTGCTCCGTTATAGCTCAGAGTGCAGCAAACTTGCACCCTGTAACAGCTGCTGCATTGTCTTTCCTTATGTTATCCATCTTCATGAGGTACAAAGAGGTCATCCCTTTGCTCCATTTAGTTTAAATGCTTGCTATTGATATCTGGAAAACAGGATTGCATTCAAAAGAGAGCAAATCAAAGTGTTAGAGCAACCTGTTCTTCCCTCCTCCATCTCTGCAGTCTGGATTAGTTAAGGTAAGGAAAACTATTCCCATGAGATTTTGGCAAGCAGGAAGAGTGCTATGGGGTTTAGGTTTTGAAGGCATGTACTCAAATGTACTCCATGGCAAAGCTGGAGTAAGAAAATGTTAGCAATTTGAGAAACTGGTACAGTGCACTCACTCATCCCCCCCCCCCCCCCCCGCCCCCCCCTTTTGATCCAGTGCAAAAAAATTATGTCCAGTGGGACAAAAGGGAAGTTCTGACAAAAGACTTCCAAAAACTGAGCACAAACTTTTCCTCTCTTCTTTTTTTCCACAGTTCATTTAGGAGAAAAAAAATATTTCCAGTGGCCATGGCATTTACTCAAGTTCAGCCAGCTTTTACTTTGTATTCTTGTGGAATTTCTGGTGGGAAGTAACTCAAAGGGTCTATTCCTTCTCAGTTCTGCACTTCATTTACTGAGCATATCCTGCATGTGGCAGACAAATCAACTGTAAACCAACAGATTTTAGGGAGGTTTGGTGCCATGATCTATGCATTTTTCAATAATTCAAATGGAATGAGCTCTTTTACTCATCCTAAAAGTTTGTTGTGTTAGAGCAGTACCTCAGCCAGTTCTCAGGGCCTGTGCAAAAAATTGAGTGAAAGAGTTACTTGACGATTCACATAATGTATTAACCATTTTTCTAACTTAATTCAGGGCATGATATATACAGCTGACATCGAAAGCCTTTCACAGCTGTTCTTTAATTTCAGTTTCAGTAATGAATATAGATACAATTAGAAGGGAGCTGATACATGATGAAAAGAATTAACAATACCCCTAATTTCCATGTTGAAGTAATGACTGCTATTATAGACTTCTTGATTTTAATCAGATATTCTCAAAAATGACAGTGGATTTGGATTCATAATGTTCAGCTGATGCTACAAGTCACACTCTCACGTTCTCTGTCTTTCTCTGTATTAAAAAAAAAAATAAATTAAATCTTACAAGTACAGAACAAAAGCTTCTTCCATGTGCTACATATATTTTTGGCACACTAATGTTTACCTAAGTTGCAGATCCCAAACAGCATGTCAGTGGTTGTGGAGGTTTGCAGTAGCAGACCCTGAGCACCAGCTATGTGAGACAAAAGTTGAGTCAGGCTTATTGTGAGTCTGATTTGATTTTTGAGGGCTGTGTGACACTATCTTCAGATCAGACCAGGGGCTCTTGGTTCAAAGCATTTTGTCTTCATGGTATAAAAAGGAATGCTGGAGCAGCTGTCATAACTTAATGTCATGATGATTTATCCAGTTTTACATCACAATATATACAGACTGCATGGGAAAAATGTCCCTGTGAGTGGTCTCTTTCAGCAGGTGGTAATGTACCTCTTTCAGAAATACATGGTGAGCTAACTAGGTGTGAGACTGCCAGTGACAGAGGACTGCTTTGTGTCTGTTACATGAAGGTTTGTGGCAGAAATTGCTCTTTCTCCAGGACTGCTGGGAAGAAAGACATTTGTGTGCATGCAATACACTGGGAATTAATCTATTTGTGCAGGTTTTCATCTCTTCCATCTCCCCTCATGGTAAGATCTGCGTATGCTGCTGATAATGTCTGTATTGATTGTGCTTTACCTGTGCCTTTCTGTAACCATTAGGATTTGGTTCTGTTGGGAAGCCACACGAGCAGTGCCGTGTGTACCTTTCTGGTGTGGGCAGCATGTCAGGCAATGATGTGAGGTCTCTCCAGTTTGACTTGTTCCCCTGACATTTTTCAGGTGGTCTGTACATCAGGATTCAATACATGTGGGAGCAGGTGGGATAGACGCAATCTTGTGTAGAGACACTGGAAAATGTTATCTTTTCTGAAGCAATAAAGTCACAGTGTTTAACCAGGAAAATAAACCCATTTAGAGAAACTGAAAGTGCACTGGTTTGTTGTCACTGAAGAAAAACTCCCCAAAGAGTCTCACCTTTTAATAAGCACTTGACTGACACACAAGCTTAAAATGGGAGCTATTGCTAGTGTCTGGCAACAACATCTATAATGCAATATATATACATCTATCCAAATCAGCTTTGAAGGATACCTTGCATGCAGTTGAGCTGCTAATCCAAGCACGTATTAGTCACAGAATTTTAATCAAGTAGCTTGAATTAGAAAATTTCAGTAGCAGAGAAAGAGAAATTGCATGCTGCTGAATGGATGTATTTTTTGTGTTCAGATTTGGCTCCATTTGCAAACAGCTTTGGGATATGCTGTGTTTATTCCACTTATGAAGCATATCAGGGTTCTTTCTGGATTGTGCTTCCTTCCTCTCAGCAGGTGTTGTACCTTATAATTAATGCTGCCAAGCCCAGTGTTAGTATTCTTTCTTCTTTCGATGTTGTTGCTGGAGAAACTAAGATAAAGGAGCCTGTCTTTATTATCTGACATAGTGGAGAGATGGCCTGGCATGTGTCTTGGTCCAGAGCCAACCCTGAAACTATATTACATGTATAACAGATAGTAATGGAGACGTGGATATAGTGTCAGAAAACAAAGTTGGGAAGTAGCTGCTGCATTCTGAAGGAATTTTAGGAAAGGAAGTATTGAAACTGTCTTTCTGTTTAATAACACTACTGCATGATCCTACTTCTCTGGTACTTAGCAGAAATGACATTTCTATATGTAATATGATTGCTATACTAGAATAATGTAACTTATTCATATCTACTGTTGCCTGAGATACATATGGGAGAGAAAATATTAAGCTAAGTATTTTTGAAGCAGGGCTTTGTTGATTTTCTTTTTTGTTTGTTTGTTTTCTTTTCATACTAAGCAGTATGAATATGCTTGAGAACAAAATTTCTGAAGGAAGATAAATCCTTGATATGTGCTGATATGAGCCTGTAATGGAAACTCTTAATTCCTTAATATGCTCCCATCCTCTCAGTCCCTTATTTCATGCTGCATTGTGCACAGCATCAATTCAATTGTGTTTCAGTAAATTTCTACTTAACTACTTCTCAGCTGTTATGAATTCAAAACTTTTTCTTTCTTTCCAGGAGCTGTTCTCCAGTTCAAGACTTCTTTGTTGTTACTTAAAACATTTGCCTAGAACATATTAAAATTAAATCTAGGTTGTTGGGGTTTTTTTGTCCTCAAATTCTTTGAAGAAAAAATGTTTGAGTATTTATATCTTTGAGGGATTTATTTGGCTTGCTAGTAAATTATTTTAATTTGTATTTTGCTACTTATTTAAAAATGTAAAAATCAGCGGCAGTTTGATGATGCTAAACAAATATTTGGAAAGAGTTAATAAATATTAATTAATGTTTAAATGCATGAAAATTTAATTAATTGTTGCTGTTTAAAGTTGGCATCTCAGGTCTTGTTCATAGCATGATTTATAAATGTACGTTTACATTGTGTGTTGATGATCTGTCCCTCCTGACATTGTGGCTGCAATGTGTGGGCAGCTGTACCAACTATTTAAAAACTTACCTTCTGTATAAGGAGAAACTCCTTAGCCATCAAGTTTTAGTAACTCTTCAGTACAGGTGCTTCCATTCTCACCATAACAATTTATTTAGAAACCCTAGACTGCAGAAGAAAAAAGGAACGGATGAAAACACCAATATAACACGTGAAAAAGCAGCATTTAAATCCTATCTTAGCCAGGAAGGTTGGGAAGACTGAGAAACCTGGCTGTGGAACTACCAAATTGGTGTATAGAACTTAAAAAGATTAAAGTCTGTTGCCAGCCCATTTCATACTTAAACCTCTGACCATTCCTTTCCTAGGCATCTGACAGTGCTGGGCTATAACAGGCATTGTCTGTGCAGTCTGAACAGCAGATCCAAAATGAGAGGCAGAGCTTTGGCTCTTTTGGCCATTTCCATTGTCCTCCCTGTGGTTGCTGTCTCTGAGATGTTGGCTGGGTCACAGACCACTACAAGCCAAGACCCCAGTCTGAGACCTAGACTTCCCAGCTGAGCCCTTGTCATAACACCTGAAGCACCAGCAAGTGCTCAGTGTACCTAGACAGAAGGATTATATACAATCTGCTCTATAACTTTGTGTGGGCCAAAACCCTTTACTTGAAAAAATATGCAAAAGGTATTTTCTCTAAAAAAAAACCAAAAAGGCAAACCAAAAAACCCAAACCCAGATTTGGAGTAGTTATAAGCAATAAGAAATGTAAATGCAGTCTTAAATAGTTGAATTTTAAACTAGTAGAAAACCAGACTTTAGAAGCTGCAAGTAGCCATTGTGTGCATGCAAATGCTGTGATTCAGATCAATTTTAGGACTTCAAGACTCATCTTAGAAGGCTCATTGTCCTGGTCTCCCTCAAAGGAAAGTGAACTGATATGAAACAGGATCAAGTTCTATTAGGTCAATCTATCCTGACTTTTTCAACTTGAAAATGTTGTGGTCATTGGACTGTTAATATTTGTGCAATTTTTCTGGTGATAATGTCTTCTTTTCTCCTCAGCCAGAGAGAAAAGCAAGACCATTTTCAGAGGAGCATTCCACTTTTTTTTTTCCCCTTCTTTTCTCTCCTCTGCTCAGCAAATAGAGTGGAGACTGTAGATGGTATTTGTTTCAGATAAGTGCTTTCAAAATGATGATACATGGTTTAATTTTTCTATTATGCAGCCTCATGGAATCCTGAAGAAATTACTCATGGTAGGGAAATGCAGGCCAGTAAATGCTTGCAGGATCTGAGGCTGTCTCTGTTCTGTAGTCTGAAGTGTTGTCATTACATTGTATGCTACAGATAATCGGTTTGCCTCAAAAATATTTTTATTTTGCTTTTAATGTATCAAACTTTTATACAAGATCTATTGCTGTGCTTTTCTCTCTTAATGCATGGGAGTCCAGAACACTGAGTTGTGCTCTATTAAATGCTCTAACCAAGTAAATCTGCATTCTGATAACGTTGCACAATAAGCAGTTAAGCTTTGCTGCTGGGCCCAAGCAGGCAGCTCAATTCAAACTTAGCAGGTTTTGTGGTTTCCTGCATCCAGGGCTCCCTGTGAACGCTCTGGTGCAAGTTCCCCTCCTCTACCTGCAGGACTAACTGTACTATACTGCTGTTTAGCCAGTCTCAGCTTTCTCGGTCTTTGGCATGTATGGTTTATTTAATATATCCAGTCTCTCTCAGGCAGTGTCACACAACTTTTCTTTCAGGTGGAAGGAGGATGTTTTTCCCAAGTGGAAGCCTCTCTCCTCCCTTCTCAATGAAGAGGCTTAAGAATATAAGTATTGAAATGTAGGTTCTCTGACTTACTGCTGTCTTTAAAGACAATGAAGAAAGATACTCTGGGGTGATTTCTAAAGAGGGGAAATGCTGAAACTGCCAGTAGGCAAATGATGTCAAATGACGATAAGCAGCAGCCTGGGAGCTAAAAAGACTGATTTCTTTGGGGCATAGTAATATTAGGTATTACAGCAGCAATAAGATTTTAATTTTTTTTCATTAGGTAATTTTGTTCTGAAATTCATCCCCTCTCTAACTCAGCTCTGTCTAGCTGCAGATTTACTGCTTCTACACAGATCCTAATAATGACAATACAGACATACTGTTCTTTGTTTATTTGTTTGTATTTTTAAGGGGAAAAATACTTCAGGCAACAACTAGTTCAGAGCTCTTGGATTTGGATGACTTTGTGGTTGGTTGGTTTGGGTTTTTTAAGTAGATTAGCTTTGGAATATGCTTCCCTTACTATTAGTGGTACTCTAACAGATATATGGTACAATTATTGAAATGTCCTATAGATAAAACAGAATAATTTCACCCTGAAAAGCAGCAATTGTTTACGTAGACAAATTGCCAACTAAGAATTTCTTATGAGTATTTTCAATTTTTAATGTCATGTAATTTATTCCTACACTAACATAAACAGGAAAGCAGGCTATGATTTTCAGAGCCTTTTGAGTAACATTTGTTCGCATTTCTTTCATTTATTCTGCATTTTTATTGTACCACCCAATAACGCCTTCCCTCCCATTCCCACCCTGTTCATCCATTAAGGCTCAGATAATGACCTCATTGCATTTCTGTGAAATACACTTATCGCTGGGATTCATTATTCTGTCAAGACAAGGCTATTTTTAGCCCAGACTCCAGCTGGCAACTGAGAAGAAACATAGGAAGGGAAATTGCCTCAGGTGCTATTAGTGTTATCTAGTTGCCTGTAGTGTCTACAGTTTAATGTGAAGTGTCCTGGAGTGCATGGCTCCAAAATGAATTTTTTGTTATTTCTTTAGCCTAAGAAGTACTCCATTTTTGGGGGGGGGGGGGGGGGGGGAAGGTAGAAGATAAAATATAAAATTGAAATGAATACATGGCTTTGAGGGGGAGTACTTCAAAGCTGATCAATAAGGGCAGATAGAAAAATATATGGCAGCCAAAGTTATGATGAAATTTGTTCTTTTTGCATCTTTCACTTTGAGCTTTAACTGTGCTGGGCAGAAGCTCACCTCATGATGGCATGTCCAGAAGGCTGAGGATATTAATTTAGAAACTTGTGCTTGGGAGTGACAGATAAATAACACATTTTCACTTTTGCACAGCACAAAATGTTGGGTGGGTTTAAGGACTTATCTGAAAAGAAATCACCAAAACTTCTGGAGGTCTTCCTCCTGGTTTCACTGAGTTGCTGGTAATTTTAATTTGCTGTCCTATCTGTGGAAAAGAATTTGGGGAAATCTTCCAGCTCCCATCTCTCTAGAATTATGGTTTCAAATAGGCCCATTGCATGTACTACTACCCTAACAAAAGATTTCAGGAGGTGCTAACTCTTGGAGTGGAAAAAAGAGAGTGAAACTTGATGTTCTATGCCTGGCAGCCTTACCTTAGGGAATGGGAGTAAAATACATCAGTTCAGCTCACAGAGCACAGATTTATGTATCAAAATTTACCAGTTTTGATAGAGAAGCTAAATGAGTGTGAAACATGAACTATGCTGGAAAGATCTCCCTTGGATTTAAGCAAATATTTTGGAGTAAGGACTGTCTTTCATTGCTCTAGCACCTAAGCTGGCTCACCTCAGTCCAGGACCCTTTCTCCTGTGGGAACAGACTAGCATATTTAAAGTTTTTATTCTGATTCCATACATTGTAAAAATGATTGATAAAACTTATTTTGAGACAAATTCAAAATCTCCATTAGAAGAAGTTCCTTATTTTCCACACATTGATCTCTGGTGCATAGTGTCTTTGTAAAATACCCATGAAAAATCATTACTTTACTACAGTCCAAATACCATTTATGAAAACATGCTTTAAGTGGAAAACGTGTGTTGGAAACCTTTATTTTAAGATGGTGCATATAAAAAATATGTTAGCCTCTTTTAGCCTCCCTAGAGCTCAGGTGTAACAACCCCACCCTGACCTTCCTTGATACCAGACTGAGATGGTGAGAGCTCCTCTTGAAAACATACATAACAGCAGTAAGTCTTCATGGAAATGAAGTGTTTGATTCTGGATGAAATGCACCTCTAGATCTTTTTATTTAGCATAAACAGCCATCATGCCTCTGTGATCCACATGACTAACTCGATAGATGCGGCTACAACCTGTGGTGGGAGTTACATGCCTCTGGGAACTTTGTGCAGACATGAAAATATTTCAAGCCATGCTGTTTAATAAAGGAGAAATATAAGATCTTACAAAATGCAACTTTATGCTGCTGAGAGGCATGGCACCCAAGAAATTAAAAAGTGTAGCTACTGGGGCAGAGGGGAGGAGAAGGGAACAGGAAGTTATTTCTGAAACTGGGATAGCAATGGGGTCCGTTTTTAATGGCCATTGCCAACACTTCTATGTTTAGCTGAGTTAAACAGAACTCCATGCTTGTCCTCAGGCATCATTACTTCCAAATGACTCTAAAATGACTATAATATTCTCCATTATATCCTTAATTAAGCATCGCAGGACAAAGAAGCTTTGCAAACAAAGAACATTTCTGTGTGAATTGTTGTGAGGAGGGAATTGCTGTGCATGGCATCTCTTCATTGTTCTTGTAAAGTACGATGGAAAAAAACCCCTTTCATTATTTTTGTAGTATGTTTAATCACATTATGTGTTATGAACCTTTGACTGGATAATGGCTTTACAGTGACTATTGAATGCTAAGGCGATAATGAAAATAAATTTAATGAGATAAATATAAAGCAACTACTATATATATGAACCTACTATCTTTGTTCCAGGAATACTAAATAACTGGATTTAAACAATAGGCAGCAAAGTACTGGTGAAACAACAGCCCTTTTCTGGGTTTTAAAGCTACTAGAAATCTCATTTAGCAGCAGGTGAAGTGGGGGACAAATGAATTTTAGAATTTAGAACATTTAAGAATCACAAGATATTAACTCAGCAAAGAAAACATGAATTAACTTGATGAATAGAAATATTCTGACTGGCTTGGAAAATAATCCTTTTCTTCCAGACACTTGGAAACTAGAATATTCATTTAACAAAAAAAAAAATAATTCCAATTAAATTAAGCTAAAAATATGTTGGTTTCCATGTAGCAGAAATGCCACCATATTCTCTGTGCCCTTAAAAAGCCCTCTTCTAAATGATAGTGGCTGCACTTCTTCATCCGTGTTCCTTTGGGAGGTGTCCATGGCAGTAACACCTAGAGATGCCAGCTGAGTTCATTTCTTGGTATCAGGCAAGAGGCTCATGCCCAAAATGTGAGGCAGCCTGTGCTGAAGAACTCATGGAATTATGGGTCTGAAGAGGCAAAGGACTGAGAAACACATGAATGTATGAGAAAGTATAAAGGCAAAGAGGAAATAAGAGCCCTTCCTGAATCTGGAATGGATGGAACCTCCCTGAAAATGGAAAAACATCTCACTTTTCAGCTGTGGTCATGTGGTCCAAAGGACTCCTAGCATGGGATATTTCTGGAGTGACTCAGGAGCTAGCTAAAGAAATAGAGGCAGATGAAAACCAGTGGAAATTCAGCAAACCCCACAGCAATTCCTCCTTCATTTAGAGTTCAAATATTTTTTAGAAACTTAAATAGGAGGGGAAAAAACAACAACACAGTGCTTCAGGGATTAAATGTTAGTTATTAAGAAAAAAATTCAGTTGTCTTTGCTAATTCAGAGCAGAGTTCTCGTATTGAAAAAATATGAAAACCACCCCCTGCAGTTGCAGCTAATAAACAGTTACATTTAACTAGTAGATTTCTAGTAGATGAGTGGAATATTACAGATGAAAACACAACATTTCCGAGTGTTTTGTTTTACTTAAAGAGGGATAGAGATGTTTGATGCTATTTCTTTGGTTTAAAGCAGGTCAGTAGAGGTATTTGAAGACTCTGTGTATGTAAACACTTGAGGGGAGGGCTGTGTGGCCTTGGGGAACAGCTGGTGAGAGGGCTGTGCTGCAGGGTACCTGCATTCATCCCAGGCTGCAGAACAAAGTCCTGGCTCTTCTAAGACCTTGTATGGAAGGAAAAACCAGCCAGTATAATTAAAGAAAACTGTGGAACAGTTTAAACTATATGTATGTATGCTCAGCGTGATTGTAGATACTGAGATGAAATTAATGATACAAGTTAAATTTTCACTCACTACTTCTTCCTGTTTGGATCCAAGAATTAAGATAGAAATTACTGTAGCTCTCTGATGGTTTTCTAGCGCATTTTTGCATTGTTTTCCAATTAGGAGCATTGTTGTTCGTTTTCTGAAACTTTTAAGCGTTCACTACCTTTAATAGACATTGAGATGTCTCAAAAATATTGTTTCCTATGTATTGAGTGAAAATTGATGCTAAGAAAAGAGAAAAAGTCTTATTAGTGCCTAATAAAAGGGAAAACACCCTAAGCCATTATGCCTGCCACACACAAGCAAAGTCTGAATCTGGTCATAACATTATGTATTGAAGCATAATCCTTAGCTGAGAGATGTAGGAAAGATCTGGGGAACAAACAGGGTTTACAGGACATGGAGGAAGAAAGGAGGAATGTCTACTCCATGGAGTAGGAGACATGGAAGACAAGCTTCAACTGCTAAGGTAAATATGGAGCAGCACCTCAAATGTCTGGTGCAAGCCTGTAAGAAAATGAGCATCCTTAATTCTGAGGTGTGTGGAATGGCTTGTCCTGCATCACATTTCTAGCATTAGCAGCTGGAATCTTTATGGCAAAGGAGGGCTTTCACACTGCGATGATCTGCAATTTATCTTATGTTGGTTGCCTCTGACTGGACTTGTGCGTCATGTGTTGTTTTTTCTGTCTCAAAATGGATGAAAAGAATTCTGACTGTTTGTGAGCTTGTTTTAGAATGAGGTTCCTGTGGTGCCTGCTTAAATGCATCCCAATTGAGTTTTCTCCAGTGTTTGCTTAAAATTATTAGCAAGCAGGTTTTAAGAATTAATATATTTTCTGGCATCACTGAGAAAAATGAACGCAACATGCAGCTTGAATAAACTGCCTCTCTTACTTCAGTGACTGCTCTGTGCATACATATTTTTTCCAAATATTCAGAGTGCATAATGTAGCTATTGTGGTTGTTTAATTTCATCCCCTAGCAGTTTGTACAGAATGGTGATATTTCAGGAAACCAGTAACTCACATCACAAAGAATAAACAAAACTTTTTTCCTCCTCCATTTTTCATTTTCCTCCAGCTGATTGAAAATATCCTGTATGTGAATCTCCCTGGTTCTTCCTCATTGCAGCAAACATCAGATGGGTAAATAATTGTCTGCTTTTCTTTCCTGGTGTTTCTAGCATTTCTTTTCTTTCCTCTGTTCTGCCTTGAGGTGTTATGACTGAATTTTTAATATCTAATAATTATCTTTGAAAAGTTTTATGCAACAACCTATATTGATTTTGGAATATATTTAGGCCATTATATTTGACGGCAGACTAGCATTGAGGGGTCAGAGTAAAGCAAAAGTCATGCTGCAGACAGATCTCCTAATTTCAAATGATTTCGAGTATACTTCAGTGTAGTTTAGAAGTCTTCTCCCCTTAATAAACTTTATGCTTTTTTTTCTTTTGAGTCTTACCATTGCATTTCAAATTTGCCTTAATTGAAATGCTGATACAGCATTTACTGAAGGGGTGGGATTTTTTTTTTGTTTTGGGGTTGTGGTTTTTTAGTTATATTTAATCAGGTTTATTATATTTGATTTTTTAAATACCAAGAGTAAAAGAATTTTAAAAATAAATATAGAAAATATGTATCCTCATAATATTAAATTTTGCAAATTTTAGTGATAAGTAAGGTGACTTATTGTTGGATGTGACTGTGGGATGAGGAGAACTGTCATATCAGTGCCTAATGTACTGAATAATGGGCCTTCTGCATAAAGTGCATTTGCTTTGTTCCTATAGTGACAGATGCAAGGAATTAATTGCTCTTAGCAAGAAATGTTCATTGAAGATAAGGCCTGAAATGAACACTGACACACAACTGTGAAACGCCCTGAAACTGTTTCCTGGTGACAAATTACTGCTGAGGTATATAGACCCTTCCACAAAAGTGACACCTATTGAATTTATTAGACAGATTATATAGAGAGGACCGAATCATTTTTTGTCCTGTTTGTAGGGCTGACATATACCAGCTTCTTCTAATGCATTGGATATAGGCCACTGAAAACAAAAGTCAGATGGCTGTGAAATCTCTTGCACTAACTGCCATGGATCATGCAGCCACTGACAGTGCTTGTGCGGTAGCATTTTTTGTGTGGAGGTGGACAGACCCTGAGTTTCAGGCTTAGGTAATTCTTCTTTTCCGGGGAAATTGCGCAGGAGCTGCAGTCAGAGCTGTGAAGGGTCGAGGAACACAGTGAGGCATGCAAACTGTTTGTAGGTTGCACAAGCTAAGGCTGGCTGTGATGACCAGCTTGCAGCAAAAGAAGAACCTGAAGGGTTGAAAGTCATGCAGCCAAGCTAATGTCAAAAATCAAACTTCCCAAGTGAAGGAGCCAGTGCAGTAAGTGAGGTGTAAGCAAGCATTTCAAAGTCAGCTTTTTGTAGGGGAATATATGCTGCCATAAATTTATTTTGAGGATACTTCTCTTTGGACACTTTTGTTAAAGTACTCTTTTTGGTCACCAGTCAACCTGAATGTGGGCTTAATCTTAAATTCTGTCTCCTAAAAGATTTTTCACAGCATTTCTTATCAGTATTTTGCAAAATAAATGATATAATTAGCTCCAGTTTACAGAGAGTGAAACAGAGATGCAGGCAAGTGACTGAGTTAGTAATTGCCCTCGCTCCCCAACCTGTTGTCAGAATCAGCTACAAAAGCAAACCTATTGATCTCAATGCTGTGCTCCTTTCTACAGTCCAATTTATTTGTTACAGGTAATTTTAGTTCCCTAATTTTGTTGTTTTTGGTTTTGAATCCAGGTTTCTGTAGCATGGCGAACAAAGGCTTTATCTCCCTTATCAAGAAGTCACCAGTCACTCAAGAATCCAGGAGTGTGGCAGTCCATGGGGCTCAGCATGCAAAGGCACCAGTTCACTGAGTTGGTATGCATTTAATCCTGTACTTAAAATGCAAGTGAGCAAGCTTGCAATTAAAGGCTCGTTCATAATTTGCAAAAGCAGAACCGTAAAGAATTTCCCTGTTGCACCTCCATCTAAATTATTATCAATGATCTCTCAAGAGCTGAACAGAGAAGTTATCTTTCCTCAAGGTATTTTGAAGGAGAGGAGAATAAAGTATTCTTCAGCAGCTTAGGATCAAAGCATCCATGGGACAACTTCTCAAAAACAGGCTGTGCTACTGATCATTTACTATAGGCTGTGCTACTGATCATTTACTAGAGGTGAGAATCACATGGCATGACTCCTGGTAGTTGTTTCACAAAGGCTTGGTCCTAGAGTGATGTATAAACCTGATGCCCTGCTTTGATCCTGCTCTGCTCCCTGGTTAGCTGGATGCCAATACCTGGCTGACTTTGCCCTAACATCACAGATGAAGACACAGTGAAAACAACTTTACAAAAAAGTATAACCCAGCACTTTCTTTTCTTTTACCTCTGCAAATAAATAATCTGCTGATTTTAGTTCAGCTTTCAAGCATGGAAAGTTTTACCTCACTTTCAGGCTTCCTAATGAGTTCTCCACAAATGTGCGAATGGAGCAAAAAAATCTGAGTAGCCGATCCCAGCTCTGTTTGGCCTGATGTATTTGAGAACAACCCAAGGCTATCCTGTTTCTGTAGTGAACTGTTAGAAGAAATTCTCCATCATGTTAGCAAAAAAAAAAACAACAAAACAACAACAACAGGAAAACTGCTCTTATCCTTGTTTTATTCCATTCAGTCCTCCCTCTAACGTCAGGGCTCAGCTAGACATTTGACTCTCTATCAGCCCTTTCTCTCTTTATGCCTAATCCACAGTATCACCTGCATCAGGGAGTGGCAAAAATACTTTAAACAACTTTAAAGCTTTCTGAATCCCAGACCTCTCTGTGACAGAGGAGCTATGGGGATGTTCTACCCAATGAATTCTGCACCATTTCACTTGAGCAAGATTGTGCACGTACGGTGCAATGTGAAAAAGGAAATTTCAGCCTAGCAGTGACAGCCCATAAGTGCTTTGGATCTCAGGAAAGATTGTTTTGATATTCTGCTATATGTGTAATTTTAGTATTTTTTTTCTCCCCAGTGATTTAAATTAATTTGAATCGAATCATTAGGCCCCAGACTGGTATTGAACATAATGACTCATCCCAAATCAATATTGTCTATCCTGAACAACTCCTGTCTAAATGACTGGAAGATTCATGCTCCTCACAAAGTCAGCTACATTTAAACGAGTTCTGCAACAGTTCATTAGATAATGGTGTAATTTATATGTCTGGGTCAGCAAGTGTTTTTCTCTTTGACTTAAAATGGACAAAGTGCAAATAACTAAACAGGTGTTCTGTAAATTTTTATATTTTTCTGAGTGGGGAAAAAGAGGGGTAGAAAAAAAAGAATAGTAAAAAGTTCTTGAATGAGGAAAAAATGCAGTGTACAGTACTGCAGATATTTCCAGTTCCAGCCTCACTTCTTCCTCTTACAGAGTGGCATTATAAAATAAACCTGCTTGCCTTTCAGCAAATTCTGTCTTAAATGATGTACTTGACACCAACACTTGAAAGGTTCAATGCTAAAGGGATCTGTTAGTATGGAGAATAAATGCACATAATTAGTATGAGTTCAGTGGTAGGTGAAACCTCTGTATAACTGAAGTCAGTCATTCCAGATGCTTGCTGTATGTTGGACCTCCTGCCTCCCTGCATCTCTGTGCCATGTACTGTATTTTAATCATGGGAGGAGAGACTGGCAGCAGCACAGCAAGAGCTTCCTACAAATGCTGCAGGCCATTTAGTGTGTGGCTGTAGAGTCCACACACTAAATGGTCTGCAAGCTATGCATAAAGCAATTTATCTTCAGAAGGACTTAAATAGCTTAGCCTCAATGAAACAAATGGAAAATTATTAACTTTTTATCAACTGAGCACCAAACATGTTGGTTTTTGGTTTTGGTTTTGTTTTTTTAACTGATTATCAACTTTGGACAGTGACTATTTTTATGTATTATCCAGCCTGCCAGTAAATGAGCTTCTCTCCTGTACACCTGTGTTGACAGGGTATGGCATTTCACATTTAAGTAATCTTGGCCTCCTTAGGGGAAGAATCTGTCAGTTGTTCGCTGTAAAGAATGATGGGTTTATGGTATGAGGCACTGCCTGTAGTATTAGCAGCAAAGAGAGCATGGCTGCCCCAGATAGTATAGTGCTGGTTTCTGGATATGGTAGCTGCAGTAATGAATGACTAAATGATACGGGTTGACAACTGCTCTGCTTTATAAAACATAGCACTATTTTTGTTTAATTTCTGTGTTACTGCAAGAACTTCCTATCTTCCTCCCACAAATAAGAGAGGAGAAGTGGTGATAGAAAATGAAATAATTATTTCCTTCTCTCTTCCCTTTGCTAGACAAGGTGATTATCTAGCTATTGAATCCTTTAGCATGAGTCTCTTTCAAAGCAATTTTGTGGAGAATTTATATGACTGACCTTGCTGGCGTCAGTTACATTTGTAACCTGAATATGCTGGATACAGCACATTTATTTTATTGTGTTGTTGGGCACGGAGGAAGTGAAGGAATAAAGCTAAAAATGAGTGACCAAGCTGACGGAAATGACATTTGAGACGGCAGTTTGGAGGGGGCTCAGAATAATTCAGGTATAATGGGTGTGAATCATACCCATATCAGCAGATTTGATATCTGGAAGCCAGTTTACCCAAACTCTTTATTGAGTTGTGTCTCTTTAGCTTCTGGGTTGTTGGTGATTGCTCAGTCCCCAGGGTGTCTGGGAATGGGCTCACAGACCTCTTTTCATCTGGCTGCTCTGCTGTAACTGCTCACCATCAGTCATCCCATCTTCCTGCCATCCGTGACAGGGATTTGAAGCATAGAAATTTCTTACCATACCAAGGTAAAATCCTGGGGCTATCAGTAACCGTCATTTTTACAATAGATGGAATCTCTAAGGATCCCAAATCCTTCAAAAATATTCCAAGTAGGTTTTGCACTTTCAGTTCTACTCTTTGCTTAAGTTCGTCCGTTTCCTGTGGTCTTGTGTTTATTTTCTTGTTGTTTTTGTTGGTTTCCTTTTCCCTAGAAGTAATGTATTATAGAACTCAAAATGATCAGGGAAAAATGTAAAAGAACATTTTAAAATATGCAGACAAAAGGTTGTTTTGTGTACTATGCCTAGAAAGTGAAAAATGACTTTTTTTAATCTGTTTTTTAACAGGAATTCCTAAACTACACGTGGTTGGACAAATCGTTTGGTATATCACAATAAAGTCAACTATTAAATTTTTAAACAAAGCACTGAACAAATTCATTAGTGAAATATTTAACTTTGAGTCTATAAAAGCTGTTGTTCAATCGTGTAATTTTCTCCTTTGGCAGATTTTCAAAGTTTTCAAAATATCGATTGTTCTGTAATTTTAGTCTCCACAGCTGTGGCATAGAGTTAATTTCCTTACTAGAGAAGCCAATCTGCATAATCAAGATCTGAAACAATGGTATGTTTTCTGCTTTTCCTGCTGAGTGTTTGCCTAAAGTAATTCTTGTCCTATCATAAACTACTTTCAGGAATATAGAGCACAATGTGTTACACAGAAGTTTCACATAAAAAATAATGCAGTGAATGATTCAATATTCCTGCAAACTGATTGTATGCATAAATGTATGTTTTTCTAGTGCCACTGGAAGAATAGTTTCTAGCCTTCCCTCTTCCTGGAGCACTGTTCTTTACATGCACACTTCTCTTCTGCTTGAAAACTCATGCACCTTTCATTTCCCACAGATGGCCCAAGGAAGACTCCTATTTTCCCAGAGGTGTGGAAAGAATTATATTTATCCAGGTGTCCACATAAAGTCTTGCTTAGACTATGTCAAAACAATGGCAGGTTAGAGAGCTGACAGGTGCATGCAACAGTGAAGCTCTGGGAGGTCTCAAACGCTTCAGCTGATGAAAGCAAAGTAGTAACCGGGCAAGAAAAAGCAGAGACAATAAAAGACAATATATTCCTGCACATGTGAGCTGCTGTGCAACATCAGTGGGGACTAGAATGATACAAAGGGTTGAAAAATAAGAGTGAGTTTCTGCAGTGTTGCTGATTGCTATGCAGTCCCTTGCAACATAGGTCCAGGCTCCTCATGCTTTAATCGGTGGGTTTTGCCAACTTCAACATTTCATGCTGAGCCTGCTGTTCTGTTGCAGGGACTCAATCAGCTCCATCCAAAGAGATTGCCACCAGTTCAGTGTAGCTTCCTTCCCAGGGTAAGAGAGAGGATACTATGCAGGTAGACCTTCTGTCTGCTACTTACATGGTGGTTGAAATTGTCATCTGAGCCAGTGAGAAGCATTGAACTTAGGAACATTTTATGCCTTAAAAATAGATGACTAAGCTTTGCCTGGTCTCTATATGTCTTGTGTCAAACACCCAATGACATCTGCAAGGGTGGTGGGAGTTACTCAGCTGTGTTTTCAACCACCTCTTTAACCAGCATCCCTGTTTTGTCTTTAAATACCAAAGAGCATTACAAGTTGTGATAAGCCACGTGGCTGATCTGCATTTTGATTCCCCAACAAGCTACAGAAGTCAAACCACTGTCTTAAGTGCAGTTTGCTCCTCTAGACCACAGCTTTGAATTTACACCACACACGGAAAGCTAAATTTCCAAAGCAGAAGAAGACCAAAGCACTAGTACTTAAAAGGAAAAGTCAATGGCTTTTTCAGTGAGAAGAGAAAAAAGTATTTGAAAAATAATAATCTCTGTTCATGAAATATGAGTTGGAGGAGCTTGCACCTGTAGCAGACGGTGCTTGAAACTGAATGGGAGCCCACACTGGTCTTTCAGAGCCCTGTGCTGTGCTCTTCCATACACCAACAGCTTCCACTTTAGATAGCAGAGGTTATTTGGGTTTAGGAAGTGCTGAATTTAACATTAAAATATGCATTCATAAGCTTGAACATTTACAGAATCAAAGGTCTATCTCTCCTACTGTAAAGATGGGGAAACTGAGGCTCAAAGAATATGTCCTGTTTAAGGTCTGATGGTGGATCTGTGATAGAACCAAGAATAGAATTCAGTTCCTACCTTATCATAATCTAGGGTCTATAGCACAAGTCTGATGAGGAGCAGCTGTGTGAACTGGGACTGTCTATCCTGGACAAAAGGAAGTTGAGTGGGGACCTTATTGATCTCTGCAGCTTCCTAAAAGGGGGTTGTAATGAGGTGGGGGTTGATCTCTTCTCCCAGGTAACAAGTGACAGGATGAGAGGAAATTACCTCAAGTTGTTTCAGGGAAGATTTAGATTAGATATCAGGAAAATTTTCCTCACTGAAAGAATGGTCAGGCATTGGAACAAGCTGCTGAGGGAAGTAGTGGAATAGCAATCTCTGGAAGTGTTCAAAAGGTGTGTGAATGCAGCATTTGGGGATATGGTTTGGTGGTGAACACGGTGCTGCTGGGTTAACGGTTGGACTCAATGATCTTGCAGGTCTTTTCCAATCTTCATGATTCTCTGTTTCTATGATGCCTTATACTGGATTATGGCTTATTCCCAAAATGCATCTGGTTCAGAATCATCCTGATTCATGCGCAATCTTTTTTAATTTTTTTTTAATTGTTACTTTATTTTAACTAGGGAACAGCTGCATTTTACTTTGTCTTTTCTTTCACAAAGATTAAGACACATTTATTTAATTTAAGAAATGAAGCAAAACAGCCTTCTAACTATTATTACCTTTTTAAGTAGGCATTAAATCCAAGGATTTCTTTTCAGCTTTTAGTCATTTGTGTTTCCCTTAGTTTAACTTCACTGCTGAATGTTCTATTTACTTTTATCAAAGTTTAGGCTTTTTCTTGACGAAGATATAAAACTATGCTGCTTGCCTTTCAAGTTATTTTAATATATTATTTTAATTGTCCTAAATAATTGAACCCTTCTGCACACAGAAATACTATTTAATTGGTTAATTTCTTTGCAGATTTTGGGGAAATTTCTATGATAACTAAGATGCAGATAAAATACTCTTAGTTACAGATGATAAAAGTCGAAATCAATCTCTTCTTTCCAAGCCTAATGTGGTTGGAACATTACTCATTAATTTCAGATTTCTGATGATTTTAAATGTTGAGTGTCATGATTTTATCCATGTCTCCTGCTGCTCTCTGCTGTCTCACTTCTTAAGCAACAGGGATCAGATAGTGCCACTATCTTCAGGGACAAAATGTATTTCACTCAGTGAGACCTTAGCTCTTCCTGTGAACAAACAAGTTAATGTAGCTAAAGGACTTGGGAATGACTTTGTCTTCTGGGAGAACATTCCCTATCCTACTTATTTTTTTCAAGGCTGCAATTCTAAGTGATCTTTCAAGGTTCTTTTATCAAAGCTTTGTGATTATATGGACTGTATCTGTCATTCACAGTAAACCCTAAATTTGTTGAGGTATCTTAGCATCTCTTGAGAGGCCAGGAAACCTTCTGGAGGCTTTTTTCCTCATGGAGAGTTGATGTCAAAATACAGTGCATGGAAAAGAATCCTATTTTGTTGGAAGAGTGCTGCTGTCCCCACATTTTTGGTAAGAAATGCCATTTGATGAGTTCAGGTCAGGATTCCTGCCTGTTGTGCCAACCCTCCGACACAGGCATTGAGTCACATGACAGTGCCTTTACCTCATCCTCAGGATGAATGTCTGTATATCTCACGGTCTTAAGATGTGGTTTCTCAGCTTAGGTGTGCATGAGGAAAGGTTAATGATATATACAAACATATTACATTAATATTTAAGGGCAGATTTTTGAAGCCTGAGAGTGTGTGTGTATGAGTGTGTAAGACTGTGAGGATGGGGTTGGCCCCTGTTGATGTCACTGAGAAGTTTTGGCATTTGAAAAGGGCATGAGGAAAGGAGGTGAACAGTGATGGGACCCATTGAGTCAACTGCAAAAACTGAGCTTAGTTGTGATTCTCAAGATGATATCCATGAGTTTTAGATGCTAAACAGATTTGCTGCTGCACAGGACTGGCTTAAAAGAAGAGTATGACAAAGCTTTAGAGGGATCCAGCTAAAGCTTGACACTGAGCATTGTTTCTTGGCTGTTTGGAAGTGAGGGGTTCCAGACATCACTGGTGATTTTGCACATTAAGAAGGAGAGTTGCATATCTGCCCTGTCAGCCCTGCTGCAAGGTTCTATTTTTGAGTATAACCTCAGAAAAAGTGAAGGATCTTGGGCTACAGAAACAGGTACAAAAACCTGTTAAAATGAGCATTTTATTTGGTTGTGGTGCCATGTTCAGACCCCAAAATCTGAGTCCTTGCCTGCAGTTTCACAGCTCAGCAGTTTGTTCCTTGTGAAAGGACCTGCCCTTGGGCTCATCAAGTCACAGAATCTCCTCCTCCAGCTCCTCCTGCCCCTGCCCACACTGGCCAAACACAGCACCAGGAGGAGGCAGTCTGAGAGGTGACACCAAGCACCATGAACCCTGCTTTCACTTCCTCCTCGCTCCCTGTTCCAGGCACAGCACTGCTGGTCAGGGTCCTCCAACTCCCTGAAGATGAGCATGGGACATGCCAGGGTATTCTCCTCACCATCATCCAGATAGGTCCTTTCCATTTGTCAATACTGGATTCTTTCTCTTTCCTCATTAGCTGTTCAGTTGCTGTTTTTGCCAAGCCTTGTTCCATGAGGGCTTAGGGGTTGGTTAGGAGAGATTAAGACCCTTGAAGGGACATGGTAAAAGATCCATGCAGTTTGCCAGCATAAAGCTTTTCTCCTCATTACAATCACAGCCGAATCACTGGTGTGCTTTCTGTGAGAGAATGATTTTTCATTCTTTTCTCCTTCCCCTACCTGTGACAAAGGATGCACTGCTCCTGCTTTTCAGTGCCACTGTAGGATTTTTTTTTCTTTATTCATACCCCCTACCTCATTCCACACATCCCAGGGAGCGTCAGACCACTGCTATACTGCTGCAGCTTTGAGTCATGCTGTTTCCTTCATCCTCCGCTGCCTGCCTGGCTGTGAAGGCATCCTAACAACTCCCACAGCCTCCGAGTGCAGCAGGATGGGCAGAGCTAGTGGCAGGGTGTGCTTTCAGCTCTCAGAGCTGAAGCGGTTGACAGATGTTCAGAGGATTTCTTGTCTCTGGACCAGCACTTCGTCTGTTCCGAGTTATTCAAAACACAAACAGTTGGTTGGCAGGAGTGAAATATGCTCAGAACCAGGATGTCAAAACAGAAATATATTTTTAAAAGACAAGTGTCAAAAAAGGAAAAAAAAAAAAAAAAGGAAGGTGTTCCTGTAGTTTATAGGAAGATGTACTTAGATAGTTGAGATTTTCTTCTTTTAACCCCTTAGGCTCCCATCTGACATGCTATTCCACTATATCTAGGGTGGTTTTCTTGCTTAAATGTTAACAAGGGCATTTTGGGTCCTGGGTCCCTGATCTGCTGGTGAGTGGATTTGCCACATTTACAAGGTGTTTGGACTACCAGCTAGCAACATAATTTGGGACTATCCTGTCAAATGAACTGTTGTAAAATTACAGTGAGATCCTGCAAATGCATTAAGTGGTACTGATGAACAGAGTGGCGGTGATGCCGGAATGATTTTTGTCTTTTCTTTATGTACCTTTTACACAGTTCTCTGTATCCACAAGTATTATAATGTATACTTGTAACCTTTTACTTAGTTTAGTGCTTAGTGTTTTGTAAGTGTTCTGCAGGCCCTGAGACTAAACACCCCAGAACTGCAGAGCCAGGGAGACCAAACATTCCTACTATCTCAGGAAACTAAGGTCTCCGACAGGACAGATTCTGTAAACTAGAGGTTAGCCCACCCCAGCCCCTATTGGGCCCCCTTGTTAGATATGCTAATGTGTAAAGTCTATAACTTGTGTATGTGATTGACGGTGGGTGTGCATTTTGCCACACTGTCACCTGGGTAAAGTGGATGCAGCAAACGGGATCCTGATGAAAATACTGAGGTAAAGACCCCAACCCCTCTAACCGTGTCTAGTTACATTTTCCTAACACCAGGAAAAAGTCATCAGTGGAGGAGTCATTCAATGAGAAAGAAAACTATTCCAAAAAAATAGAGAGGAGTAGGGCAGAGATGAAAGAGCATGGAAGAAGTAAAAGGTGGCTCGAATTTAGAGAAAAGAGGCAGTTCTGTTTATTTCAATTCATCATCAGTATAGAAAAAAGAGCTTCAGGGTCCTGTAGCAGATACAGCTTGCCTGCAGCCTTCTTTGGTTGCATGCACATGGCAAGGCAGGGGTGGTAGCTGACAGCAAAATCAATCAGCACCAGACCCTTCTGAAAAGGGCAGTGCTGCTTTGGCTGAGTTACTGCCAACAGGGTGTTGGTAACTCAAGTTGCAGGTAGAAAAGGATTCCTCTGCAAAAACAGTTCTAATAAAAACTGAGAGAAAAGATAGGAAGCAAGCGTTTAAATAGACAATGGAAACAAAGTCCAAAAACAGAAGACAAAAGTGAAATTATTTCAGTTACGCTTTCTCTTATTTAGCGTGGTGATTATTTGAGCAAAAGAGAGGAAAAAACAAAGTAAAATAAAAAACCAACAGTCCGAGATGTTGAAAGTTGTCACATCCTATCAAAATGCTTTTTGGTTGGCAAAAGGGCTGTCACTATTACAATAAGGCTGTCATAGGAAAAGGATATAATCCCATTAATAATCTGCACTAATAAATCAGCAAAATGCTTTGCTGGCTTTCCCCTGTTGCAGAAGTAATTATTTCTTCAGATGTGGCTTTCCCCAGTTGCAGAAATAATTCTTTCTTCAGATGTTGATGCTGTTCACGTGGGTACCATCCCCATAATTTTCTGTTCTGGTTGTAATCCTTGTCATCAGGACAGAGTCATGCAGTAACATTACCCAATCTAATAATAATCTTTGACCTGCAAATTAATCTTTTGGTTACACTTTTGGTGACAGTGGATGCTTGCTGTCTTATTACCGCTCACTGTCGTGACAATGTGCTTGGTGGGAGCACTTTGGGGTTTTTAGAAGCTTTCTGTTCTCATGGCAAATTGTATTGATGCTCTGCATTCTCCATTTTTGCTGAGATTTGATGTGAAACTGAAAGCTCCAAATGTACATGCTCGGTGGATTTATGAATTCTAGTTTTGTGCTTGCAGCATTTTTATTACCTTTATAACAATCTGGACTGTGACTTAGTGCCCATTCTTTTTTCTTCCCAATAGATAGATGGCTGTGTGACCATTTAAAAGTGAGGGGACTGCTTTTCTTGTTATATTCATGTAATTCTGCTCACTTCAGCCCAGCTGAACCTGACTGATATTAATGCCAATAAAGGATTGAGAAAAATCTGCCTGCTTTCAGTAGATGTTTTACATGTCTCTTCTACGTATTCTCTTTTTTTAAAAAAATATGTTAATGCAAGCAGATTTCGTGAATTCTTATTCATGAAGACAGCACATAGCCAGGGAAGGTACTGCATTTTTGTCTGAAATGAAAATGATTATATTTACCCATGTTAGATTCATAATGAATGTCAGTTTTGATCTGCTTCTGTGCATTTGTGGGTGGACGATACTTAAACATTCATACTTAGAGCATTAAAACACTTTGCAAACTATTGTAGCCAAGGGCAATGTGACACCTACCTATCTTGTGCTAGAATCATCGAGTGGGTGTGGAGAGGAAAGGACAGAAAAAGATAAAAAAGCCAGCCTGGGAGATCTGTATTTCACATAATTGAATCCAAACATTGATACGCCTTTATTCTCTCTAACCCCTGGGCTTAAGGTGTAATTGCTTTCTGTCATTGGAGGCATTTTGGCTTGGTGTGATGCAAATCTGAGGGAGAGATGATCTGTGACTGGCTGTGCTGCCTGTCTGCTGGGTGATCCTGAAGCATCCTGCTGCCTCCAGCTGTTCCTGCTTGTGCTGCTGGACTGTTTTTGAGGCAGACCCAGAAGGCTGAAGCCTTGATCTGAGCCCAGGTAGGGAATATGAATCCATAATGCTGGGCACTTTTGACGTGGGAAGTTAGAAGATGTTTGCTGTGCAAGGACACTTAGGAGAGCTCAGATATAAAACCCCTGCTCTGCCATAGACTGGAAACTGGGGGCATTTTTAATTTCTGTCTTGATGGCCAGTAGAAAACAGCTGAAATGTCACAGCCTACACTTAAAAAGCATTCTGATTTAGGGGTTTTTTTTGTTTCCTCTTCATTCATCTTTGTTTTAGGAGGACTTTATTTTAAATTGATTTTGTTATTAGTGGATCTGCTCAAAGGCAGTGCACCTGTTACATATATTGAAAACCTGACTCCCGACTTTAGCTGGTGCAAGCGACAATGTTTTAAATTAAGCTGTCCTCCTTGCAACTATCTTTCTTTTCTTTATCTCCCCACCCAGACATAAATAACCAGGCAGCAGAAGGCAGGTAGTGTTATAAATTGTCAGGCTACACAATTGCCTCATGTTTTGCATTCTGTTCTCTTCCCCCATTATCATCAATTTTGAACTAAAAGTTCATCCATTTGTGGTTCTGCCATGAGAGGATGTCAAATAAATTGATATTGTAGTGTTTAAAAAGTATTAAAGAATACAAATATATATCAATACATTGATAATGCTCAGCAACCACAACTGTAGTGCTTTATTACTGACATTTAAAGACCAAGGGGAGTAAAGTCTAATATAGGGAAGAGTGATTATCTCTCACAGTATCTAATTTAAAAGTCGAGCTCTGCTTTTGCTTGCCAGTAGGCCCATGATGTATTGGTCCTCTGTTTCCCTGATACAGTAGGTGTTCCTCTAATAAAGAGTTTGCTATTTGCTCCTAAAGCATCAGTGTGTCATCCATCCCAGGTCTTCACAGTGGTTCTGCTAACCAGTTGCTGTCAGGAATTGTAATGAGATATGGCCCTCTTGCTTTCCCAAATGCTCAGCCAGAAACACAAGGCATGGTGTCGGCCAGGCAGCCCTGACAGCGGGTGGGGGCAGCATCCTCGGGGACCCTGGCTGCCTCTCTGGTTCCTTTTTCATCATGGCATTTCAGGCTGCCTCACTCTATTCCACTCCCTCTGCCTGGTGCTTGGCTGTATTTCTAGCAGCACCACAACAAGTGTAAGCTGGTTTGCATTGCAGTTACTTTCTTAAACATGGCTCTACTGTTTTGCAGTGCACCAGGATCAGGTCTGAGGTGCAGAAACGTGTTTACATCATACTTAGAGCTTGTTGCCTCCACTGGGGCTGTGAGGGGATTGTGGCCTCTCAGGGGCACTAACCCCACTCTGCTCCAGGCTGCCCCACTAACCCCACAGGCAACATGCGTGCAAAAGAGACTATTCCAGTTCCTCACATCAGCCCTAAGTCTTTGTCTTTATTTATTAAAACATGCGAGAGTGTGCTTCAGTTCAGCTCACAGAAGTTTTGAAAGAGAGGCAGAGCAGTATCTACTCCTGTCCAGACTATGACTGGCATGTTTCATTCACATCTCAATAAGTGTAAGACAAAAAGGGGGTCGGGACATGCTGTTGGCCATAAAGGGTCCCTTTCCCTGACACATCAAATCCACCAGTGTATTTTATTATTAGGGGAAGGAGACTTTGGCAGACAAGGTGGGTGGAGTTTGCTTTTTGGTTTTCTTTTTTATTTTTTCTTTAATCCCTAGCAGTTTCTAAAATGTCTAGTCATGCACTAGGAAATAAGACCTTATCTGTGTTGCCAGTTTCCTCATAGATTTGCCTGAATGTTTCCCATTTCATATAACCTTCAGATGTTATGGAGAACCCCACAGGCTATATTCTGCTATCCGTTTTAGAGATGAACTCCCCTCCCATTGCCACTGAAATTGGTGATGGGGTGGGGGTGGGGTTGTGTAAAAAGCAGTGACACAATATGGTCCATGATTTTGTTTTAACAAATCAGGCTGACTTGCCAGATGGGTTTCTACTGTTGAGAGCAGACAATGCAACACTTATGTCTGATTTTTGGAACTCTGGGGATAGAGACCAAAAAGTGCTGTGATTTAAAGTCCTCTGACACTGGTCAACCTCCCTTCCCTTTTCATTCATCTGAAAATTTTTAGAGCTGTGTTTTTCACAGTCAGTATTAAAAAAAAAAAAAAAAAAAAAAAAGAGAAAAAAATTGGCACTCAAATACTTGAAACAATATTTTGGGATATTCTATTGTGCAGTGCCAATCTCAAAAATTATGCGGCACTGTTGGGAAAGTTCAGAAGGTCTAGAAGATAATAACATCTGAGAGAGAGCATGGTCAGTAAACTACTCTTCATGTTTCTCCTTTTTTTTGTGATTTCTGTGGTTAAATCTTCAGACGGGATTTTCACAGAAATAGTCACTAAGAAAACCAGCTTCAGCAGAACAATGACAATAAACATTATTATATTTGTGCTGTCAGCTTCCAGGAGAGTACAGGACTATTTAAATAGATGCTCTGATTCCATGTAAAGAATCACTGGCCATGAGATATGAATACCAGAGTGACAGCAGAGATGTATTCCAGGCTGGAGACTAATCAGGAGAATAATATGCGTTTGTCCCGTTTAGTGTTAGTCTTGCAAGTTAAGCTGATTACTGACAGATATAGATAGGGATAGGGCAATGATTTGTTACCCAGTATAACAAATCAGTCTAAAAATAAACATGTGACAGAATAAACACCATGAATTGGGGAAACTGGTTTTTTTTCAGAGACATAAGAAAGCCTTATTTTATCTGAAACTGGAGGCAGTCATGCTAATGAGTGGGAGGTTATTGTGATATATCAGAAATAGGGATTTGGAGTTAGTACTAATCTTTGTTTGCTCTGGTTTTTGCTGGCAAGTAGAAAGCTTTCTAAGAGGGGAATTTGGTGGTAGAATGTGAATTTGCCTTGGTAAGTGATGCTAAGGATGAAACTGGCAACAGAATGGGATAAGCCTCACATAATTTGGGGGTGGAAGGGGGAGTTTAAGTGAGTGAAATAAAATTATGGCTTCCCTGGCTAGTAATGCTGCCTTGAAGTTGCTCTCCTCCCTGTATTGTGAAGACATTTTCATTGCAGCTGGAAATGTGTTGCTAATCAACACGCAAATGTGAACACTAAAAATATAAAACCATTGGCATTTTCTAAGAGACAATATAAAGGCTTTTCATCTGGAGGATATTTGTACTTGCAAAGAGCTTCTGACAGTGATAAACTTGTGGGCAGTGTCATTTCACAAATGAGAGGTTAAAACTCTGAAGGATTTCTCCAAACATGAACCCAGGGTCTTTTTAAGGCTCCTGGCAGTGAAAAAGTCTAGCCTTGCCATTCAAACATGGACATGTTAATTTCATTTCATTGCAGATCTTACTTTTCTGCTGCTTAGAATGTAAAAACCAAAGCAAAGCAAAGCAAAAAAAAAAAGTGGAATATTTCAGGAAAATACATATTTGTTATAAAGACAGAAATTGCTGCACTAGCCATAATGATCTACTCAACCATCTTTAATAAGCTCCTGATGCTCTGCTTCATTTAAGCCAGCCAGCAGTTCAAGGCAGGCATTGGAAATTAATGTTGTCTTTTGGAGCTGGACCCCCAAGCCAGAGATGGATGCCAGTTCACCTACATGTTCTGCCAAACAATCCATGATGTCCAGAGGCACCGCCTCTGCTGTGGAGCCATCTTTTGTGCTACCTTGCTAGGCTTCAGTGTCACCTTGCTCCTTATGATTTACAGAAACTCATTCTGTGTTACCAAAACTGGAGGCTGTTGCAGTGTGTGAATGTCTGAAGAACAATTGGAGATATATTTATTTCTTTCTTTAGTGTTGTTTTCCAGTCCGTGTTCTTTTAAGGTGAGATAGAAAAGTCTCAACATTTCCCCAAATCATCTTTGAAACCACTCAAAGATGTTTTTCCAAGAGATGGAGAATTAACTAGGATTGAAATAGGCTTGGCTAGAAGTATTTTTTATCTCAGTCAGAAAAGCTTTTTTTTTGCACATTCCCTTGTGTCAAGAATATGTATAAGTAAAAGCAAAAAGAAAAGACAGATAAGTGTACTCAGATAATGATGACACAATCTTGTTTCCTACCAGGCATGTTTCAGATGTACCTTTTCTAGTTAATCTCTAATCATTGTGTCTCATCCTTTGACAATCTGGCTTTGCTAGCAGCTTGTATCGGTCAAGTGTTGAGGCCAGCAGCTTGCACTGAGCTTGTTCTCCCCGTTCCCTCTGCTCATCTCTGCTTCCTCTGCTCTTCAGATGGTGCAATTCAACATACTTCTTCCTCCTTCTGGTAGGGCTGCAGCACTCATCAAATCCAGGTCCAAACGGCAATCTGGGATAGCATCACAGTCTCGGAAGGGAGTTGAACCAAGTCATCTTCCCCAAAACCTCTGCCACAGCAGCCAGCCTGCCCGTTTGCTGGGTGAGCTGCTTTGTGAATGGGCTGCTGCAGAGCAGGCAGGCTGGATGCGGGTGGGGTGAGTGTGTGTGCATGGGAACATCCACTTAGGCACCTGCAAGGGGGGCTTGTGTGTCCTGATCTCTGCTCATTAGGAATTTTTAATTCTGCATCTTGCTTCAGCTAAGCTCTTGCATCATCCAGGGGCATTTTTGGGTACCTGCCTAACACCAAGCTGTCATCTGATTTTATTTTTTTTTTAACTAATTTTTAATCTTTTCTGTTTGAGGAAAAAACAAGCTGTGTTCAAGCACTACTTCACATCTCTAAAAATAAAAGTTGGCTTTCTAAGTGCACAGCATACTCCCTCTCTTTCTGCCTCTCCATCTCCCTCCACTTCCCTCTCCCTGGTTCTTTCTGCTGGAGAGACTGGGAGGGGGTCATTCTTGGCAACCACTGAAGATGGATTCTAAGTGGTGCACAAGCGCACACATAGCAATTTGGGGCACAGCAGGGGCTGGGGGCGGGAGGCATTTTGGATTTGTCAGCTCATTGACACAGCTAGCTTCTTGTCAAACAGCAGAAGTTGCACAAGTCCCTGGTGGCTGAGATGCAATTGGTGAAGCTGTTTTGGTCTGTAAAAGCAAGGATGTGAGGTCACAGGATCATTTTCTCCCTCATGCTGCAGCACAGTTGACAAATTAGCTCATAATCCACCATTACCTCCTCAACTCTCATTCCCTTTCCTGTCTTGTATGCCCCAAATTTTTCATCACTTCTGATATCTATTCTTTGCCTGTGTATCTTCATTTCCCTGTCTTTATGTATCAGCAATTCTGTTAATATGGATTTTATGAATAGCTAGGAAACTTTAGAGAGTTTATTGTGCTCAGCACAAGCTTGTGCCCAGGAAAGATTTTGTCAAGCACAGGGATTTCTAAAAGGTGATAGACGTACCAAGGGATTTACAAGCTGCTGCAAAGCAGTATCCAATACAGGGCTGAATTAGGGGTTCTTTTTGCCAATATTGCTGCTGCCACTGATGTGCTATTGATGGCCTGTCAAGAAGTATATAAAAATTGAAAGTGTATTACGTTCCTGGTCTAGGAGCTGAATACAGTCTGCATAGCATGACACAGATTTCCTTTGATGAGATGCCTCACACTTTCCTAAACTCATTTTCTGAGTTAAATTATTTTTTTCACTGTATTTTTGCATGACTCAGAGATACCTTTTCTATTTGTGCTTGCAAGCAAAAAGCACTGGAGCTTTCAACATCTGTGCTGTTTGGGAGACGTGCTTTCATCTGCAGGTAAATAAACAGTGTAGTTTTGGATATGCTTGACTTCCTTCCATGACTGTCAGTTGCTTCAGTTCATGGTATCAGAATTTCTTTAAGATATCTCAGTGACAGGTCTATGTAACTGTGTGGATATGGCTCCTGCCTTGACCTCTACTGCTGTTGGAGATGTTGAGTCCTAATGAAGGGAATAGGAGGACGCTGACAGATCCCTGCTTTTTTGTGTTCCCAGTCCTGCCCCTGGTGCAGCACTGCACAACACTGATATGGTGAGGGGCTGCTTCTCTGTGAGTAGGTGCCACAAAATTCTCAGAAGTTATTTTAGAAAACTTTAAGCCAATCTGTCACATAAGGCTTGGCCTCGAATCAATCTTGAACTAACCTGATGATCAATCCACCCTTCCCAGTGCGGTAGAGACTGCATGATTACAGACTTCTGTAGGAATGGAGCTAGGATGTTCTGGAAATCTCACTTCAGGAGCAGTGCAGAGGAGCTGTTGCTCAGACTTATCTCCCACAACACAGCCCTGCACATCACACAGACTATGCTGCACCCTGGATGTGTATTGCTATTTTTCAGACAAACTGATATACTAAAAAAAACTGAAACAGAACAAAAATTTAATGATTATTAATAACCAAAGATAAGAGTAGATCCAGACTCACGTGCATCAAAACATTCAAATTTTTATTTGGGTAATTAAAGGGTGATTGACAGAGTTCAAAAATAAGCCTCTAGTCTAGTGATCAAGGCATTCTGCCAAGTTAAAGTCTTGTTGGAGAAATATATGACTATTACCTTGTTTATACAGACTAGTTGGAAACTTGCATATTGCTTTTGCCTTAAAAGAATTTACCTATTCCACTAAAATAGCAACAGTTTTAAATTGCAGATATCTCTCTCAGAGTGCTTTGTAGCTTTAGCTGGGTGAGTAGGACCTTTTGTTGGGTTCAGTTTCTTGTAGACAGGGACAGGGATATTAAATTTTTCATATATGCTGTCACAACTCTAAATACCAGGTGTTTTGGAAAAAATAAAAAACTATTACTTTGATTAGCCTAGTCTTCAATATAAGCTCTTTAGTTCTGCTGTGACAAAGTACAAGTGAGTAATCTCAATAGCAGATATTTGGAGCGGTTGTATTGAAAACTAGAGGCATCTCCAAAACAAGGCAGAAACCAAGTGTTTCTTTTGAGCATCTAGCTCTTGAGGATCTGATTGTACCTATTTTTGTCCTCTCATGTTATTTGGAGTACATTTAAAAATACAGGGGTTGGAGGGGCTGAACTAAAAAAAATGGTTCTCATTATTGTAATTTTTATTCTTCTGATAATGCAAAGCAAGCTAGGTCAATAACATCATGGGAGATCATACATTCACTAGAGCTTTTATGATACCATTAAAAACAAAACCAACATATACCTGAGAAAACTCGACAGCAGGGTAAAATCTCTTGTGGAAATTGCATGCAGGCATATCCAGCTCCAGCACGAGCCTCCTGCCAGCACCTGAGCAGCTTGTTTTGTGTTGTAAGGGCTTGTGCAATACTGAGTGATGACACCAGCTGTGCTCAGGTTCTTGAATTATAGCTCGAAGGGTGGTGGCCATCAGGGGACACACCAGGACTGCAGGAGTGACTGGCTTGCTGCTAGACTGAAAAGAAGAGCGTTGGGAACTGAGGCTGCAAAAGAAAGTAATTTCCTGAGTGTCTCTGGTTTCTACTATAACTCTCTTGGAGAATATAGCTTTGCATGTCAGATTTTTGTTCTGTTTACCTTTTAGTGGTAAGTGCAGGCATGTTGTCCCATATGCAATAGAAGCTTGAAGGAGAAAATTACATCCCAATACTCTTGGAGGTGAGATAGACCTTCCCTCAAGCTTCGCAGCTAGATTTGGTTTTCATTTAGCTTGAATTAATTGCAAAGAGAATTCTAGCAGAGGACACACATTTCCTGAAATGGATATATAACACATGCCACAGCCACAAAGATCCCTCACAAAACCAATGTCTGGTGCCTTCCTCTTTCACGGAAAGCTATAATTTTCTTCCATAGTAAGCTTAGTGCCTTTGACAGAAACTGAAAGAAGCAAAGACCAATTTAAGTAATTTGTTTATATAAGTGGCTGCACATAGTCACTTACCAGCTTTTGTCAGATAAAGACAAAGCAGACTTCCCATGTTCCAGCATGGTATGCATTATAAGGACCATAAGAAGTGGATCTGAATCCACCTTCCTTAAGAGAAATCTTCCTTTCTCTAGCAGGCTGGATTATGTAGCTTTCATGACCTGACATCTTTTCTCTGAAAGACTTTAAAATATCAAGAAAATTCTCCAAATCCAGCAATAATGCTATTTGAAAGATGTAAACTTTATTTATTTACTTTTCAAGATTTAGATAAAAGACAGATTTTCTGCTTAATTTGAAGTATTTTTAAACTGAACTACTTGAATGATTAGTCAGAGGATGAATAGACATTATTTGGCTATTGCAGTCTGGCAAGCCCATGTTGATTTGGTCAGCTAGCAGGAGCAAGACAGCTAGCAGAGAAAGAGGAACCTGCCAGATTTTGGCCAGGTTTATATATCACTATAAAAAGAGAGACTTGGCTGTGGAAATTAATCAAGTTTCTTATCTCCAGGGATCAAAGAGGTTACTCAGAGGATGCAGGGGAAATGTAGGGATTCAGCTGTGTCACATTTTCTCTCTAATTGAGCTGTCTAGGGAGCCTCCCACGTTTTGGAGAAGTGGAAGCATCCAGTTTCATTTTATCTTTCTCAGACTGCAGCAGCTCTCTTCTTCGGAGGCCAAGGTCACACTACGTTTACTTTTGGTGTTTGTCCCTTTAATTCTCCTACAGTTTCACAAATGCTTCTGGTGTATTTTTAAATTTTAGCTTATAATCACCTTTTTTTTTTTTTTCTAAAGGCACCATCTGGTCCTGACATGGCTTAAAATAACAATCTAGCCAGCACTCAACCAGCAGAAGGACTGTACACCTTTCACAAGCCAGTATGAGAGCTTCTCCACCTGTATTTCTCTAGAGACACTGTCACTATCAGATCCCGTTCCCTCCAGACAGGTCTTGCAGAAAGCAGGGTCATGCAGATTTTGCTTTCATCCCTTTCATCTCAAATATAGTCATTTTATGGAAACAAAATGGATGCATTATAGAAGCTTAGAGCTAGGAATGTGGGAGGTCTGCTGGAAACAGCTCAGTCAGAGAATTTGTAGTTGGAGCTCACGTTTGCATTTAAGCTGCCCTCTGGTGCTTATCACTTCTGCAGTGCATGCCTTCATCGTGTCCCCTGGTGCCTGGAGACATCTGCAATATCCACGGAGAAGAGGGAACCAAGCACTGCAAAAATTCCTCTAAAAAAAATAAAAAAGGAGCCCCATTCTGTGGATGTTTTATTTTAAGCAGGACATTAACACGATGTTACCATTGCAGGTTATGCTGGGCAGGAAGGTTTTTTTATTTTTATGAGTTGCAGCATAGTTTAATTTATCTTCTTGCTGCGTGCAACAGCACTGTCTGTCATGGTGCTTTTCCAGTGTCCACAATTCAAAGCCTGCCACTAAGCAGAGTGATCGTGTGACTGTCACCCTCAGCACAGCTGAGGCTCAACCTGGAGTTTCTCCTCTGGATGTTGGAGGACCTGAGGTTATCAGTGCCGAGGTAGCAGAGGCAATAAATACAAATGTATCTCTTCCTGCTTACAGCCAGCAATTCTGAAAGGACGTAAACCACTGCTGGAGACAAAAACAGGCTAATGTGATGAATGCGAAAGGACCGTGAACAGCTCTGGGACTTCTGTGTAGGTTATCTGTCTGGCGGGATATTCACTGGTTTGTTTTCCTATTAACTAAAGGCAAAGCAGAGCAATTCTTTCCTAACAAGTTGCTCTGTGCCTGAATCACCCTCCTGTCCCCGCTGCCCTCCCCTGGTGCTGGCCACTAACCACATGGGTGGTTAATATTAGCCACACAGCTGATTGTCCGGGCTGGTGCCCTGCAACAGGTGCGGGACGGCCGCCGCCCTGGAATCCCGCCCGGGCCGATGCCGGTGCTGGCACAAGCCTTCCCATTATATCAGGAAGGGCCATGTCCCGCTGCTGCCATGCCCCAGCACCCCAGGCTGGCCCCAGCTGTCTGCAGGACGTGGAGCAGGGTGACAAGCACCCAGGGAGGCTGCTGCGGGGAGAAGAGAACTGTGATTCCTCTGGAGCGGGAAGAGGGGACGTTCCTGGATGGGACTTACAGCTGTGTCTCTGGGGTAAGGAGAAGGTTTCTGCTGAGCCCCAGGACCGTGGTTTTGTGGCATTGCTCTTAGAGGAGGGAAACATAAACAAACAAGTACTATAAATCAAGTATCGGCACTGTGAAATGAGGAAATTTGGGTTGCATTTGCTCATTGTGTTGGCCGTAGTTTCTTTACAACACAGTACTTCGATTTTGCATTAATTTTAATTGGCACTCTCTAATTTTAGAATGCTCCTGTGAAAAGTTACTTTCAATTCCAGCAGTGCTTAGATGGTGATGACGTGTTTTAATAATAAACATGGGAGAGATACTGAAAAAGAAGTCAAATGTGCTGGATGCACTTCTGGGGAGGGGAAGTGCTATTGCTCTGCTCTAAAATTATCTGATCTGTCTGCTCTGGCGTGATATCTTAAGGTGTCCCATCTCTCCCCCCCCCCCCCACACTTCTTACCACCCTATTTTTTCTTTTATTTTCCTAAACCATAACAGCATATTTTGGTAAGAACAACAAAATATCTAGGTAGTGTTTACGTAGCCTAAATGTTGGAGACAGGAATGTGGATCCGAGAGACTTGTAAGGTTTTACAGGATCACTTCTAGTGCCCTGTTCCCTTAATGTGACCCCTCTCCATTGACTATATGAAGAAAAGCAGGGCTGTCAGGCAGGTCACAAGGGATTTCTGTGCCACAGTGTGACCTGTGTGTGCTGGTGCTGTGCCTATGTGCTTGCTCAGGGATGGAGCCAGGCAGGCTTGCTTAGGGACTTGAGCAGGCTCTGGCTGCAGTTGGCAGTCTGCATGTGCGGGAAGCAGATATTGCTGCTGCTGCTTCTAAACTAAGAAAAAAAGCAAAAATAAACAGGGACTCATCTCTGAATTCAGTGATTTCTGCTCTGAATTGGTCCAAAACCCAGGGAGTAGGTCAGCCTGAAGCAGTGCTCCTGGAGACTTATATTGATGCAAGCGACTGAAATCAGTGGGAATCTCTCCCTTGACTATGGTAGTTTTGGGTCAGCACAGTCCTCACTATTTCTATTTCTATCTATGTGTAGCTATGAAACAACTTTTTTGGAAGTTATGGAATAAATAAGCGCTCTCTGGGTCAAATAAGTATAACAGGGAACTAAGGAGAAAGGTCCAACTTCGTAACTGTCAGTGTCTCTATGCATAGTCTAGGTTTAAGTTCCTTCCAGGAGAGGTTTTTGATTGAAGCCATTAAAATTCGGACATGAAAGAGAGAAAATGCCTTTTCTCAGTGTTGCTTGTGACTGTTGCATGTGGGGTTGTGCCTCAAAGTGGAGGCTCTTTGCTGTGGGAAATAGTACCTTAGGGGATTGTGAGAGCCTTCCTGGCCAGTGTCTCTGGCTGAGGACACTGGTGCTGTGACACTGCTACTGTCCTGCTGCTCCTGACCTCTCCCCAGGCAGCACTGCGCTGGGGGTTGGATGTGCTTGTTTGGCAATGAGGACACTATGTAAACTATGACAATCCCAGATATCTCACAGTGCTTTGACTCATGCTTCCAGAGAAACCTTTCTCCAGCTCCTTCTCTATTTCCCACTGCCCACCCACACTGGTTTCTATTCCTCTTCTTTTGATATGGGAAGCAGAATTTGCTGCACCTCAAACTTCAGCCATGCCTCAGCAGGAGCTCCCTCAGGCATGGGCCAGCACCAAGGGAAGGGTGTGCTGAAGGGATATGTGCCAAGGCATAGGGAAGATACATGACTATCCCCCTTTGAAAGTAATTTATTTGTGATTTTGAAAGTGCCTCTATGAGTGGCTCACAGAGAAGCCATTTGCAAATTTGATGCCAGCTTTTAAAAGCAAGATGAAAGTGGATTTTGCTGCCACTAAAATCGGTAGCTTCAAGACCCTCAGGAGAGGTGCAGCAGTCTGCGCCACTGGAGAGCCAGATCTGTCGCCTTGCAAAATATCCTGTGTCCAGGTAGGAAAGCATAGATGAACATGATGATCTCCAGCAGTGCTGAGTACAGAACAGCATATTACTAAAAATGTTATTTGTTTTTTAACCGTTACCATAAAACGCTCAGATTTACAAAAGTTTGAGAAGAATAAAATCCTTATCCCACTTTGTACACAAATCTTGGGGAGAAGTTAGAGGGCATGTCCAAATAAATTTTACAATTAACCTTTTATAACCAAGTAGATCATGCAGTCATTACTATATCTAGAAATTCTTTATATATTTTTTATTAAAATTACTTATCATTTTCATAGGAAACTGACATTATGGGTTTATGGGCTCCTGTATTACATTATGTAGTACATCATTATTGTAACTTGCCCTCCCATCTTTCTACTAATTTCTTGGATATTTAGCTTGTAATTTTACTGCAACATATAATAAGAACTTCCACTTACATTTAGAAGCATTATGGGAATCCTCTCTGTTGCTGTAAACACATTACCTGGTCAGATTTATTTTAATTTGCTGTTAAGGAAATCGAATAATATACCCTAACGACATACATGTCTAGGTAGGGCGAAAAACAGCCTCTTTTTCAACTATTACAAACATCTGCCTTTTCCTATGCCCTAGGAGTGTATACGCTTATATGCATTTGAGAATATAATTTTTATAATATAAAATTATGTGTTAAATACTCAGTAAATTGACCCTGTTAGGATTCCTACAGCACTGTTGCTGAAGCTGATGATAGCCAAGCATGCAAGCAAGGTGTTTCTTGGTCATGAACTGGCAATCTTGTACTTCTGTGAATTTTTAAAAGAACACTTCCTTCTTCTTCTGGCACAGAAAATGTGATGATGGCCTGTTTCCTCCTCAGTAAGGTCTAGAGACAAAGAGCAAGGGAGAAAAGCTATTTGGCAGAGTGATTGGGAAGACTGGGATATTTTCTACCAGATGCTCTCCAGAGCAAAGGCAATATGCAGACAGGTTTTTCTACAGCTGTAATTGTGTATTATTGAGAAAATCTCACCCCCTAAAAATGAAAAGAGAGAAGGGAAATTAGTGGAAATACAGAAAAAGGATGCATGAACAATCTTACTGGAGGCTGCAGAGGTACATCAGTGGAACTCCATGACCCATCCCTTGGGGGGGCCTGAGGAGAACATACCCCCATGAAGCTGAGGCTGTTACTGTCCTTTCTTGCCTGACTTGTTATTGACAAACTTCACTAGAAAACTAGGGTAATGTTAACATGTTCTCACTATACATGATTACATTTAGATGTCTTTGTCTTGAATCTAGATCAGTCTCACATCTATCTAATTATGTTTTTCCCCTGTTACTTTCCTGGCAAGTTCAGCCACTTCTCCCTTGCTGTTATGATGGCAACGGCACCCTTATTTACACCTTCATCTCTTCCCTGCAGCAATTAAGAAAGGTGAGGTAAAAATCTGTATATCCCTAGGCTAAAGACATCCATATGTGTGTATGCCAGAGAGAGCAGGCAGGCACTACAGTTACTCACAGGGAAGAAAACCTGCATCCACTTTTCCTTTGCAGAAGGAGTTTTTCATGAAGCACACAATCAGGTTGGTTTCTCCCATGTAAAGAGGATATTATAGGAAAGGCTCATAAAGAAGGTGCCCACTCAGTCCTCAGCAACATGCTGGCTGCTCCAGGCAGGTCAAGTGTTAATGGAAGAATGACGAAATAGAAAACAGCACCAGCCCAGGTCCCTGGCCCCCATGCTGAAATCCTGGGCAGTGCAAAAGCCCAGAGCAGAGCAGGATAGGTGACTACCAGTGATGGATCATGTTGAGACCTCAGAGAGAAACAATATAATAAATGGTTGGTCTGACTCAGTAGGAAATGTTTGCATAGTGAAGTGATGGGTAATAAATAAGATTATGTTGCTATAGGTCCTTCAGGCAATGCTGGAACAAAAATACTTTCTGATTTTCTTTCTCTAAGGAAAAAAGGTACAGAGGCAAGGATTCTTATTTGTAATAGGCATGAATAAAACCATGTTTGCTGCATGCAGTCAGTGTAATCTAAGGCTGATGCAGATCCAAGCCAAGTATTGCTGTAGCTGCAGGTTCTCAGTTGTCATAGCTAAGGTTACAGAACAACTTCCCTTGCAGCTTGTCCAGTGTCAATGTCACTGGAGCTGATGCCCCACCACTGTATCCATGGTTAAAACAATGTCTTGTCTTGCATTTATTATCAGGGCTGCCACTAAGATTGGGACAATCAGACAGTTTGCCCTAGGCATTGACTCATTATATGTGATACGTGGTAATACAGAGAGGGATACAGATTCAACTTCTCCCCTGAAATTTCCAGGTGTTCCAGTTTATCATTTACAATTCCTTTTTCTCTGGGCAGGTTGTTGTTTGGGTTTTGGTTGGTGGGTTTTTTGGTATGAATTTTCCTCTCTTGTTCATTTTTATTTGAATAGCAAAAATAGACCTCTATTACTGCTGGTGCCAGTGGTCCATTAGGCAAGTTCTCCATGCTAGTTTTTGCTAGGTAGATAAATACTATCTGGGTGCAGCATTGTTAATTAATGAAGACTTTGATTATGAAATATATTCATTGTTTTAGCTGTCTGGAATGGATTATTCAAGAAACATCCGTGATTTAAAAAGGAAAAAAAGGGAGTGGGGGGAGTACACTGGGTATATTTTTAACATTTTGAGCTAGCTTCAAAAGTCTTGTCCTCAATTCCCTGAAACCAGTGAAACAAAGTCCCTTCTCTTTTTATTTTTCTTATAAACACCTAAGGAATGCATAAGAAATTTTATGTTGAACTTTTATTTTCTTTTAGTATGTGTCTGAGGGTTAGTGAGTAGCAAGGGAATGAGAGTACTGAAATTATCTGCCTATCTGCAATGTTTAAGGTCTTGTATAATGTGTTTCAGAATATTTTCCGTGGGGAATTTTTGGTGGCTTTCTCCCCCTTGAGAATCCTACTTCATGCAATGACAGCCATTCTGCTATCCATGTTTAAAGGACAACCATCACACAGGAAAAAATAAACTCACTAAAAATTCCATTTTACCCACTGACTTCTAGTTTCCAAAGATTATCCTGCTGAAACTATGAGTTTTTCTGGGTAATTAGTTAGTGAATAAGGACCAGCGGAGCATTTGAGGTCCCCTCCCAGATGTGGTGCTGGTGTCTACTGTGGGACTTTTTAGGACTGTTCAAGAAAGTGAGAGTTTAGAAAATCAGCACTGAAGTTAAATGTCATAGTATGTATTTTTTTTTTCATACATTCACTATTTTAGAAGTTTTGTCAATTCAATGGCTTCCTGTGCACCTGATTGCATATCTCCTGTTTTTCTCATCCGTGATAAGGGTTTCTGGGACTTAGGATTTGGCAGGGAGGGAGGACTATTTTGGAACAGGCATGTAGTGAACTACGATTTGACTTAGAATATTAGGCAAAGACCCAAGTTGCATATAGACCTAGTGAGTTATTAGCATTTGGAAAGTGAGATCTGCAAAACAAAACTAAGCATTTTTTCCCGAAACTATCCCTTAACTATGGCAAGTCAAAGTGACTGGATAGATTCTTGCTCTTTCACGTGCTTCTGCACTGCTTCTACACTAAGCCCAAGCTAACTGGATTTTAAGACTACTTCCTGTTCAGTACAGCATTGACACCACGGGATTATAAGGCAGGACTTTCCAGCCACTGGAGTATTCAATATTAAATCCTGCAATATAGTTCCCATGGTACTCTATTGCATTCTCTCCTCATTAATCCAATGTTCCCTAAACCCTATATTTTTAAGGAACAAATAATTTTTCTATTACAGATAACGAATAGGGTCAAAACTATTTGGTAAAAAAGACTACACAGGTGAAAAATAGGGGTGGAGGAAATATGCATGTGGGGAATTGATAATTACATACAACACAGATTGGTTCAAACATGATATTTATCTTAATTATAAGAATATGTTTGAGAGATAAAGTTTCCCTAGAAGACAGCTAACTAACAACAGTGATTTTTCTGGCTTGCTACTGCTGTTTTTATTTGCAGATTTCATATGCTTTAAGGAACAGTTGTCAATATGGTTATCCCCACTTTACAGATGAGGCATCTGATTCCTTGAAAATGAGAAAAAGTTAAAGGGCAGCACCAGTTACCAGCCATGCTGTGTCCTCTTTGACGTTTCAAATAAGACTTTTATGCCACCCATAATACTGCTGCCCATTGCAGGCTCCAAACAGCACACACACGTCTGGGGGTTGGATTTCAGCCCCACTGCTCTCATTTTGCTGACACTGCAGTAACACGCTGAAACAAGACATTATTCCCAGGGCTGTGTGGACATTGCTAATGCCAATGACTAAGTAAAACTTATTTGTTGTGACAAGGTGATACTTGTGTATTACACCAGATCTTAGACTGTTATACAAGAAAATCTACTGATTCTCATTTCACAGAGGAAATAAGTCCTGAATAGGAAATAAAAAATCAATGTTTTCAATATGGGAATGTATGTTTATCAGGTTTCTGAGAGAGACTCAGGAAAAAATAAAAAGCCTCACATAATAATTAAGTTTGAGGAATTTTGCCTTGAAATTATAATCCGTTTGCGTTTTCACACTTTGAGACATTGGGATTATAGAAGCAATGTCAAGTCAGTAAGTTTCAGAAGGACAGGGAGCTGAGCTGGTCATTGCCTTCCCAACTGCTTGTCAAGCCCCCAAAAACACCTTGAATTTAAACTCCCAGTGGTTGTATGACAAGAAAACATGTGGAGTGGCAAGAACTGTTGCTATGATTTGCATTGGTTGGTTGTGATGGTGGTGCTGGCAGGACACAGTGCCCAGAATTTCAGGCCCCATCTTGCTGAGACGAGCAAACAGACATGAGCACCATCACTGGCTTCAGTGTGATCCAGGCAAATACAACTCTAGTCCTTTGGTAAGCCAGATTGCCAGAAGGTGAGAAGTATAGTAGACATTGTTTTTTAGACCCTTCTTTTCTTTTGTTATCCCAGGAGATGATGTAGGGCATTGAGATACTGAAATATTTCAACCACGTGCTTTTAGAGCCTGAGCTCAAATTCCAGGATCATACAGCACATTTGGATTATTAATACTTCTATTACTATTTTTAATTTTGTAGAATTATTTACACCATATTCTTGACAAATTGTTGAAGAGATGAGTTTGTCTGTTTTATAGAATCAGTCAATAGATTTCCCAGTCAGGCTGATCATCAAGGCAGTTTTAATCTGACTCCTCTTCATAAAACCTTCTTCTGCATTGCAAGGAGGCTTCAGTGAACATCACAGCTGAGACAAGGATGGCTTTGAGTGGCAGATTATGGGACAAAATTTTCCAGCCAGAGCTTTCATGAACAGCATAAGCCAAAGTCCATATTTGGACCCAGGAAAGGGTGATCTTAAATGAGCAATTTTATTGACAAATACCTCAGTCTGTCATGTGTGAAATGATCTGAGGCTTTTCACTGAATGAAAACTGATCTGTGCCATAGTAGCTAGATGACTCATGGCACAGGAATCAGAAAATGCCTTGTGACAAATGGTCAAATGCGACACAGGGCTGATCCCATTGGTTTCCTAGGTATTCTTCTCAATATGGGTAACTGCACTCAGAGGCATTTCTGCACTGCTCAGACTCAGAACCACCAGCTCCACTGCTTGTGTCAATTTTTCTGTTTGTTATGCAGAGGAGGTGGGAGACTACATATTCATCTGGCTTGGGATCCTGCGGAATAGCAAGGACCAAACCTTCCTTTCCCTTTTACAGCTCTTGCCTTCAGGCATTGAGAAGTTTAGTAGGGACTTCCTGAATGGTCCTCCCTGAATGATGTGGCATCCCAGCCATCCTGTTTGTTAGACATATCCCTCATGAATTTGTCTAGTCCTGGCACAGGCTTATTTTATTCTTTATGGCTTCTGCAGCATCCTGTGGCAGTGAATCACAGCTTAATTACACCTTGTGTGAATAGGTTCAATGCTGCACTGGAACCAGCAATTAGTATTTGCAAAGAGACATTTTCCGTGTGAAATCTACTTTTCATCAGCACTACCCCATGAGAGGAGCTGCCTGTGGAAGCTCACAGGAGATAACAGTTTCAGGGGGAGAAGGGGCCAGTCACGTCACTGATGAGCCAGAGGAGATAGGTACTGTCAGTGTGGTGTCACACATCTCACGCTACCCAGCACTGGAACAATTAAAAAACCCACATTACTCACTGAGCCCCAACTGCTTGTTTGGTTCATTGTGGCCATGGAAACATCTGACCTATTTACACCTACAGCAGAGTGAGTGGTGGTTGGTGGAAGAGAGGTGGGAAAACGGGAGTGCTTTGGATTTGGATTTTGAAGACTTTTGATTACGATGGTGTATGTGAACACATGTGGGTTCACAAGGGAGAGGCAGAGAAGCATGGCCCGAGCAGGCCAGGGGCTCTTACTCCAGTGCAGCTGAGGCATCAGATTCTCTTTGAGCAAATGTGATTTACCCAGAGCCTCTGATTTGCATACATAAAATAACACCCACCATTTCCGAAGGTCTTACGGAAATTCCTTCTTCTGTCACTTTGTCAGCAAAGTACTTCATGCAGCATTCTTTCCTGAAAAGGCCTCAGTAGATAGGAATCAGCTTGTTCTACCAAGGAAGAGAGACAGGTCTCATTCTGTGCAGGGCTTGCCCGTGCACCTTACAGCCCTCAGCTGTTCCCTGCCTGTCTCTCAATACAGATGGGAAGATGAGAAAAAGCAACATTGAGTCATTTGGGCACATCGAATGGAGCAGGAGATTTCACTTAATTGCAGCTGGGGCATTTAGCTAGGCTGCAGATCCCTGTGACAAGATAATGCCATGTAAGTTACCAGACCAAAGGTACAGCACATATCAGACTGAGCCTCCAAATCCTGTTCTTCTGAGGGCATGTATTAATATAAATGGGCCCATTAGGGTTTAGAGAGCAGTTACCTGTAGTGAACCACAGCTAAAAGGAGATCTGCTAGAGAGGGGAAAATATTAAATTCTAGGTGTAAAGAAGACTTCTGCAGATACGACATAATCACAGTGAGTTTTAAGAATGAAAGGAACTTCAAGACTTTAAAGATTTGTTGGAAAATCTTGAGGAAGAAAGGACATTCACTTTTGATATTAGTGAGAGAGAGTGTCTTTAATATCTCCAAAGCATCTGATTGATAACCACAGCATCAGACCTTAAGAATGCAAATTTGGTAGCTCTTCAAGCTGAAAGCTCCCCCTCCACATACTTTTTATTTTATTTTTTTTTTAATTGCACATTTCAAAACCATTCATATTCTGGCAGGTAACAGGTTTTTTATCCTGAAAGTAAGGGTTGACTGAGGAACAAATTGTGCAAATTCTGTTCTCAAACACCAAAATTCGAGAGAAAATACCATCTGTTTCCCCTACAGCCTACTTTCCCCAGTTCCAGCAATATCTTCTAGTGGAAAAACAGTCATGAAGCTACCAACAGGACACACAAAGATGCCCATAATGCAATGGTTTGTTTGTGTGGACGGACCATTGCTCCTCCCTAGAGGAGGCAGCTGGAAACCCTATTCTCAGCTCGATGGGGAAGATGTTCATAGCGCCCTGTGCTGCTGGGCCCCTGCCTGGGCTTGGTGGGATTCCTCTTCCACAGCAAAGGCTTTCAGGTGGCATTCCTGAGAGTTTTCTCCTCGACCTGCTACAGCAAATGATGGAGCTTTGACAGCAGCTGTGACTCATTTCAGGAAGAAATCCACTTGAGTGCTCATTATCGCTTCAGCATCATTTACATTTTTCCCAGTCGGGGTGAATATTTTGTAGTGACAGGGCACAGGCTGTTTCCTTTGCCCTGGGAAGCCCAAACAAACAGACTTTCTACCTGTAAGTTCCTCCCAGAAGCTTTGCAGCTGGATGTCTTTTGTTTCTGACTTCTTTTTTTTCTCCCCTCCTCCTTGTCCTTTGTAGATGAGTTACACAACACTGTTTTTTCCTCCTCCAGAATCGCTGAGCAAATTTCAAGGCAGCAGAGGAGGGGGAGGAGAGGCTGATGCACTGAGCAACCTTTGCCCATCCACTTGTGACTGGGGTATAAAAGGTGCAGTTGATTTGAGACTGCCAAGAGTTTGCTGCCAAATTGATTTTTTCGAAAACTGATTACTGCAAAGTGCTCTTGGCAGAGGAAAGTTAACACCTTTCTAACAAGCTCAGCTCAGCACAGCTCATAAAGAGGAATACTGTATAATAATCCTCTTCTGGATCCTTGGCCAGGATTTTATATTTTCCGAGAAACTGTTTCCACCCCCATTTCCTCACCCATGAATAAATCCACTTAAGGCTTTTTTTTCATAGCTGTTGGTGAAGGCATAGGAAGACTTCTTAGCTAGTGTAAAGCAGCCAACCTCCATTGATTGCAGTGCTCTGAGTTACTTTAGTACTGTGGGGGTGATAGCATGATTCAGACATGGTTGATAAAGTTAATGGTAATCTACCCTTAATAACTTAATCTTAGCATTTTTCTCTAAAGAGAGCTATGGAGCCAGGGAAAGGCGCTGGCTGAACTACTCAAACAATTTATCTGACAATTTCTGCCTTGTGTTTTCTGCTTGCAAAACACTCACCCAGAAAGTTTTTCTTCGTAAGGGATTTTATTCTTCATTTTGTGTCAGTGGGTTATAAAATAGGGAGGTACATTTAATTCTTCAAATTGCAAGTCTGTCACCCTACACGCAGAGAGAGGCCACTTGCAAGGAAGAAGGACAATCTCCTACCTGCAGGCAAGAGTATCTTTGCTCATTTAGAGACATGTGCTAAGTGGACAGAGTTCCCCAGAATTTATTTAACTTTCATGAGCATTCACAAAAAGAAAAACAGAAAACAGATTGTAGGTGCTTCAAAGCTGCTATTTGCAATTAGCCCAAATCGCACTTAGAGATAAAAAAATAATACGCACTAAGATGATTATTTTGGACAGACTGCATCCCTTTAGTTTAGCTATTGGAGGCTGTGCCCATTCAGTCACTGTGGAGGACCTGGTTTGTGGCAGTGCCTTCATGTGAACTCCAGTCAGATATTCCAGTGGGTGGGCAGGGATCCCACAGTGTGAAATGTCTGCTTGGCAAAACACATGCTGGGTGTAAGCAATGCTTTAAAATAACAATAAAAATCATAATTTCAAGTGTTCCACCCCTCAGGTGACCTTTCTAGCAGGTGCGCCTAGCTTAAAATAAAAAAGTGCTTTAGCAGTGGCAGCAGGAAGAGAGCGTGTCCTTTTTAATTATTATCTTTGCTGTGCTTTTCCTCCATATTTATACAATTAAAACATGGCAGGACCTCACACTTGCCACTAACATAGATGCAACAGAAAGCTTTTACTACTCCAAAGGGGAAGCATTTATGGAAGTGCCAAGGAGCAGACAATAAGGGCCCAATGTGCTTCTAGGTCTGTCACCAGCAAGAGCTTCTGTGGAATAATTCTGTGGAATAATCTGTACAGTGTAGGGGACACACATGGACCATGTGGCTATGATTTTAAATCATGCCATCTGTTTAGGAGATCTGAATGGTTTTGATTGGCTTTGAAACAAACAAACAAAATAAAAGAAGTAGGAGTACTGGGGCTTTGATTGTCTTTGGTGCTGCAAACAGGCAAGATGATTCCAAGTATCTGGGTAGATCCTCTTCTTGCTTGGCAAGAGGGGTGGCTGTGCTGGCCCACAGAGCAGGCAGGGGAAATGGGTCATGTTTTAAAAAACAACAAAGTCTCAATTTACAAAAATTGAGAGTTAATTTAGGTAATGTAGCTATGTCGATATTTATAATTCAGATTTTTTCCACAATATTTTTTTTCAAATATTTCATCACTTGAATAATTTTGTTGATCAAAAATCTACAGAAACTATAGGTGAGAAAGGGAAGAAACCTGCATGAGGTCAAGTAAGGGATTCTGGTTTTCATTTTACTTCAGGAAAATTTCTTTTTTTCTCTCTATTAGCATCCATTTTGGAATGAAAAGTAATTTTGATTTGGAAAATGAAGCTTTGAAATTGAAAGTGAATTTCAGTTAGACATTTTAAATTATGTTGAATGTTCACTGAAAATTGCCCAAACCAATGCCAAATCCTCTCAAGAAATGCTTCATTGAGTGGCTTGAGTCAGTGTGTGCCAGCTCTTCTCAGCACTGAGACACTATCTATAGCAGTAGGAGTTCTGGTGTTAAAAGGGAAAGGGTATATCATGAAAAACTGCCATTCCAGCCACATAATTCATACATATTAAGGAACATTTTTTGATGTGATAAATGATATTGAAAATCCCTGTCTGGTAGGAGAGAAAAAATGGCAGCTCTGAATGTGCTACGGTTAAGTGTCAAAAGAGTTTGGCGATAAAAAAATCATGCATTTGTTGTTTTAATAAGAAAAACTGCTTTATTGTGGTTTTAACATTCCAGAAATTGAATAGCAGGCCAGTAAGGGTTTTAAACAGATAAGAAAGTAATTTCTTTTTTCTGATTTTTCTCTTCCAATCAGTTAAAGAGTTGAGGGAAAGACAAACTGCAGTTGCAAAGTTCAGTAGCTTTGTTAAAATAATAATATGAAAAATTCTTTCATTTAAAAAAAAAATGTTAACTACTCCTAAAGAGGAGTATATGAAGCTGACCCACAAAGACCAACCCTTCTCTTGCTTCTTTGCAAAACCACTTGTATCTGCAGCAGAGCTCTAGTGAGTTGTGTCTGTCCATCCATCTCTTTGAGTTGGGAGTCTGTTTCTTTTGGTGAGTGCTGAGCCAGGAAGATTATGGCACGTTTTTCTTGTCACAGCTGCTTCCTAATTCTTCCATTATTACATATATACTAAATAATTTTTGATTCAGCTCCAGAAGGAGTGTGGCTTTTAAGACACCAGTGTCAGGATTTGCCTCGCCTGGTACATGTCATTAATTCCTGCATTGAAGGAGAGGCTGATATCAAAGACTCAGATGCTCTTTCCCTTTATCCACAAACCTCCGTGCAATGGGGGCATTGCCAGAGCAGGGGACACCACGTTTGTGAAAGGCAATGTAATTGCAGTGATTCCTCTGTAACCTGTCATTCATCCTCACAGCTGTCTCCCAGCAAACCTATTCCCTCCCCATCCCTGGCAGGATTGGGGACACAGTTCTCCTCTGGACTCGCCCAGGCACAGGTCAGGTGTAGCAAGGACCATAAAAAACCTTTTGGGTTTTCCTACTCTGCTTCCACTAGGCAGAAGAGAAGACAGCAATTTGTTTCTTCACGTTCATTCTAGTCCTTTCACCTTTGTTAACACAGATGCCAGATTTTTTTTTTTTTTTGAGAGGGTGAGGTGGAAACAGTTTCACATTTATTTTAGAGAAAAGGCTGAAGTGTTGTTTTGATTCTGAACTGGGAGCTAAAATGCTCTTGACTTTCTCAAGGCACAGAATTCTAAAAATTCACTTAACGTCCTACTTTACTGGCTTTTCAGTTCTGAATTTATTTTCTGTACTTTCCTCTGGTATGTCAATAGCACACAGTGCTGGTTTTCATCTTTCATTTGGTCTTGTTTGCAATAGCTGAAATACTTATTTTAATCGATTCTTTTTATAAACATTAAGAGCAGCTGCTACTCAGTGTTGACTAGCACATCTTAACATTGCTTGTAGATCACAGGGTTTCTTTTTCAAATTCTAGCTGAAAGTGTTTTTCACTTGGCTTAATCTTTTATATAGGTATCTAGATTACATACTTCTGAACTATTTTTTTTTACAAATAAAGCAGACTTTTTTTTTGCATGGCATTGTTATGTTAGACCATATAATCCGCATCAAACATTTGTTAAGACACATACCTCGCTTACTTTCATTCTACTTGGAGGCATCAGACAGAATCCTAGGGCAATTTGTTTCCAGTTGAGTGGTATTTATGTTTCTGTGTGATAAAGTGTTGTTGTTTTCTTCATTTCATCTTAATGTGGCATTAACACTGTAAAGGCAACAAGTGTTGATAAACAAGGCTCTCAAAGAGCCAAACAGCAAGCCCACACCAGTGAAAGCAGAGTGACCTGAATTAGAGGCAAGACTCATCTTTTGATCCACTAATACATCATGTACACATCTAGGATGCTACAGTGCCATCATTTACTCACTGGCTATGTGACAAATGAGGTGCCCTTGTCATCTCTGACCTGTGCCTAAGGAAAATGAGCTTTTAAAGCTATGATCTTGTGTATGTATCCTGCCCAGTTTGCTGCCAGAGAACGTTGCATATATGTATGGTATCATCATGTGGTAAACAAATTGTATTTGCAGTTTGGTCAGCATCATTAGTTAATTAGACCCTGGCTGTTTAGGCACCTGGAACAAGCAGTGGGAATTTAAATTCTTCTGATAAAAGGATTTATTTATAATGAGTCTCACCCCGTAATGAGTTCCAGCCAGGGGAGACTGACCATTAGCAGATGACTCACAGCATTACCATAAAGATCAGAGTCATACATTTAATTTTATATGGCTCACATACACTCATCTAGAACACAGATTCTAAAAACAAGTCTTTTGGCTCCAGTTTTTCAGTCATGTTAAATTTGATACAGCCCTCCTATGCCTGAGAGTAAACAGGCAGGATACAGCAGACTATTTATTTTATTTCATTTTTCTTTATTGCTCTTCCTTCTCCACAGTTTCAAGAGGAAAAGAAGCTGAGTTTTTAATATTGTGAGAATGCTCAGCCCTTTTCAGCTGGGAGATGTCAGAAGCAGCTGCAGACCTAAATGAAAGGAGCTCATCTCTGAAAATTTGCTATGCTGTAATAAATGCAGAGTTCTGCTGGTGAGCTACTGATGGCCCTTTAATGTCTTTAGCAGTACTCCAAGGCACTGCGTTTCCTCCTGCTCTCTTCCCCCAGTCCTTGCCCACCCAGACTCAGTATTTCATCGTGTGAAGGCAAAGATTTCACTGCAACACTCAAGAGCTGTGCTGAGTTTGAATTAAGAGTTTGTGCCTGGTTTTATCATCCAGCCAGGAGCTTCCCTTCAGCCCAGATTGATGTTCTTTACTGGCACATTAGCTTTAAACATTTGGCTCCCTGAGTCACGTTCATGTAATGGGAGTTGTTGGTATGCAGCATCATGGTGGTTGTTATCTATTTGTTTTATCAAAGTAACATATGCTATGCAAGGAAAAATGTGTTTTTTCCAGCATCCTTGTGACATATTTTCATGATTAGTTGCAAAGCACAGTCAAATGAAATCCAAGAACTACCTTCCAGCCTCCAGGTTTCTGCTCTTCTTTCATTAATCTGTGATCATGGGCATCTGCCAGTCTGGAGACTGGAAAAGTGTTAAGAACATGACAGATTCCCAAAAAAACCCTACATTTCCAGCTGAGAAGTGAGCATAGCATATGTGGATCTCAGTAAAACGGTCTCGGAGTTTGAGGAAGACTCTGGGAAACAATTTGGACGCAGCATAACCTGCCATTTAGAAATCTTAGAAAGCCTCTTCTCCCTGAGGTTTGAGAGATGTTGAGTATTTTCATGCTGTACTTAATTATGGGGTAAGTGAGGCACAGTATTTTGGGCTTGCAGGTGCAATTCCAAGGAAAGGGGGAAGTGTGACTGATGGGCAAAACAAATCCTGCCTGGAGCAGCTCTGGGTAATGCGGAAGAGTTACTAGATACTTGTAATGGTCAAGAAAATCACTTTTTGGGGCAAATGGGCATATGCAAACAGATGATAAAACCACAGGATAGTTTGGATTATTTGGAGATTATCACAGCTGAAGGGCAAGAGTACTTTCAATGCTGGGTAGAAACAGGACTAAACTCAGCATAAAACCCAAAATGTCTCTGGCAGAGAAGGAAAGAGGCCAACTGTGGGGATCCTTCTCAGCCTAAGAGGGACATTTCCAGGCATTGATAAACACATGGTTTGAAAAAGAGCCGTATGGGGTTTATGAGACTGTAGCGAATGTGATGCTTGGAGCCCTGCAGGAGGCACTGAAGCTGGCAGGACTGTGGTCATGAGCTGTCACCATAGTCACTAAAGCTCCATGGTTAAAGGCAGCAGTCCCTGCTGCAGCAGGAGGTTTGAAAAAGCCATGGTTTCCAGAACAGCAAAGGATATTGCAGCAAGAGCAACTGAATATTTATAGCAGTCTCCATCATTTGTCCTGACTGAAGAGGGCCCGGGTGAGAACATGTATGGGGAGAGAGTCCCACGTGAAGGAATGCCAGCTCGAGTTAAGAAAAGCATCAGATGAACCAGTGGTGATAAACCCCATTTCCCTCAGGCAAGTAATACTCTGGTAACCTCTCACCCTGCAATTCAGCCCATGCCTGTGTGTCAGACCAAGAAACAACTGCTGAAGTCAGAGTGATCTCCGGAGTCTGGAGGAAAGACATCAGTGGTGAGAAGAGCATCCCCATGGCCAGGTGTAAAGTTGTCTGTACCTCATGCAAAAACTCATGGGTCTGCCTCTTTTTGTTTTATAAGCTTAGAGTCCTAACCTGAGCTTACCCAGCACTCAGCTGGCAGGTGCTATAAAGGAAAGAATCCGCAATCATCATTATAATGAAACATCAGTTTTTCCACAGCTTGGAATATTGCAGTAAAATACCACCAGAAAGCAAGTTGCTCTGAGTGACATGATAAGTATTAACATTGGGAAATAATTTATTTTGTCTTAAATTTCCCTCGCATTTTTTATTTTAGATGATGCTTTTACATTAGTTTGAAGTTTTTTCAGGCATAAGTAGTCCATTATATAAGACTTTAGCCATCCCTGTTCTTCTAAAGTTGCTCATTTGTTCTTCTATTGTAGGAAACCTGTTTGTAGCTAGGATATGCCGAGAAAATGAAATGGTCCTTTTGCTCCTTTTTCCCAGCATGCTACCCAGCTGCCCCAATATCTCTCCTCCCTGTAATACTAAATACTTCAAGGGGAGGAGATAAATAGAAAGAGACCAAAAGTACCTTTTTATGGGGCAGTTTGCCATTTGGCATGAGCCTGTCTGAGTCAGAGTTTAATTGTATTTGCTGATCATAGTTTTGGACTGGAAATTTAAAACTGGCTATTGAAAAAAAAAAAAGGAGAAGGTGAAAGAGAGGAAAATTCACACTTTAAGGTGTCTGTACACTTTAAATTTATTTTTTTTCCTTTTAAAATAAACAGCCTGGGAAACTGAGAACGTGCACATTATATTAATTGCCAGCAGAGGCTTTGGAGCTCCAGTTTACCAAATATGTGCAAAATCCAGTGTAATTAATCCCTCATTTTGCAGCCAGGATGAATTCATTCCAAGATGTATACAGAAGCCTTTAATTCCCTGGTTTGAGAAAGACCAGCCATGTTCTCAGCCATGTGATATTAGATACTTGAAGCACTGGGGCTGTGGTTACTTTTTGCCTAAAGTGCCCCTAGCGCCCTCCTTGTTGTTAGGTACTTTCAGTGGCATTGCACGCAGGAGCAGCTAACACAGCTCGTTCAGCCTAAAACACCACGGCTCTTAGCTAATGGTGACAAGTTTGAGGGGCATTCTTTCAGTTTGTTTTGGGGAGGGAGGGTTGTACTCCCTTATCCGGTGAACCTACATTTTGAAATTCCTCTGCTAACCATATTGAGGGAATGAGATATAAGTCCGTAAATTGGAAGATGAGCTATTGAAAAAAAAAAATTATTTTGGGGGTATCTTTCTCTGTGTAGTTTCTTAAAGGAGTATTACTCCACCTAAATAGGAACCTGTGAACCACAATGGAGAGCGGGGAGGGCCGGTGTGGAGACTGATGCTCCCACCTCCACACTGCCTGGGGAGCAGACAACTCTCTCAAAAGTTTGGCAAGTGAAGTGCAGCTCCCAGCAGCCTAAAGTTTCTTACTGGCATAGCTCCTCTCCTCCATCAGGGGTCCCATGCAGGTGTATCACACTTGATCAGAACAAGAATCCAGCACTCTGTAGCTAAACTGTTTCCAGGTGCAGGCAACAAAATTCTCATTTGTCTCCTCATGCTCTGCCTTCCCCAGAGCAGCCTGCAGCAGCTGTCAAAAAGTATTATCAGTCAAAAAAAAAAAAAAAGCTGTCCATTTTCATAGCTCATTTTCTTTTAGAATTAATAACTATTATAAAAAATAAATGTAGAAAATTTCCCCCCAAAAACTAACCCTGACCACCACTGGAAATTTAGGGTGGAGTTTGTCATGGTTATGGACTCGAATGGGGGCAGAACATCAAGATCTATGTTGTGTTTGTGCATTTACCATGATAGTTTTCCCCTCTGAGAGTGATTCTCAGGATTGTTTTATTTTCAAACTTAGCATCCACAGAAAGTATGAGAAATGGAATAGATCACGTATAAAGTACCCAGGTGGTGTGTCACTGGTTTAGGCCTTTCATCCTTAAACTGTGAAGAATGTTGTGAGTTTCATAAAACCTGAAGGATACATCTGTGTTCCTCCAGCAGTGCAATAATAAAATCAGCAAAGGCTGATGCTCCTGCGAGGCTCCATCCCTCACAATAAATATTTGAAAGGCATTACAGCTCTGCAGTAAATGAGGCTGTCAAAGAAGGCCACTTGCAACAGATCATACTAAATTATGGCATGAGAAAAGTACTGCAGATTAGCGGCTCTTCATTCATTCAGCACTTAATGGCCAGTCTTGAGTGGCAGGCAAGCAGAGGAAAGCTGGTGGTATTCAGCAATATATTATCTATATAAATACAGGGGTGTTGTCTTGAACCCAGTTCTGCTGCCTGCCCTGAGCCTTTCAAATGCCATGGAGCTTCAGCATGTCTGAGGAGCAGCAAGGGCTTGGAGCAGACTCCTTTGGATGCTGCAAGCTTTGATACCCTCTGCGCCCCCTCTGTGGGACATTTTCCTCTCCCCTGATGTCACTGAAGCCATGCAGCTGAAAATGTGTTTGGCTCTCTGAGTATCTGCAGTACAGCCAATATCAAAGTCTCCTCATTCTTGGTGACTGGGAATAACCCATCCTTGCCTGCCCTGACTGCATCTGCCCCCTCCCCACTCTGCCATCAGCTCTCCTTGCAGTCTCAGTCAAATTAGCTCCCTCTCTCTGCTTGCAGCAAGTACCAAATGGTGCTCCCAACACTTCTTTCCATTTTTGTGTGGATTAGATGGATGAAAAGCTCAATAGAAGGGAATTATTAGTAATTGTGGAGTGAATTATTAGTATTTGTTGTGCCTCTGGCAAACTCTGCCTTTTTAAAGGAAGTGCCAATGATTAGTTATGGTGTTTTAATCAAAGAGAGCAATCTATAATTAACAAGGGGATGCTGTAGTTTATATCTGACTTTTATTATTTTTATTAATCAGCAGTGCTTCACAGATGTTATATTTTGAATTGTTCATATTGTTCTTTTGCATATTTTTTCCCACTTCAAGGTGGACTAATTGAGTGAAATATTTTCATCAGGCTTTAAGACAGTCAGCTTGAAAGGAAGACTCTTCATGTCATACTGGGGCTTGTGTCAGTGTTGTACAAGTTACTCCAGACACTCTACAGAGAATGTAAATTTAGGTTTCTTGTGCTTTGCTTCTTCTGTGGTGCAAGTCCCCAGCAGAACTTAAAGCATATAGGTTATTTAGAACCTTAGTTTTCTACCCAGCTTCTTCTCTTCACATTAGTGGACATTTCTATTAACTGAGGCATCATTGTGCAGTATTTAGATAAAAATAACTTCTATCATTGCCCATAGAAAACACTAATTTTCATTTGTTCTTTTTATTTCTAAAATTTACTATGTGGTGAACTCAGATATTCTTCATGTCAGCAAGCTGTATATCCCAAACGGCCATTTTGACTGTGAAATATATTTGTTTTAGTAAATGGTTGTTTTTCATGTGGTTTTATCTTAGTCTGGATAGCTGATATTGGTATTAAAACCTGGTAAAGACCCAGGGATAATACTTGGTCATCTTTCAAAGAGCTCGTAATTTTCTGTATTTTGCTTTGGAGATGTATGCATTCACTGTGTCTAGCTGAGAATGACCATGGACATTAATTTCCTACAATATATGTAGGATCATTCATCAGTTTGTGTGTTCTTTAGAGACACCAAGAGGCACAGTCCCCAGGATTGTGTGCTCCTTAAATAGGTTGCTGTGTCGTAAAAGCTGGCAGAAAAATTTCTGAACAGCTTCTCACTGCTGGCATTAGCAGTTAACACCTTTCCTGTATATGACAGCCCATGTGAAAGAGGTGTATGGTCACCTCAGCTCACTGTGAAAAGCAGAGTAAAATGGCTCAGAGCTGACAGTACTACAAGATTTATATTCATTCCTTGCTTTTATGTCCTGCACGCACCGTGCAACCTCTGAGCTGATAGCCCCTGGATTTTAATTTTCAGGTTAAGTCCCTTGACACTTTTTCAGTCTAAGTCCCTTGACACTTTTGCAGTCCTCACAGCTTTGGTGGCAGAGCCATTTCTGCCTGATCGAGGGATTGTAACTGCAGATTTAGTCTGAATGTTAAGGGATGTGGAACTGAGGTAGGAGGGGAGATGGAGGAAGATATTTTCTTTCCAAACAGGGATGCCCGTAGCCAGGTGAAATTGGTGTGATCCCACCAGACTCCTGCTTAAAAGGCTCCTGCTGGCGCTGGCAGAAACAGTGGCATGACCCCTGCCTTGGAGAGAGGAACATGCATACATGTGTGTATTCATCTAGGCTTTGCAGTGAGGGCAAAAAGACTTCAGCTTTTCCCCTCCTGTCTCTCCTTTCTCTTCCATGTTGCCTCCCTCCCACAACTCTGGGTCTAGATGTAATTGCTATTGTTTGTTTTGAAATAATTTGGGAAAAATTTAAGGAAAAAAAGAAGCTTATCATATTGCTATCTTGCATCAGCCTTGCTTTCCTTATTTATCCTTAAAGATATATTTTAGAAGGGCTAGCCAGGATTTAGGATGCCAAAAATGACTAAAAGCTGAATCTTCTCAGATATCCTAGTCACCTTTCGTCCTAGCTCCCCTCCTAACCAGTAGTTCAAAATAAGAGAGACCTTCCTTAAGGGGAGAGCTTACCTGTGCTTAATTAGAGATTTAACTATAGCCTTAAACACTTTTCAAAACAGAAATCATCAAGTGAATCACAGACTTGTAAAAATCCCTGGCAGGGAAACATTAGTTCTGAGGCTTCCAGATGGTAAACCATGCCCTTGTTTTCAACTCCACTGAATAGTGCACGAAAAGACTCACAACTAGAAATACTAGGGCTTACATTTATTTATTTATTTTATTTTGGTTATATTCCCATGAACACAAGTTCATGATCTTCTCGAAAGGAAAGTTGGAGAATGTTGGCATTTACTAAAAAGGAAATGTTTTCTTGTGCCAATGTGTGCATGAGCTAATGCAGTTTCCTAGGGTAGCGGAGAGAATGTCCTGAAAGTCCCTCTTCCTTATTGCTGCTGAAGGAAAGACTGGAAAGGAAGAGGGAAGAGAGCAAAAGATGGAAGGAAAAAAAAAAGAAAGAAAGAATTAAGATGCTAATAACAGTGAAAACCCACTGCCCAGGATATGTCTCTTTCTGTGTTTGAATGATTTTTCTTTGTAGACAGCTTTGCATGGCTCTATTTTTAGAATCTCTTTAATAATTGAGCTCTAGTGATTGTGCTCAGCAGTTAGAGCAGGGAATATAGCATCTCAAAGAAAGTGTGCACAAGGGTAATAATTTAAATCAAACCACATTAGACTGAGCTCCCCATTCTCTCCTCCCCCAGCAAGGTGAAATGCTGTAGAACACTGAACACAGGGGAAAAATGAAAATTGGTCATGTTTACAGCATGTAGTAAAATCTATCAAGAGAGTTTATGTTTTAGAGGTGGAGTGCAGGAAGAGGTGATCTGGTCAGCTGCTAAGGAATTGCTGTGACTGGGTGGTTTACGAGGGGAGTGCCTCAAGTTCCCGCTGTCAGTAGTGAATTAGGAGAGAACAGCATGTCTCCAAGTTGCAAGGAAAGGATTGTCACAGAGGTAAAATATTTTTCAAACCACGCTGAAAGAGGCTCAAAGCAGCAGCCCAGTGAAATTCAGGAAGTTCCAGTGGCACTGTTGCTGTTGGGTGTGTTTGGCTTTTGCCTGGCTGCACAGCCAAGTCCATGGCAGTCCCAGCACAGAGTGGGGTGTCCACTCTGCTCCTACCAACTGCCTCACACAGGCAGGTTTGCCCATCCTGACTGCAGAGTATTGTCCCTAACACATCTTCTTACAAGCAGCAAACCTGGGGCTCCCACAGGAAAATGGCTGAGGCATGGACAGTAAATCCACAATCAAAAAATTCCTGTCTGACTTCCCCTGAAAATACAGGAACAGTAGCAACTATGGAAATTTTTAGATAATACCACACCCTTTGATATTTTTTTTGGTGAACTCTATCAATTTTATAATAGTTTTGTTTTCATTACATTGTGATAATATTTTTTTAATGACATGTCCAGGCCTGATGACATGGTTAATTCCTATTTAAGAATTTCAGACATTTACCTTGCAGATCAATGTTGGTGGCCTTGTCTTAGATTAACACCTTTCATTACTAGAAAGAGAATATAAAGTGTTGTGATTAGCACTAAGTAGTGACTGGCTTTAAAGATACAAAAATAGAAAAAAAATTCTGTTGTTGTCTCACAGTGCAATATTACAACACAGTAATAACTAGAATTGATTTTTGAATAGACCCATGGGAACTGTAACAAATTCATAATTTCAAAAATGAAATTACAAGATTCAAGCTTCTATTCCATAGAATTTTTCTAACACAAAAACTCTATTAAGAAGACTGAAACAAAGACATTGAGAATTTCTTACCGACAAAAGAGTCTGAGTTCTGCCCTGTTTGTCTGCAAGCTGTGTGTAAACTTGAAATTACACAATAATCCATTGGGAGTGAGTGTAAGGCTGTTACTATAAAGAAGCTGTATTTGTCTCTTAGGAAGTTTGATTTTCCTATCAGCACATGGAAGGTTCCCCTTAGCATTTTTTATTAAAACCTTTTACAACTACTAGAGTTTATTCTTTAATATTTCAACTCATAATCTTCTCTCATATGACCTTCTTCTTCCACTTCGATGACAGTTTGTATAAAATGATAATATTGACAGTGTGATATGAGAGATATCCCTATGATAAGCTGGTGTCAAAGTTATTGGCTTCCCTTCAAGTTTTAACTTGTCTGTCAGAGTGAAAAGATGTTTTTCAAAAGCAATTATAATAGCCTAAGTCATAAAGATCCACGAAAAATTCTAGAAGTATCATATAAGGCATTGGCCTTCTCTCCTGTTCTGACCTAATTTGGAAAGGATTCCCAGTGAAATTCAAGAAGAGTATTAAAATTAATTGACTTCTTTCTGTTGTCTTTGTTAGTTGGGCTTTTATTTCCTTAAACAACAACAACAACACTAAAAAGCTTTTTTTTTTTTTGCTTTGCTTGTAATAAGACTGATTTTTAAAGATATTTACTTACAACTAAGTTTTAAGCTCCTGAGTTTTGATCAAATTTGAGTTGTTGTATCCTAGCTCATGAATTGTAAGCTAATATTTAGCTTATTCTGGGAGCTGTCAAGCAAAACTAAAGTAGGAGTAAGTTAATCTTCAATAAACACGTAGATAAATAGATCCAAATGGTTAGCATTGAAGTGTGTATTGCCTGTCTGCAGGCAAACTAATTTTAAAATGAAAATAAGAATATAACATAATAAATAATAAAGAAATCCTGGCATGCCTATAGAAGGCATTGTGCCAAAAACTGGTAGTTTGAAGACGAGGCTGAGACTGTGATCCCTGGAGCAACTAGTGCAGGCTCACCTGGGCTAAGACAAGGCAGGAAGTGGCACAGAAGTAAGGCCACTGTTTACCTGAAGACAGGTTATATATTTTCCAGTTGTCTTTAACTGGTGGCTTTGGGACTGCAGTGTGACTACGGCACTCTTTGTTAAGCCTATAATCCATACTTATCTGCCCTGTCATTGTGGCAAGATTAGCCCGAGAAAGTCTGGAGACGGAGAGTGAGCAAGATGAGGGATGGAAAAGGCCTGGGACACATCTGCTGCAGCCTAAAGGATGCACACAGAGAAAGCCCAGGAGGGCTGTGGGCTCTCCATGGCAGATGTCCATGGCAGATGCCCCGTGGCTGGTGACTGCAGCCTTGATGGGACAGCAAAAGGGAAAAGGGTAGAAGTGCTTGGGGTCAGTACTCTGATCTTCCTCCCTGGGAGGACAGACTGGGTTGAGACTACAGCACACCCCACCCTTGGAAAATATGCACTTATTTCTGTCCAACAGCACCTGTGCTAACCCAAAAGAGAAAGACTGAGCTCAAAGCATCCAGTTATCACAGCAAATTCCTTAGTCCCTGAAGAGCAGAATGGCTTTGCTCTGGATTTCTTCTTTGATCCTCCTTTTCCTTGCCCTGTTCCTGAAGTGCCCACTCTGTCCTCCCTGGTGCTTCCAACATGGAAGAAAGATGTGTTTGGGGCCAGCTGAGAGCTTGCACACACAGCTTGGCTGCTGGGCCACTACCCAAAAGAACTGGCAACAGACAACTTTTACCTGTGTTCTCCTCAAAAAAAAGCAGATCTTGGGATCTGCCTACCTGCTCTTGTCTATAAAATTTGTAGGACCCTAAAAGTCCTCATGAGAGCTCTGACCCAATGGCCAGGGGGAATTCCTCAGTTATGTGGGGAGTAAAGAAAAGAAAGGGAATGCCATTAGGCAGCATGCAGGCAATACCATCACTTTATCAAACCGGTCTCAGAAGCACACTGAAAGAGAAGTTTGGCCTTCAGTTTGAAAAGAAACTATTTTAAATTTGTTAATGTCATATATAATAGAATGTTTATAGCACTATCTAAATGCTAAACGGAGGGAAATATCGTTGCCAGTCAGTGGGCTTTTATATGAATAAAAGAAGAATTAAACTTTTATTTGGAGACTTTTCAACTGATAAGAAAAAATTACTGAAGGAATAACAGAGAGATAGAGAGATATGAATGGGCAATAAAAAATTAATTATCTATTTTTTTTCTTTTCAGCCTCATATTTGATTTTATTCTTACTGAATATTGGCTTCTATATTGGGGAACTTAATGTTAGTTATAGCTAAATATAAAATAGAAAATTAAAAAAAAAACAAAACCAAAAACAAACCCAGAAGTATGAATTCCTTGCAACAAAAAAATAATTGTTTATAGTTCACAGGTTGGTCAATATGCAAAGAATATGTGTGAGTAACATCTCTCTGCAGAAAGGTAGGAATATACATATATCATTATACTTGCAGGCATTCAGCAGAATGGCAATTTTCAACTTCACAGACTTTCCTAAAGCTCAGCTGCATGAGCCAATTGGACCCATGAAATTGAAAATGAGCTCAGATTGGTTTGAAGGGATTAGAGCTACAAAGAGCATCGACAGAATGGTGAACTTGGCCTCTCTGAATTATCTGAATCCAACCTCAGAAACCCTAGTTGGAAACTTCATTTGATGGAATTTGCAGTGTGCTGGAGAGCATCAAGTGGACCTGTGGTCCCAGAGATGGCTTTGTGGCTTAAATGTTGTGAGCTCTCAGCTCAAGCCTGACTCCTCTGAAGCTACTTAGTATTTGAGGGTATTTAGGTGGATTATAAGTCAGCTGGAAAGCCCATGAGCCCTAACTGTTCATGTAAGCTTGTCACTCTACTTCTGTTCCTCTTAACCTGCTTTTTTTTCTGAATTATGAATGATAGGAATTAGTGTTTAATTTAATAATTTTGCTTCCAGTGGTTGGAGAAAAAAAATTTAAAATTTAATTTCTCCTAACCTTTTTTTTTAATGAAAGAAAGAGACAGAGCTAATAGTCAAATATCTGGAAAATCCTTCAAGCTTCACATTGTTGGCATCTCCAGTGTTCTCTGTATAAATACAGAGACACCTTTCACCATAGATTACTAAGATAATAGTAATCATAGCTCCTGCTTTTGCTACATGGCAGTGCCCCATCATTATGGAGATTAAATTGAGGCCATATCTTCAATAAGAACTGGTGGTGGCTGAAACACCATTATTTTTAATAGAAATAAAAGCTACCTACTGTTGGGACGGGGCCCGTTTCCTTTTACTGCATATGACATTCTCATCTCCTCAGTGCTCAGCCATTAAGGTATAATGAACTTCTTAATGTGCTTTTGTTTACAGAGACAACTGACAGAGGGATCATTTAATGTGGTCTTCCATGTATTTTCTTGAAAGTGAAAGCCTACCACTCTTCCTACTGAGATCTTTTCGTTGTGCAGGTAGCAAAGGATGCTGTTCTAGAGAGAAACAGAGCTTTTACAGATTTTTAGGATAAATTGATGCACTGGTAGGTTTTTAAATTGTGACTGCCAGGAGTTGTATCAAAGCAGAACTCTAGTCACAGACTCATTGCACCATCTGTGCATTTGATAAAATACTCATTTAAGGATATGCTGAAAGAGAGATAGATGAGGAAATTAAAGAATCCTATATTCATGGACACTAGACTGCAGTACAGTGCAAGGATGCCCTTGTATATAATTTCTATAAAATTATAAAATCTTGTCATCAACAGTTTTACTTTTATAACAAAGATTAGGAATTAACAATAAAATATATAAAAATCTTTTTCACGTGTAACTAAATAGCTATCTTCCTGCAGAGACTGATGCTTTGTTATTTGCTTGGGTTTTTCTCCCTTCTGGAAGCTTGAGAGAAGCTCCTGTTTTCACAATAGCATATTCCTGCCATTGTTCTTAATCAGATTGTCCTCAGCTAACATGCTATCATTATTCCATATTAAGATACCCATTACAGAATTACCATTGTGTCAATCTAGAGAGACTGAAATTACTGTTAGTGTACTTTTTAGTAGTCTCATGGCGAAAAATAAACCCTTAGAAATGGAGAGTAATGGGAAAAAAATGACCATTTCATACTAGTCAGGTAGAAGGCATCTGAGTACTAACTATGTAGGAAATGCAAAACCTGTCCATTGTTATGTTACCAGAATCACTTGAGACAAGTCAACAGGCAATTGTGAGATGCTAAATTGACTGAAGGGTCCATTTCAAATGATAGTGTCATTTAGACACTAATTAACAAATTTACTTGTAAACAAATGGAAATACTGATTATGTTTTGAAAGTGTAAGTGCATCAACACTAAGAGGCTGAGCACTGTCCTTCCTACATGGCAATGTAGTTAACTCTGGCTGGAGTAGCAAAAGTCAGTTCAAACTTATCAAGGGGACATACACATAATCTGTACATATAAATATGTATTTGCAGAATATATACCAGTGGTCTGTTATGGTGTTTTATACATTCATTCCTATTTTCTAAAATGTTTTTTTTTTAATTGAGAGTATTTTATTAAACTCGTAAGTAATGTAAGGCTTTGCATTGCATTTGGGCAGGCATGTATTTCTTACTAATTTATTTTCATTAGATACTCAGTTGTATAAATGCACTTACAGCAAACTTACAAAGCCCTCAGGAAGCAAAAACTGTCTGGCATTGAAGAAATTTTATGGTACCATTAAATTATTAAGGCTGACCCTAGATAACTGGTTAGGAAAGTTTTATGCTGTCACTGCACCATTCAAGGTAAAGTGCTAACCTGGCATTGTTATGGCTTCTGAAGTTAAATGGAGCTTCCTGATTGGTCTGAGCAGCTATTTTACAATATTTATTCATTAATATACACAGAACTTGTATGCTTTACTATAGTTTCTTCAAAGATGAACAAAAAAAAAGGTCTTAAGAGTACTGTAAATATCTGGTGTCGGCATATTACAGTGATAATATCCTTTGAGCCAAATTTTCAAAAATATTTGATGTTCAGGCTGATTCTCAAATAGATTACAGTTCTGTACTTCAGTCAGACAGCAAAGCTGCAGGGGAAAATCTTGCTCCAGTAACTATTCTGGGGAGAAAACCATTTTGTGGGACTGGAGACAGTATGGCACCCCAGCACATTGACCAACAGCATCACCTTCCTGCCTGGAGAGGAGGGAGGAACCTGAAACTGTGGAGCACAAGGGCTACTGATGTTTCTTCATTCTGTTAAGCTTAAAACCACCTGTTTCCAGCTCTCAAGGACGAAGAACAACACTAAATTATTAAGTTTCAAATATAATAATAAGTTTCAATTGCTTTCTGATTCAGCAAATTCTGGAAGTTTGTAGAATATGAGGCTTTCACTGCCCTTTTGAAAAAAAAAAAAAAGATAGTGCTTCAGATAGATCAAGAATATGGCAGGATGGAAGCAAGACTTGTAGAAAGACTTTAACATCCCTGCACTAGATTGTTGTCTATACACAAATTCATGGAATATAAAGGGTGAACATGTTTATATTTGCATCTGACATCAAACAGAAGAACATAGCAGAAACTAAACTTTTAATACCTGCAACATCTTCTCTAGTACAGTCCTCAAGGCACCAACATAAAATGGTCACAGCCTTTTTTTCAGAATCCACATTTCTTGCACCATGAGGAAGACAATCCCTAAAGCTGATACATGGCCACTGGCATCTAACCAGACACTACCCTTTAAAAAACAACAGCAACCCTAAATACAATCCTCTCTTATTTCAGTTATTTATAGATCTGCCTAATCCTCTGACATCCTCTGGATAGAGACTTTCCAAAGTGTATGCTTTGGGCTAAATTTAATTGAAATATCATTCAGTGCCATCCAGCTGTTTCTAAGAACAAACCTAGGCAAAAGTAATGTCTGGCTTTCCCTTGCTGAAACCAAGTAAGTAGAAGAACCATTCTGACAGACTTTCCTTGAAAGCCTCATTTCCCTGAAGACCTGAATCAGATCTTTGGAAATAGCCATTGTTTTGGAGATGTGCATTTTTATTCTCCCCATGAGCCTCCACTAAAATTACAAATTTTTCTAACTACTGCTCAGACATGCAGAAGAGATTTCTTTTAATTTTAGCAGGGTTTTCCTCCTGATTTTCCTCATGTTTTCACAATATTTTTTAAATTCTCAAAAATTTTAGTTGTCTGCAGCTGTACAGTGAGTTTAAGCAGCCAGTCTTGGCAGTGCTGTGGATCTATTTAGGAAACACCAATGGACTATTGATTTTCTGTCCCTTGCAGTCTGGCATTTTTTTTTTTTAGTGTCATAATATGCTGCCCAGAGCTTTGGCTCACAATGTTAATATCTGAAATTATCTGACATGCCCAGATCATACATGCCTCATTTCTCATGAGGACCTTTTACAGGTCACAGCTTTCTCAAGAACATGATATATGTGGTTTATCAGCTCTTTAGTGTGCTACTGCCTATAACATATTTAATTATCTGCAGAGATTTGCAGTTGGTCTTAATTTCATTGATATGGTTGATCAGTCAAGTTGTTGACAACCCAACAGCTGTGTTTACTTGCGTTGGTACTTTGTTTGACCAATTTACTTTGATCCCTCTAACAAAGAAAAATCCATTTACTCTCTTTTTTGCTCAGCAGAAAATGAGTTTGATATATACAGGCTTCTATCCTAACTAGAGTTCTGCTTCTGCAGGCAGTGATGAGGAAGGTGGTTTTCAGTCTCCATCCTACTAAAGGTATGAGGGGAGCTGAATGGGATTCTCTGATTCACAAGCAGTGACAAAAGGGGAGACAGTGGGGGGACAGAGAAATTAGTCTGCAGGCAAAGCTGAAAAGGAGATGTAGAGAAAATAGGAAAAGGCCAGAAATTACTAAATAAATTATATTGGTGTGTGTACTTTAAGGGGTGTCCGGATAAGCTCATTTCACTAGGGATTTGATGAACATTAGGGTACTAAGGAAGAGCAATGGATCTGTGATAAGCCTCAGGTTTGGAGGCTGTGATTAGCTGTGCAGAAAGAACGATCATGGAACAAAGAGTCCAACTGGATGAGAAGTACGTCAAGGCCACGATTAGGAGCTTTCAACAAAGCACAACACTTGAATCCGTCCAAATGCACTATTTCCAAAACCTGAAGAGGCTCTTCAAGGACCTTGGAACAATCTTTGTTTTTTTGAAACTTCTCTAAAGTTTCTCCCATCCTAACGAAGTATGTGTTTAATCCCTTTTAGCATTGTTGCACCTTAACAGTAGTAACCTACTAGACCACCACCAGGAAGTAACAGAATTAGTTTTGCTTGTGTCACTTTAATTAGCCTCTCCCTGCTCTGCACATAAATTATTTACTCTTTGCAAAATAGACATGATGAAATTTTTCCCTCTGGACTCACGCTTCTTTCATTGCAAAGAACAGTCCTGATACAGCAACAAATACTAACTGTGCAGTTAAGGGTGCTGTATATCTACTATTTCCCTTTGTCACCAGTAGGGAAATTATGGATTATACAGAGGAACTGAAAACAGAGGTAGAAAAATATCATAGTGAAATGTTTTCCTAAAGGCTTTTTTTCCTTACTCCTGCCATGTTGTTTTGATGCAATATTAAAACCAGAGAAATGGAGCTTTTACAAGTCCCACCTGAACAGTTCCACAAAATGTTGCACTAAATGTCCCCTTAACAGAGATTCAACCACTGACCATGTGAAAATTACAGTACTGTGACACTGGTTGCTTCTGTAATGGATCCAAAGAGCCTTTTCTACCTTGCACTGAACATGAGGCTCTTAATGAGGTCATTTAATCCCTGTTGGCTGAAAGCATAGCAAGTTCCATGTAAGCTGCAGTAACTGGGAGGGGACAGGCAGGAAGTCTGTCAAATTCAACTGCAGCAGCACCTGAAACCATTCTTTCAACTGGGAGCGAGAGGTTTGTTTCAACAGAAATTTGAGGGTCTGATCACTGTGAGCATTTGAGGACTCAGCATCAAATGAAATCTGTGAGACATGTGCTTTGGACATAATTGATGCCATTGTATACTTGGTACATTTAAACTCTCCAAGCACATAGAATGTCTCATTAGCCTATGCTTTTTTCAAATCTGAACCTCAGTTCCTGTAATTTAAAATGGAGTTAATATCTCTTTTTAACCCCACAGATATTTGAAAAGAAAAAGTAGTATTTCCACAACTGCTAGAATGCTTTAGTGATGTGTGCCAAAATGTCTGACAGTAAATTGTTTTGCTCAGAGCAAGGTGTAAAGTGCAAAGCCAAACCATTAGCACCAATGAGAAATGAAATACTGAACAGCTTCTCATAGTATGAATACCATCCATCCCTTGTGTTGTGTGGTTCGAGGAATCTGAAGAGCAGATCATATGCTTAAAAAATCCTTGCTCGTGCATCCTCATCAGGGAGTAAATTGCAGCTGCACAGGCCAAGAAAGCAGGAGCTTAGGACTAGCCTTGAGAGTGAAGTGAGCAATAAGGTGGAGTTGAGCATGCTATATACAACATGATGAATTTTATTGCATGGCTGTCATCATGCAGAATTTTCTGTAACTGCAGAAGAGTTTTCCATAAGAAAAAGATTCCTTTCTTATAAGAATGATCAAGATTTGTCTTGTTTATTGGTTTTTGTTAATTGGGGCTCTTCATGGAGAGTTTTTAATATGTGGTTCTTAGCATCACTCATTTTTTTCTAAATGAAATTTACTGTTATATTTGGAAGAGAAATAGTACAAATTTACCTTTCTTCTAAATACGAAGACTGGAACCTGTTCCATCTCTGCTGGAGGCAGTTTTGTAATAAAGTGTTTTAATTACAAGTAGTCTTGCTGTCCATGATAAAAGTGCATAATCATGCTGCGCTGTGACTGATACCTCTTCCTCTTTCTTACCCTGACTTTGTCTTTCCCTTAACCGCACTTTTGGAAAAACATCATTTATACTTTTCTTTAGTCACTTGGCTATGCTGATCAGCTGGTACTCATTAGCAATAGTTAAGTAATTTATCTAGGGAGTGGATCTATTAGTTTGATTTTGGAGGTCAGTTTGTGGGGCAACACAAAGAAACATGTGGTATGTGGGGGAAAGAAAAATTCAAGACGTAAAATAAAAGGCATAAAATGGAGCAGGTGTGCAAACTGGAGGTTCTCCCTTATCTCTTGACAAGTGAGAGTTAAGGAGACACTCTTGGAGGGTCTGCTACTGGCTGGAGAATAGCCAGATAAATAGATTAATAAATATATGAAGTGCTTAAGCTGAAGTAGAAGTAATTTTCTTCACGGTGGCTGGTATGGGGCTGTGTTTTGGATTTGTGCTGAATACAGGGTTGATAATATAGAGAGGTTTTGTTATTGCTGAGCAGGGCTCACACAGAGATGAGACATATTCTGTTTTTCCTACTGCCAGGCTGGTGAGGAAATTGAGGGTGCCTGGGAGGTTGGGAGCAGACGCAGCCAGGACAGGTGACCCAAACTGACCAAAGGGACATTCCAGACCATGTGACATTGTGATCAGTATATAAAGTGGGGGGAAGAAGGAGGAAGAGGGGGATGTTTGGAGTGATGGTGCTTGTCTCACCAAGTCACTGCTGTGTGTGATGGGCCCTTGCTATCCTGGAGATGGTTGAACACCTGCCTGCTCATGGGAAGTACTGAATCAATTCCTTGTTGTGCTTTGCTTGTGTGAGCAGCTTTTTCTTTCCATATTAAACATTCTTTATTTCAATCCATGAGACTTCTGGCTTTTACACTTAGGATTCTCTTCCTGATCCTGCAGGTGGGTGGGGGAGTGAGCAAGTGAGTGTGTAGGGCTGGGTTCCTGGCTGGGGTGAAACCATGACAGCTTCCCTCTCAGTATAAGCTCAAAATCTTGTTTAGCCTCTTTGAACCCTGAAGGTTACTTTTATTAAACAACAGAAAGTGTATTGGTACTCAGAATGTTGGGTTCGTATAACCAGATGTGTCTAGACTACTCCAGTTATTGAGTAATCTAAAGTTTTTGCTTTTCCTAGCAAAGAGTAAATCCAAACACAATATAAATCAGTGAATAAAGTTATTCTGTATTTTTGCATGGAGGTTCTGAATCCTCTCTAATTTCATTTGTGGAAATGTGTCTGAACTTAATAAAAAGGCTAGCATTTCAAGTTTATTTGTGATGTGGGGAGACAAGCAAACAGGGGTTGATGTGTCAGAGGGACAGGCTGACAAAGAGCCTTGAGGGGTATTGTCCTGCAAGTGAGATATAAGTTTGATTTAATTCCCAACCACGACCACTTGAGTATTTTCTGCCACTGGGTCTAGTGATAACAGGGAAAAACAAACCAGTAAACAAGAAACAGCAGGAACTATATGGGTATCACTGGTAAGACAAATCTGCCTCTAGGTGATTTTCCCCCCACAACAACTGTCTTTTCTCATGATACAGAAAGCCATCTTTGGTCACATGAAGAATATTTGAGAAGCCAAGCCAAAGAAAGGCAGAGCCAGGGTTTTGCAACGAATTTTTTGACAACTGAAAACACTTAAGAGAAAAAAGGGTTTAGCAAAGAGTATATATGTAAAAAAGTACTTTTTAAAATTAAGCTGTTTTATTTTCAGTTAGCACCTCTTCTGAGATACTATTTCTTTGCAAAAGACCCAGTAGTGCAGAAGGTTCAAGTATATTACACTCTCTCTGATAGTCTGGGACTGCCCATGGTATAATTTTTCACTTATATGTTTGCATTTTAATTATATTTTAAAGGTCATTGTAATTGATGCCAGAATGATTTTTGTCTTTTCTTTATGTACCTTTTACACAGTTCTCCACAAGTATTAGCAGTATGCATACTTGCAACTTTTTACTTAGTTTAGTGCTTAGTGTTTTGTAAGTATTCTGCAGGCCCTGAGACTAAACGCCCCAGAACTACAGAGCCAGGGAGACCAAACATTCCTACTATCTCAGGAAGCCAAGATCTCCTAGCAGGAAAGATTCTGTAAACTAGAGGAAAAAGGCATCATAATCACACTGGGATCATTGACTATCTCGAGTTGGAAAGGACCCATAAGGGGTCCAACTCCCTTCTCCTCAAAGGCCTACCTAAAATGAAATCATATGACAAGGAGCAACATCAAGATGCTCCTTGAACTCTGTACTACTTATTTATCTTGGAACTAACGGAGAATGCATGCAAAAGACTGGATGTGACCAGTTTCTAAGATACCTTCTTGTTTTTTCTCTAGAGTATCTTTATATCTTAATGATACTAATATGAGTGAAGTACAAACAGGAAAACAAACAACCAGTTACTTTTCCATTCTAGTTAAATTTCTGAGTAGTTTAGACAACAAATCCTAGTTTCAGTGAACCTGAATTGTTTACCATCATAACAGCATCCAGCATTTCTCATCAGGGGGTTACTTTCACAACCAAGCCTAGATTGAAATTTGGTCTTTCAGCACTTCTGTAAGAAGCCCCACATGTGATTGGAAGCAGTGCTTTTTAACAGTGGGAAGCCCATACTGCAAAGGATGTAATAGGATTTGGATTTTCTGCTAAATATCTTAAAAATCTGGCCTTTAGGAATGAGTCCTTAGTTAGGATCTCTCATTTCTCTAACCTCACAGCTACAGAGGTTGCTATCAATAGCAGACAACAAAATTTGGCTCATTCCCACTCCTTTTGACTTGGCCAACCCTTCCCAGTCAGCCCCAGATTAGGTCTCTGTATGGCATTACTTGGGAACTCTGCTGGAAAATCTAGCCTGTGTAGAAGACAGCTTTGGCTTCCCAAAGTTGTAGTGTGAGACAGAGCGAGCAATTGTGATCTATCCCTTACATTTTGTGGGCCTTGCTTGTAAACTGCTGATTGTATTTAGGCAGTCAAGGGTGTTCTGCAATGCACAGAGCCAGTTTAGAGAAACAATTTATGTGAAATCACCTTTCACCCTTTATTTTGTCACAATTCACATAATCTTTAACTTCTTTGGACACCCTCTGACACTTGGCAGTGAAATTCATGTGTAGCAAATTTTTTCCCCCTCTTTTCTGCTGGAACAGCATCCATGGAGGCCATCCTGTTCTAGAGCATCTTTAATGCTTTCTGTTCACTGGTATCAATACTCCTTTCCCTTAGGGCTTACTTTTTTTGGCAAGACTGGTGCGCTACATCAAGTAACCTTTAGATCACTGCTCAAGGCACATTTTTTGCTGTTTCTGTCTTTTTCATTGAGGTTTTGAAACCAGCATACATAATTCACATAGCAAGTGCAATTCCTCATTGTCATAGTGCTACAATATGGCACGTAGTACTGATCAGTAAATTAAAAAAAAAATTACACTGAAATTGAGAGGCCATGACGATAACATATGGAACATATGGATATACCTAGTTGGTAAGCTGGAAATTAAGTGCTGCAGTTGAACGCTACTGCTGCCATTCACAGTGCTCTCTCTGCTTCATTTTTCCTATGTATAATGCTTCGAGGGCCACTTCCATCAATTAGGAGATTAGCTGTAACTGGAAATATCATGCCATGGAGTTGCAAGCTTAAGTTAGTCACAAATGAAAAGACACACTTAAAAGTAAGAACAAGAAAGTAAGAAAAAGAGTGTATCACAGCTTAAGATATTTTTTAGTTGCTCAGGGAGGCGAACCAGTTTTGCAGTATTAATTAACATTTTAGGGCATGCTATATCTAAAGCAAGAGACTGTGTGTATGTGTGTGTGGGAGGTGTCACTTCACGACAAAAAGATAGAAATAAATAAAAAGTGGTCATTTTCTGGAAAGTAATATTTTACTTATGTGGTACAATAGAAAGGTGAAAAAGCATGTTTTTACTATCAAATGAAGAATTTGGGTGTTTTGGCAAATGACATTAGAAAAGTCTAGCACTAAAAAAGTTGAGGAAAAATGAAGTGTGTCGATCTTGCTCTCTCCTTCTGTTAATTGCTGCTCTGAGCCTCTGGCAGTCAAGCTGTCCCTCCTCCTCTTCAAATGTATGGAAGATGCCAAGAAAAGCTGCCTGGCCCTTTCCCCCTCACTCCACAGACACAAACACAGTGGGGCTTCTCCTTCATTACCAGCAGTTTAGGATTCTCAGTGAAGCCTCCCTCAGACAGATCTTTATATCGTTGTTCATTGCTGGTTTCTTCCAGGCATTATCCACCAGATCCCAACTGCACAGCCATGGATGACAACCTCAGCCCCTCTGAGCTGTGATTCCAGTGCCTCCCTCCAACACGTGGCACCTAAACAGCTGGGCTTATGCAGCTCCTCCCTTCTTCCTGGTCTCTTCTAGATGCAACATCTATTTTCTGAAAAGGTTCTGGATAGATGAAGAGGCATATCTGTGATGGCAGCATACCACAGAATCTTTAAAAATACCTGTTTACCCCTCAGTGTACATTTACCATCTCACCACATTTATTTGTGTGCATCTCTTTCTGTGCATTGTGTGGTTTTGAGTCAGGATAGTGATTTCCAACATTAAAGAAATGTTTTTTAGATGTTGCTAAAGGAGGGTGTTGATATTTTGGTGTCTGGCCAGTGTAATAAGCCCACCTAGGCAAACAAAAGGAATTTGGCACAAACTGAAAAAAAAAGCTGTGTCTAAGAAAATATCAGTAACAATGTGCAATTGAAAAAAGTGAATGATAAAGGCTTGGAAGGAAATTTGTCCTGCTGGAAAAACAAGAAGAAAAAAACTAACTTTCCAGGGAAACTTAGGTAAATAATAAAACTAAATGGTGTACGTAATAAGTACTGAATAAAATGCCTGAAGAGAAGTCCTGATAGCAGCAGCAATTACACATTTTAGTATGCTATCTGTAAGGTAATGGAAATTATTAGGACAGGTGTCCAATTTTATTTTCTGTTTTAAATTAAGCCTATATTTGATACAATTTATAAGCCAGAAGCAGAAAATGAAGAACACAGCAGCATTTTTTTGTAGAAGTCTATTCTTTGTGTATCTCTGAGGCCAACTGTGTATTGATGTCTAGAGTTTTGTTGTTAAAGAAATCATTAATCAGTCCTTATGATACAATGCTGGATGTACTTCTGCCTTACACACTGACTGCTGCAGGCCAAAATATTGAAACATTTATTTTCTAAGGTTATGTGTTATAGAAGTTAACTGACAGTTCAGTAACTCAGCAGCACCCTTGAATATAGCTTCATTATATTGTCTTGCTCCCACAAAGCAAAATGGAAGGGGGGGAAAACCCAGCTGAGATGCACACTTTCAAAGAGCTTTTCAGCATTTTTCAGAAAATATCCCAAAGAAATGTTTTCTAAAGTTAAAATATAGAATATCTCATCAGCTTATCAATTCTTGACCCTGCCATTTTTTTGTGGTAGATTTCAGTATGAAGTAAATTTTCCAGCTTTTCACAATTCTTTAAAAAAAAAAAGTAGTTAGAATTTAACTGAAAATGTATGCATACGGCTAGCTATTATAGCTGCATTGGACATATGAAAAAATCAAAGCTTCAAGTCTGATTGCATGTTTTTAATTCAGAAATCTGAACACATTTTAATTCTGGAAAGCACAGAAAATGTTTTTTGACTTAAGATTGTTTAAAGACGAAGAAGCTAATTTAAAAGATATGTAAAACTGTTGTCATTATCTCTAAGAATTTTGATCTGTTGGACTTTTTATGAATGATGAAAGCTAAAGCTCTTGTGAAGTTTCACAAATGGCGATTTTTTCTTCAGAAGATAAATAATAAAAGAGGAGACTATCAAAAAGCAGGCCCAGAAATACTTCCCATCAGCATGAGTCATGCTCCTAAATCTCATTCTGTGTCTCATACATCAATGTGTGCTACCCTACATGAGCCTGTGGCTTACTTTCCATTGAAGGAGGAAATAAGATGTTTCAGGCGGGAGATAGAAGATCAGATTTGGCGACGTGTATGACAAGATGTTTGGCTGGCAGCGTTAGCAGAGATTTACAGAGAGTTTAGGAGGACTACTGCCTGCCTGCTAGCACCAGTTAGTACAGCTTTTGTATGTGCTTTGTGTCTCAGAGAAACTGCACAGCTGTGTGTTGGAAGCACCAGCCATGAACAGGAGCCCCAGTTCTGCGCTTCCTGTGCTCAGGAATACACAGGGCCAGGGCTTCTTTCTGGATGGAAAAGATAATATCATTCCTGTATTATGTGTGCTATGCTGTCCTGTGCTGTGGTGCCAGGCCTGATGCCTGGAATTATATTATATGAAATTATATGATTAATCAAGAAAAGGAAGGGGAGCTTTTGACTTGTGTTTGTGCCTGTGTTTGCAGGTATGTGTGGACATGTATGTATTTATAAGCCTTTCAATGTGCTCTTGTGCCAAAAAGTGTGAACATCAGAAGGTAAATCAAGAGGCATTCCTTTATGAAAAACATCATGAAGTTGTTTGAAATGCTCTCATTCTGGTGAGCTGATCATCCTTTTGGGAAGTGTCAACCTTTAGACGTATCAATAAGAGCTCCACTGAGTTGCAACTGCCTTTGGTGAAAAATATGTTACAGCAAATCATAAAATTGATAATATAAATGAGTAGAGATCTATGCCAAGTTTTTCTCCTGCACTGTTCCACATATTCCGTCAGCCTTAAATGAAGGTTACCTAATACGTACATCATATTTGCACATGCAAGACTTCGAAGTGTCATTTAGCAATGATTAATTTTCACAAAACAATTGAAAGCTAGCAGAGCTTTCTCACTAACTCTCTCTGGAGACAATCAACTGCTTCACTAGAGCTCACTCTTTGCCATGAGCTCATTTTCCTTTCATCTTTTTCTTTACAAAATGAACCAAAGAATTGAAAAATATAGAAACTTTAATGTGAAAAAGTTACAAAGTGAAGAACAAAGCATACTGCCAGATTATAGGAAAGGGTATTGACTTCAAGGTAAGAATGTCACTGATTTCTATATACTCAAAACAAACTGTTTTAAGAAAAGGCCTTTTTACCTTTTTCATTAAAATTGTGTTTTGTATGAAGGTAAAACTCAAATCTTACTGCATTATGAACTTTCTCATGTTTGATTTTAATGTATACACATGGTTATACAGATGTGTATACATATTTGTGTTGGAATGACATGATATATGCCCCATAATAAAATAGTAGAATATCAGCAAAAGGAGTTAAACAACTATTCTTGAAAAAGAAAATTGCATCTTCATCATCTGGTAGTCTTTATCACAGAAGAGGGAGAGAGAGGAAATCAGAGGGTTTTGCTAAATTCAGGCTACGATCCTCCATAAATGAGCTTGGGTCACTGGGAGATTGTGAAGATCCCAGGGAGAGCATTCAAACTTTTTTGTAGGGTTTGTGCACATTTTATCTCATGTTTGTTCTTTCCTTTTCCCTGAAATATTTGAAGTAGAATGTTGAAATCTTGGCATTCTTTCAAAAAACTTCTCTTGTTTACTAGAGAGACCTTAGAGGATTTTTGCATTAATACTAATAAGATGGTAAAAGGTTTTTATTACTATGCAGACAAGGTGCATACATGGCTAAAAATATTAATTAGGAATGTAACGAATTAGGAATCGTTTGAACAGCAAAGACAAGTGTTGACATGTTATTATGGGACTCATAAATACTTTTTCACCTTGAGTGACCTGTGTAGAACAGTATATCACTTTGTTTTAGAGAAGATTCTATGGCTTTAGAGGGTTTTTCAGAAAAGAATGATGACAATGAATAAAAGCATAGGAAAGCTCTCACAAGAAGTGAAAATTGATTACCTTAGAAATAAGAAGACTCAGAGTTGACATAAAAGTACAAAAAGCACTGAGTGGTGGCAAACAGATGAACCTGTATTGCAACGCTGGTGGAATTCAAATGGGGATGTTTAACTCTAGAAAATTAATATTTCTCACCATGACATCAAAATTCTATGGGATATTGTTAGCAAAATGGATACACTTGGATCTTGGTCATCTGTATGGATAAAGAAAAATATCTCAAGTTCAGTGCTTGGGAAGAGCTTATAAAGAATTATTTCAATATTTCTTTTAGAGCACTTCAGGATCAGAAGTGGGCTTCTGGTAGGATCAGATCCACTCCACTGACTTCTTCACATGCGTATGTGTGCACACTTCTCCAATGGCCCCACCTTTACAGGAAATTTAAGTGCAGTGAAATGAAAAAAAATCCATCACCTCATCTTTCAACCCTAGCACAGTAAGCCTCAGGAGACACCTTATTTTTGCAGGCTTTTGTCTAGTGGGTGAAGAAATTTCTCAAGGAATGCATAGCTGAGCTTAGTCCTGGAGGGAAGCAGTTAATTCACTCCAGGAAAAAGCCATCCTTCCTTCCAGTCCAGCAGAAAAGGGCTTCCTGATTTTAGTGATGGAAGTGGAGTCTGATTCCTTCTATTTCCCAGTCCCTTTGGACAGATGAATAGAAAAAAAAGGAGATGAAAGTTCATGGCAGGGCTTTGCAAAAATGAATAGACGGGGGAAAGATTTCCTATAGCAACTGATATCAATCAATAAGAACAAACTTTTGGGAAGGCCTGAGATATATGAGAAAAATAACCTGTATTTCTTCTTAACAAAAATGTATGGTATTATATCCCATTAATATTGTGACCCTCTTAGAAAGAAGAATGTGAGACATGTCTGTTTCTTTTTCCTGCAGAATTACATGGAAAATGCTAGGATTTTCCACAAATTGCAGCAACAAAAAATATCATTTTCTTATCATTGGTACACTAATTGCACGGAGTACTTACAGGACAGACAAGAAATTCCATCATATTGTTCTTTTTTGTTCTCAGATTAGTTTGTTTTCTCAGCAAAGCTTGGATTGACAACAGTAACTTGTCATTCCCCTGAAAGTCCTTTCTAATTTAATGATTGATTTTTTTTCTTTGATTGAATTATATTATTAATTAAATTATATTTTAAAACATACTTTCATTTGGACTTCCTTAATGTTTCCTGCTGCCATTTCTTGTCTCACCAGCCAGCTGAGGCTATTTTTTCTTAGAAATTAATTCTCTCAACACCTATCACATAGTTAAAAAGCAAATCATAAGAGACTCTACTTCACCTGAGTGAATAATACTGGAAGAATGCCTACTACTGAGTATGAAATAATATAAATGAAAAAGAATATAAATTAATTTCTTTGTTCCTGGACTCCTAATAGCAGGACTCAAAGTTTTTAACTCCATCAAAAACTGGGGTTTGTGTGCAAAAAAGGCAGTTCCTCTATTGCAAAAACTATATCACCTCCCATTCTAGTTGTTGGGCACTGATCTGAAAAAAACCAAACATTTTGTTTTTCTCCCAGTCCACCTCCATGGACATAGTGCTTTATTGCTGGAACTGAGCAATTGTTTTGGGCTGTGATCCATTGCTTCTCTCCCCTTTATTTTCCCTTCCGGCTCTGAGAGAGGCCAGCAGAAACATCTGTTAGAGTTAAGATACACTGCAACGACTCCGCTGATACGGGAGCCCTGCAGCACACTGGGCTGAGCAGGAGCAAGGAGATGGGCTTTTCTGTCTTCATGATCTATAACACTGTGCAGCTAATTCAAGAAGAGTGAACTATTTCTGGAGGTTGCCAAATGATTCAGAATAAAGAGGCGATTGTATAACAGATGCAAAATTGAACATTCGGATTATCTGTCCATAAAAAAACTGAAAGAAAGCAACCTAATTTCAGTTCAGCAGGGAGTAGGTTTCTTTAACAGCACCCCAAGTTAATTTAAAGCAAGTTCTTGAATATAGAACCTTTGCTATCCTGAGCCACAGATGCTTTAAAAATGAAAAAAACCTTTTACCCCCTTCTGATGACGAATACGAATTCTAGTGCAAGAGATTTACAGTGTTTGATGTTGACTGCATTGCACCTAGAGTTTTAAATCCCCTTATAAAAGGACTATCTTATTAAATGAGGAATTTAATAGTTTGCTTGTATAGTTGACAGTCAAAAAAAATATCAGTACTGTTTTCACAGAATAGGAAAAATTATAAAAATTATAATGACTGAGTATGTACTAAGTGTCAGCTCTGTCAGGATCATGGGCTTCAGATACAAGTTTTAATATCATATTTCTCAAACCTTATTGATCATCACTACTTAAAATTCACAGTTTCCCCTTATAATGCTTCAGGAACGTTGCAAATGTCACTACAAATTCAACACCTGGAAAGTTTTGCACTTGATTAAAAGAAAAAAATAAACTTCTGCAATATTTACTCTTAAAAATGGAGACAACAACACAGCCTTAATATTTGATCAGTTTTCTAAGTCAGTGTATTAGATACACTGCATGAGGTGAAAACAGTATGTAACAGGAAACAAGCAATTTTAAAACTTAGCCACTGCTTTATAACCCTCATATAAAGACGAGTTGTAAAAATTAGGCTCAGGTAAAATCAGTGGCATGAATTCAGCAGAGCACTGATTTCACCCCTACTGCCAAAATTCTACTTTCTTCAACAAGATCCTGGGTTTAGAGGAAATAGTAGTGAAGGGACCCTTGTTGAACTGTAAGATAGGGTTACCTGATGTGAACATGCTAAAGTGGAACCACAGGATGGGGTCAGCAGTGGTTTACCTTTGCATACTGAGCTTTGAGGGGAAAAAAAGCCACATACAGAGAATGTGTTACAAACACAGGCAGACTGATGGAGGACATACCCTGTTTTGGGTGACATGATGGCTGTCAGCAAATTAGCACAGGTTGAGTAGACAGGTGGACTTTTCCCAGCTGTATTGGATTTTTCAGGTTAACATGGTGGAACCCCTTACTGTTTCTGTGCAGGAGGCTGGGTGTCAGAGAAAGCAAAGCTTGCAGAGCTGTGGGGAAGGGACAGAGCTGTGACAGTCACCAGAGCCAATCATTGTGTGGGCATCTCATACTTGTGACACCTACATGCAGAGAGAGCTCTGCTCGTGAAAGGGAAACAAATTCAGTTCCACTGTATTTTTTTCTACTTGGCTCTCCAGCTCTAATGAATGAAAATTCATCTGGAGAAACACTAATTGGGTTTGACACCACAAACACGCAAGTAATGGGAGCAGGTTTCTCATCTAGGCAATCTGATGATCTAACAAGCTGTCTCAATGAGAATAGCTAGTTTAAGGTCTTGTGACATTATTCATTAGTTTTCAAACACCAATCTTTACAGTACACTTCCCAATTCGATGTTGTGTCTCCTTCTCTAGCTATCCCTGTTCTTTTATACCTAAGATAATGCTTCTTGCTAATTCATTGACAATCCCCTGCAAAGAACTATCACTCCCCAGCACTTCACCCTGGTCACTGTATCTCTGAGGATGTTTGTTTCACATCGATGCCATTTTACCATCAGTGGCAAGGTGACCAGATGAGTTGATCAAGAAGGTGTCAGTAAGTATTTATAAATGGATATCTGGGAAATTTTTAAGTGCTGAAATTAGACAAAGTTGGATACTGTTGTATTTTAAGGAATGGTCAAGCTGTGGGAGTGTAATGGTTGATTTCCCAGAAGAAGTATCAAAATCCTGTGATTGGCTAGTTCTTTGTTCATGTTAGTGCAGGAATTTGAAAAAGGCATATGGATGAGAATGATTGTAGTTCCATGAGCATGGCAAGAAATGAAAAACAGAACTGATGTATGTCTTTAGATAGTACTAGACTGACATCATTAAATGCAGCAAAGCATCCTCTGTGTCTCATCAGGCTTTAAAATCATCAACAATTTTCCTTGTTCAGCCTACATTCTTACCGCTTTTTGTGGTAATTCTTATCAGTACAAAAAATTCGTCTTGTTGAAAGTAAGTGTGTTGTTTGCATGTCAATCTAAAATAAAACTAATTTGCTATTATAGAATAACTGCATTTAACTGAAAGGGCAAATATTAGCTTCATTTCCAGGGATACGGGATTTGCAGAGAGAAAATGTGCTGTTCCATTCCTTAGCTCATCACAAAATTGTGATGTGGAGGGAAAAGTATTTTGTATGCATAAACAAAAATCAACAAACACAGTGCATCTAACTATGTGCCTTGGAATTTTCACATATTTCTTCTTTTATAGTGAATCATAACACGAATGTAAATATCAATTGCAATCTTCCATAAAGTAGAAAGTTTCAGCTACTATTTTTGGTCACTCACTGTGCAGATAAACACTTATCATAGGAAAAGCTGCTCATAAATTGAGTATTTCTCAGTTTAGATATACTTTGTCCTTTACAGTTTTATTTAGGCTATACCTATAATTAGAAATCAGCTGCTGAGAAATGAGTTTACTATGCTAACTCATAGTGTTTTATTTTGCTACACAACTAATCCTGGCAAGGCTAAAAAATAGTTAATAGGCAGTCTGTAAGATCTTATGAGATGACATTTGGAAATCCTGCAGTCATATTAGTCATTAGCCATGGCAATATTCTGCCATAAGGCAATGAGTCAGACGATTGATTAGAGAAGCTCATCATGATATACCCTCCGGCATGAATATGGAGAGAGGGAAAGGAAAATGAGAAAGGAGAGTGCATGGGACACAGGACAGAATAACATGGAAGAATAGAAGGGCAAAGAAAGTCTGAAACAGTTTATTTTTTAGAGGTAAAAGGGTAACGGAGAAGAGGGAAATAGCACAAATCATGGATCTTGGTGACCCACAAGGTGTGTGTGTTACCATCGTACTTTGTGAGTGAAGTCCTGTATCACTGGAAAATCTGATTTTTCTTACACTCCTGGCATGGCATCTTGCTCTAGACATGAGGCAGCTGTTTTGCCACCTCTCTTACAGGTGTTCACTAAAATCTTGGAGAAAACTGGCATTGAAACACTGTCTGCTTTTAACTCTGCCTATTTTCTTAAATGGATGTGTAGATATGTATGGCTTCACCAGCTATCAACATGTGTGCTGGGGAGCGTCAGCAAAATAAACAGTGCACAGAAGCTGACAAAAGGTCTACAGGGAACACTGGACAAATGCTCAACGTTGAAAAAATTGCTAGGCACTGCAATTAAAAGGAAAGATCTTTGCTATTTTGGAGTTTGTGATGCTTTTACTGGCGGCCCTACTATGACTCCCCTGCTGCGGTTCTGGAAATTAACACACCACTTTTGGCTGTGATACTCAGGTATGCAATGCTGGGTATCTGCCCCATCCTTGCAGTCAAGCTTAAAAGCTGCCAGCTCCCAGCAGGAGGAAGGCAGTACACAGAAAATACAGTTACTGTACAAACTATTGCACAAGCAGTAAGAATGAGAGACATAGCTAAGTGCAGCTAAGATTTTACTGCAGCGCTTATTTATTTATTTTTTTAAAATTCCTATCCCTAATGTGTGCTATTCTCCATAGTAGGGCATGATAACTTAAGGACCTTATTTGTGTTATTTCCAAATGACTGGGCCTGTCTGGTTTTGTTCTGTGTCAAATTCATCTAGATCCTCAAGTGATGTGCAATTCTGTCAAAAATTGGTGAGCTTTGTAATTTTACTCCTGCAGCTTTAGTATGATTTGTTCAATATACTCGTATGATGAACAGTCAGTGGTGCTTTTGCCTTCAGTGTAGAGGAGCTGATAGTAACATGTTTTCCATAAAGGCACTGTCTTTTATGGCGTTCACTGGCTTTCCTGGCTTGCTGGGCTCCTCTTTTTTCTAAAGCATTTCAGGAAAGAGCTTCCCAGTTTTGTTTATCTTTATAAAAAAAGATATTACATTTATAATACAGGGAAATGCTGTTTTGTTGGCGTTTTTTGTGGTTTATTTTCTAAGTATTCTGATTTGTATGAAAATACTCTTCCTGTGATAAACACTTACTATAACTACTTTATAAATCAAAATGAATAATTTATTGTTTGTGCTTTTAAAAACTGTGTTAATCAATATGAAACATTTCAAAAGAATACATACAGATGATATTATTGGCAAACAAGATTGCTGCCAAGATCAATGTAAAACTCCCATCATCTTCAATGAGACTGTTTTCAGACTGGGATGAGGGAGGTTACATTTTTGCAGACTTCCATTACAGAAGTTCATTGTGAGGGATAGTGCTTTCCCCAGATTTACAACAGCCAGAAGATCAGAAGAAGCAGCTGCGAAGAACAAACAAAGGGAGCAGGAAACAGGTTGAATTTCTCAAGATGATCAATTCAATAGAAGGTAGAATCAGGATCAGAGCGCTGATATTTGAAGTCAAGACCTGGTTTCTGCCTAATGATGTTGCTTCACATGCAACTTTCTCAGATGATACACAGCTCATCTTTCGTGGGCTCATACGAGATCTTATGTAGCATGCAACAACAAAATCAACTGCAAGAGCAAGCTTCAGCAGATTACTCCCCACCACTACTAATTAGCTTTCATAGTGTCATCTTGCCCTTTCTCTCTGCCCTATCCCCACTCTTCTGAATCAGTTCACTCTCTGTCACTTACTTCTGTAAGCTGTGAAGCTCTCTGACTTAGACAAAAAAGGCAAATGGGAAGAAGGCTTCATGTGTCCCATGCTCATAGAAACAGTGGATCACAGGGCCAGGTAACAGTTACAGATTTGAAAGAGATTTCTGTTTGCCATGCCTGTCTCACTTTCAAATTATTCAATAAATATTCTTCAAAAGAAATCTTGAGGGCCTATTTCATCGTTGGAGGAATATGGTGATATAAACATATTTAATTATCTTAAACAGCTAGAATTTCATGACATAAATATTACAATAATCAAAAATACTGTTGAAAGTTACACAGCATAAGGATAATGCCATATGCCATTAAAATATATTTATCTTAATTGTCGTATTAATCAGTTGATCCTGTGGGCTGTAAATTTATCACAAGTCTGGTCTGCATTAAGAATGGATCATAAGATTGTAACTGCAAATCCTTGTGCCACTTAATAGGTAAAATTAGGTGTCCCATTAGTCACAATTGTGACTAATTTCACCTTTCTGACATTATTATGAACATTATGCAGTTGTTTTAATATCTTTTATAAAGATTAGCTTAGCTGTTTTATTATGTTTGGGATGTCTCATTTCTTTTGTGTAACTGCTATTACTAATAGTCAGTAAATGAAGGAGTCCAAGGACTACACTCTTTTCTTCAGAGTACAATTATTCCCATATAACACTGGAAAACTATGAAGGTGTCTAAAGAAACTGTTTTACATGGAAAGAGTCATCAAGATTAGTAGCTACTCTGGTTCAGTAATCACTAAATTTTAAGGAAAATTATCTGCAATATAAACCACCATTAACAAATAAAACAGGACTTAAAGGCACAGTACAATTTTTCAAGAGCATACAGGACATCTGTTATGCCAATCAAAGACTTTTCGAGTGCATTCAGAAATTTCTTTATGGGCATGTAAAGGTGACTGAGGATCATAATCTGTCCCTTTGTGAAAGCCTCACATTCTCTGCCCAAAATATCAGGAGGCTTTGAATATAAAAATATATATCCTATAGATATATAATACAAATATAAATATATATCCTGTATACATATCCTATAGCCTTAGTTGATGGCTCTTGACCCCAGAGTCATCAAAAGAAGATGAACTGCAATAGCCACTGTTTTGAGAAAAACAGATTTCAGGAGGACTCTATCTATTTACACAGAGCAGCTGTACAATATCTGAGGAAAAATGGTGAATCCCTCAATCACAAGTTGTTTAAAGCTGGAATAGTTGCCTTTTTTTTCCTGCTTGCTAAACAAAGTAACTTTATTAGAATCAGAAAACTAATTTTATTCTGAGACCTAGTTCCTTTCTGCATCTGTGTCTCTTTCTTCCTCATCTGAGAAAGAATACTAGTTACATTTCTGCCAGGAGCCTGCCTGCCCTCTAAATCTCGGCTTCTAGCTTTGGATTTAAAGATTTTATACCTTTTGCTTCATAATGTACTCCTAATAACTTTTTGTGACATACACAGCATGCAAAACAACATTAAAGAGAATGGAAGGACTGAGTTTTGATTAATCTGAGTTTGGTTTTTGTTTTTAAACTACAGAACACTCTCTGATGTTAGGGAGCTTCATAATTCAAATTGCTGATGAGCAGCAACCTTGAAGTGAGAGCATAGATGAAGATAGTAGGATGATCATGTAGCTTACTCTGTGGACCTTAGATCAGGCCCCAAGAAAATTTCAAGTTATTTTCTGTGTAGGACCATACAAACAAAAGTACAGTTGCCATCCCTCAAGAGTTTTCACAGGGCTAAAGCTACATTGTATGGCTGTGTTGTACTGAACTTCCAAGGAATTATTTAATGCTTCCTGGATTTCCATGTCACTGGAAACTGACTAGGCATTTAAGGTATATAGTATTAAAAAGAAAACAAACTGAATTCGGAAAAGAAAATACTTTCCTACAACAAAGCATATTTTCTTATCTGCAGCAGATCAGCAGTAGGAGTTAAAGACAACACACAGGTAAATGTCTCTGACAAATTAATCTTCATCATTCTAGGTGTCCTATGCTTGCTTTAAATGAATATGTAATTCATAGCTGGATCTCCATCAATTTATTCATGATAGGATGGGCTTTTGTTCCATTTGGAACTATGTTGCTTGTATGTATTTGCATAGATACTGACTCCTGCTTTACTCCTTGGGAGAGGCATAAAAGAGAACTTCCTTGGAATGGAATGGCAAGAAATAAATTTTTTATATGTGCAGATTCCCCCCAGTCTTAAGGTCAGGTTTACTAGCCAGCAAGTGGGGTAAGAGCTGCCACACTTTTTAACTAACCCATTCGTTCTCCCATGACTGTCAGTAAATTTACCTTTGGCTGCCAGAATCCAATTTCTGTTAGCAGCATAGGCATTGAGACATGTACAGCTTGTGCAGATTGCAGCCTGTATCAGTACTTAGTGAGCTCTGAATTTCATTGCTAGGCTGTTCAGTGCCCCCACAATGTCTTTCAAAGTCTTCTAGGCTCTGGTTTATTGTATTACCTTTGGCAGTGTGAAGTGCAGTAATTTATATTTGTCACAACTGCCCTTCAACTGGTGTGGTGCTGGTACAACCTTGGGCTTTTTTGTCTTGTCTTTTTTTTTTATCAGTGAGAGAGTCCGGTATTCTGAATAATTAAAACCACATAAATAGTTGATCTTGGTAATAGAAGATAGCACACTAAATATCTTATGTAAAAACCATGTATTTTTACTTCTACCCTCTAATTTGCTTGAACTATATTAAAAAATTCCATCATGAAAAATTAAAGATGATAAGAATAGCCATTATTATCCTGTTTACTACATGCAGCTGATGTAGAGATATTTAGCTTTCTCCTGAGGAATGGTTTGATGTATATTTGTTTTCAATTAAATTTGCATATGCCATTTTAAAGAGAAAGAGACTTTATTTATCTCTCTATTTGCTTTCACTAAGGAGGGAGTAAAAGTTCCACACTACCCCCCTCTATCCTGCATCACTGCAGGAGTGCTCTGTATTGTGCATCATAAAGAGATTGGGAAGCTGGGTAATTAATCATGGGCTTTTATGTAATAGAAAGTTTAAAATTCATTAGCTTTATATCGGAGCGAGTGTTATGAGGGAGAACATGTTGTGAATGAGAGGGAGAGCCTTATAATTAAGGAAGTGTGTAAATAATAATGAAAGTCATTAGTGCCATTCAGTTTCTAAGAATGTCATAACGTAATTGGAGCATTAAAGTGAAATTTGCGATGACAAACATTAATGATACAAATGAGAGAAAATGTGGTTATCTTTAGTTTGACAGATAATGTCAGCTTTCTTGCAAGGCCCAGATGGTGCACAGGAAAATGTTATGAACAGTTTTGTTTTAATATTTTTATGATGTGATATTTGGGGATACAATGGCACAAACACACAAGGACGTTTGCATTTGTGAACCAATAGTGCCTTTGAGTACAGAGTCCAATGCTGAACGACCAAAGCAATATATAGGAGAAGTCTTGTCACTGATGCATGGCTGTTGTTTCAATAAAGGTGAGTCGCAGTGTAACACATTATTATGTGGCAGTGAAGTTTTCTGCCAGTCTCTCTCTCTGGATATGCACTTTGAATCTTTCTTTCCTTTATATTACAAAAAAAAAAAAAAAAAAAAGAGAGAAAAGAAAAAAGAAAAAGAGAGGGGGAGGGAGAAAAGGAAGAAAATGATTTAACAATTATGCAGGAAATTATATGATGCTAAAATTGTACCATGTTCTGCTCTTTCAATGAAGGGACTTTCTACAGTTATTGCACGTTGCAAAGGCTATAATTTTAGGGCGTGAAAAAATGTAGATTCCAAACAAAAGAAAATTTAAATATGTCTAGTGGATAAGGCAAGGCGAAACAAAAAGAAGGCAGATGGAGAAAATGTGAGGGAACAGTATTATTTTAAGGGCAGTGACTTAGAAATAACTATGCTTACCACTCCAAGACCTAAAAGGTCTAAGTCTTCAAAATGCCGGAAGCTTAAGCATCTGTGTTTGTGTTCTGTCCATGAAGTACAGTGCTGTGGGATTTCATACTGCCCCCCATCACTTGGTGTTGAATGGACCTAATTTTTACAAAAGCAGTCATTCATTCTTTACTGTCTCTTTTCTGCAACCCAGTAGCGAACACAGAAGTTGATTCCAAGTGTTGAAGATGAAACACTGGAAATTAATAAATTAATGCTAATTAATCTCATATTTGGTTGACAGTTTTAAGAAAAGGAACACTGCTCCAAATGAGTGAAAGTGAAGAGGTGAGGGTAATTACATCACTAGTATTCTATCCCATAGTTCCTTGAAAAACCTCTAAGACTTCCAATTGTGTGAAAAAAGACCACATTTTTTCACTACGGACAGAACTTGAAAGACTTTTTAAATGACATAGCAAGAATTACTCTCTGCATACTGTAGGGCTGCTGCTACTTTTGGGATCTTTGAATAGGATGGCTCAAAGTAGAGTCACAGTGACTATGCCAAATTATGGTTACATATCTTCCTTTTCAGGTCATTTTTACTGAGGATGAATAAAACCAGTGTGAGGATACATAGGCTGTAAAAAGAGGTTGCCTCTAGTAGTTTGTAAAGGGCTGGTTTTGGAAAGTGTGACTTAGGACAGGTTGGGCTTTTTTGTTTGGTTTGATTTATTTTGTTTAGGTTTTATTCAGGTTGCTCCTGGTCTTTGGCACATCTGCACACAGTTTTTCGTGTAAAGCACAACATGGCCTTAAAAGGGGAAAGTACTTAATTTCACATGGATTGTGATGGGAAAAATCTGCCAGAAAAATCTGTTACTCTCTTGACTCTCTCTCTTGTGGAGGGAATCCTTACATCCTCTTAAAAAAGGTTCATGGCCAATGTTTGTTGTTGGTTCTTCTCTAACTGGATGAGTAATTAAAAGTAGGTCTAGGCCTCATCTAAATTGGGAGCCTTCTCTTAAATTTAAAACATGCATTTCAGAGAAGACTAGACCTAGAAGCAAAAGTTAAAAGGGTAATTTCAAATGGAGAAGCTGATGGTTAGTGAGTACTCAGAGTTACATTGATTGGCACAGCAAATCTTCCTTTTTCACCTCCAAATCATTTGCCAACTTCATTCCCTAGGTTTTCATATAGTATCCAATCTACAGCTGTGGTGATGGTCTTCTTTAAAATATACTTGGTTTGGGTGTTAGACCAAGCCTACAACACCACAACCATGTTTTTCTGTTATTCTTAATATTGCTAAATGGTAGGATTTCTGTAAGGTAAGTGGGGATTCCTGTCAAAATTGGTTTTTTCTTCTTCCCTTTTGTCATTTCCTGGATCAACTTGCTTACCCATGAAGTTCCCTGGTCCTTTGGCTTCCCTTCTTCCAGGACACTTTAAGGGCAGATGTAGGTCTGTAATTTTCTAGCAGTGAGAGAGACGCCATGTACCTGTGTTCAAAGCCTGTAGTACCCACATCTTATTGTGGTAGCTGAAAATTGTCACCAAAGCTTGTCTGCTGGCCAGGTGTTCTGGGAAGTAACCTATGCTTTCCTACTTTTCTTTAGACAAAGGGCAACAATAAAGACTTTTCTTGGTAAGATCGTGATGAGAAACTGCTTTGTGCCAGTGAAGTTGTTTGTGACTCTTATGGCTCCTATGCCAAGGGCTGTAACTACTCTCTGGCAGATGCTGTGTTTGTCATATGTCTCCTTAGAGCCACTCATATTTGTGAGCCAAGCAGTTCCTGGGCTCTTAGGTGACCCTGAGCCATTGGATTATTAAAGCTCATAAATCCTATTGGAAGAGTTTGGAATTTCCTCAGCCTGGTTTCTTCCCTATAGTACTCTAATATGTGCAGGTAGTGCACATTCTCTCCAATGAATCACAGATCTCAAGATAACCAACTCACTGCCTTCCCTGCCTGGGACTCTCCCTTCTCTTTTTCTCACCATTTTCTCTCTGACCCATTCTGACACCACAGTTCACAACACTCTGGCTGACTGTTTTCTTACTACTCTTTCTCTTACTCACCACTGCATGTTTTGTAGCTTTGTCCTATCATGCATGCCACACATATATATTATAAAAAGTACGACTCTGCTAAGTTTCTATATCATAGATGTGTTTCTGCCCAGTGCAACTGAGAGCTGCCCACCACCTGAATATCTCATACTCTCACAGCTCTTTCAATGCTGTCAGCAATGTGACTGAGTCAGAACGATACCAGCCAGTCAGGCTGATACCACCCCTTTCTGTGGTCTCTGGATTACTTTGGAACATCCTTTTTTGAGCTGCCAGCCACCCATCAGCCCAAGATACAGGCCACTGCCCCTACTACACTGTGACCTGAAAGTCCCCCCGTCCTCCTGCCTGTAAACATAAATTGAAGAAAAGGCTACAACATGAGAGACTATGTGCACAAATGCTAGCTGTCAAAGGCAGAGTTCAAATTCCTGCTCATCTTCTTCTGAAAGTCACAGCTGAGCAGTGCTGCAGCAGGCACAGTTTCCGGTCTTAGGGGGGATCAGGCAACTTTTTTCTTGTGTGGGGTGAGGAACTCCACACTGTAATATCCTTTTCAAGATACACAGATATGGCACATCAAACACTTTAGGATTTCTAAAAGAAACTAAGAGGGGATTTGAAATGTCAAATACAAAGAAATGATTCTTTGCTTTCAGTGGGAAAAAAAAAACCTGCCTCAGCCCCTCTAGCAACAGATAATATTTTTAAAGGGCTGTTCATTGATCTTTTTCAAAAGAAAGAATCTGAGATTTAGGGACCTGATCTTAATCCTAATGAAATCCATTGCAAAATTCTTACTGAGTTCATTGGGAAGAGCATAAAGCTTCATTTTTGTTTTGTCAAATCTGAGCTACCAGTACATGCTTTACACAAATTGCTTGGGTAATTTTCCTTTACTTGAGATGTTATAGCTGGAAAAATATTTCAGCTCTTCCTGAGAAGTATTTAAAACTGGAGCAATTTGGCTATATTTACATATTGTAAAGTGCCATTTAAAACAGAAGCGTGGTATTTTTAAGTCCATCTGCAAATTATGCATGATTAATTTGTTTGTAACATGTAGGACATAAAAGTGGAAAGAAATTTAAAAATAAATAAAAAACCCCTAAAACTGATCTCTTTCACATAAGATTACGATAAAATACATCAACATACTGTGTATGTGCCTCACACCGAATCATTCCATAACTCCAAAACATAATAGACTTTATATGTTAGAGGGGTTTTTTCCACTGAGAATTGACTAGAAGCAGCAGAAATGTGCAACAGTTGTGCAAGATTTTATTAATGTATTTAGTAACACTACATGCCTTCTATCCCAGGAATCTGTGATTGCAGAACTGCAAGAAGCTCTGTATGTTTTTCTGACATCTCATACTTCCAGTCTGATACTGGGTTTTGAGAGCCCAGTAAGGTTTTCTTGATTTCTAAGTGAAATTGAGATATCATAGCTAGAAAGTATGCTCACAGTGAACAAGTAATATAATCTGTTGTCATGCTTTGGAAATACCTTGAGCTGAGGTTGTCTGTAGGAATTTTGTGTACATGTAGTTCACATGTGCTTCACCTCTATATGTTGGTCCTATTGCACAAGGACACTTGGCAATACCAGAGGCTTAGAAAGCATTGCTGCTTGTTAATTAGTTAGATACTTTGTTCAAGAAAGTATTTGGTGAAATAGGCCTTGTGTCTTTTTTTTTCTCCCATTACCCTTGAAATTCAGTCACGTAACAGACAGAAAAAGGTGTCAGAGGTCTGAAGAGTTGATCAAGTTCTGTTTCTGCTTAAACACACAGCTTCTGCTGACTTTCATGAAGATTAAATGGACAATTATCCCTGTCCATGTTTACAAATCAGGACAGGCAGCAGCAAGTCATTGCTGAGGTTTGCCACCTCTTCAATATTATGACCATGCGATGATTGTGATTTTTCTTTCTACAAAGAAAAGTCCTGAAGAAACGGATGTAGGCTGCGTATTCTGTCAGATTGGTATCTGACTGAGAAGGTCTGAGGTGACTTCTTAACAAAGGAAGGCAATTTCACTTATTTGCACATGCTGTGTTTGATGCTATTCAACATTCTGAGTTGAAAAACTACCCTATGTGATACTGGAGTAATACTGGGGATTTTTCCTGATTCTTTCTCTTCTGGTGTTTCTGTAGCTGGCATATTTTAACATTTGGTAACTTGCTCCAGGCACATCCAGCCTCATAGGAGAGGGTGGAACGAACTGCCAGACTACAGCTTGGATTAATTTTTATTTTCTTATAGATCTGACGTATAGTTTTGGCTCTTCCCACTCTGAAGACACTCCAGTATCTCAACTGTGGGAGACAAGCTGTGGACACGTGGCTGTTTTACATTGTGTCTAGTGACTGGAGCAAGGTTCTGAAACATTCACCTCTCTCATCCCCCTCCCTTCTGGAGGTGAGTTGCAAGGCATTTAGTGAAGGCATGAGTGATAATGTCCTGGTGCAGTGTGCATTCTCTCCCTTCTCTGGGTACCCTGCTTGGGAGGGAAAGAATGATGGGCAGCAGCCAGCTGAGGTTCTCTCCATTTCACTGTACATTCAGAATAGTTTTGATAACCATCCTGGAAGTTATTTAACTTCCGTTCATTGTTGAGATGGCTGCAACATCAAATGGCAAAAAGCAAAGAACTGGTCCTTGCCCCGTTACCAGGTGTAGCACACTAGTGCCACTTATAGCCTCACTGCTGGTCTTTTTGCTTTCAGATGGAACCTGTAGCACAGTGTGGGAATATGTTAAAGAATGAAATTAAAAGTAGATGGAGCCCCATGTGACCATCCTAGGAGGAAACCACATCCGGAGGTGCATTAGCAGAACAGGTTTTAGTGTGCCTGGCTGAATGCCTCTGATCACTTGAAGCGTGCACCAAGAGCCAGCTAATGCGCACCCTGTTGTGGTTCATCACTCACTGTATTCTTCCAGTCTGATTCCATTCAGCAGTCCCTGGAAAAAGCAGGTGTTTGTTTCTGAGGGGAAAGATGGGTTCCAGGGGTGCAAGGATAATACCTACAAAAGCAAACATTTCCCTGCAACTCTCCCCCGGCCTTCTGTATATTTGTCCATATTTACTGGTACGCGAGTTCTACTACATTCATTAACCATGGCAAACTGTCTTCTCTAAATAGGGCTTTCTGAAAGCACATCATGAAAGGAGTGCATTTTTAACTGTGTATTTTGAACAAGAATTGTCTGTCTGTGGGAGTTGGGTTATTTGTATCACTGTAGACAGAAATGATCTCTATATTTCATAGGACCTTGCTGCTTTGTACTTATTGACTGTTTATTTTTCATCCATAGGATTACTAATTGCAGCTAGTACCAGACGCTTCTGTCTCCTTTCAGGTTATTGTAGTAGAGGGCATTGTACCAGATGCATGGTTATTCACAGACATGCATTTCCAGCAGCTGAATTGCTGGATCTGCTCTAAATTATCTATGGCAATTACATTTGGTGTTGCACAGCTATAATTTTACTGCATATTAATAGCCACCTAGCAAAGAGGTAAATGCCCTTTTCTCAGCTGGGTGCAGAATGAATGCCTGGATGTATTCAATTGGGTAAAATGAGGCCCAGGTTTTAAATGCATAGCAGCGGTTTTATGTATCGGAAATGCATGTGCCGGTGAATTGCCTGTTTCCCTC